>JBCNYH010000002.1:6980680-6998317 GCA_039654325.1 Tandanus tandanus | reverse complement strand
AGATAGATAGATAGATAGATAGATAGATAGATAGATAGATAGATAGATAGATAGATAGATAGATATTTGTAATTTTTTTATTGAGACTTTATCTTATTCTTTACTTGGTATGGAGCAACTGCGTGCACACAATTTCCTCTGGGATCAGTAAAGTACTCTGGTTCCGATTCTAATTCTGACCTGTAATCAAGAAGAATTTTTTTTTTTTGACATTAAAAAATAAATGAAATACAACAAAAAACAAATAAATAAAACATCAAAAAGAGAATTAATACTTAACATAAGCTAATAATTACTAGGTACTCATCCAATATATTTATGTGTGTTTGTGTGTAGATTGTGGCGAGTGCAGTGGCAGTAGACGCGCTCCATGCTGACACTGCCAGTAACAGTGCAGTGTTACAGTTGAACGATGGTGATCGAGTTTACATACGCCTGAACAAGAGTGACAGCACATTTAAGGTCACACAGAACCTCTTCAGCACCTTTTCTGGATACTTGCTGTATGAGCTTTGAGACAAATGCTGTTACATCCATTATCTGTACCATCATGGTCACCGAATCTGAAGCACATTCCATGCCTCTACCCAATTAGATCTACTTTTGTGCTAGAAAGATTTGTATTTGTTCCTTTTTTCATTGAATAAAGAAACAACTTTGTTTCCATGTTGTAAGACTTTTTGTTGCTTTGATAAAATCAATTCTATGATCAAGCTACAATGCTGAGACCTTAATAATGCATTTCACAAGACAAGAACAGACATCATGCAGACACAGCTAGAATAGAAAATACACATACCTTCACAGATAATTGCGAAATTGTTTCAAAATGTTTTAAGGCCAAGTCGTTAGTCACTGGCTTCTAATTCATTATAGATGGGAATGTAAAAGATCTGTGATGAGTAAACACATGAACCACAACCTGGAAAATTCATTTACACAATGATACTCAAGACATGACATCACCAACACATGCTTGGAATAGAAACAATATAAACCAACACAGCTACTGTTATATTCTGCCCCAAACCACTCTACATAGAGATTGCCTCTTAATAATGTCATCACTCCTTATAAATAACAGCAGAAAAGTGTGTGCTGCTCTAAACCTTAATGAGCTCCTCTGAGATTTATGGTTTCATACTAAAATAGGGACTTGTACCTTTGTTGATGAAAACAAAACCTTATTCCTGATATTCACCCACCTCTTGATCCATCTATCTTGTATTCTATGCTCCGTCATTTCAATCTGCTAATACTGAGTGCTACGCTAATACTGGACATGTGAGAATCACTCTCAGAGGATGAATTATACACGGTGGTGTAGCAGTTAGCACATGCGCTCACAGCAAGAAGGTCCTGGGTTTGAGTCCCAGGCTTGGGCATTTCTGTGTGGAGTTTGCATGTTCTCACCATGCTTGCGTGGGTTTCATCCAGGTATACCAGTTTCCTCTCGCAGTCAAAAAACATGAACTGGCTGTACTAAATTGCCCTTAGGAGTGTGAGTGTAAATGGTTGTGTGTGTGTGTGTTAGTCCTGTGATGGTCTCTCAAGCGCTGATATAGGCACCAGCCTCTCTGTGATCCTAATAGGATTAAGCGATTTGGAAAATAAGAGTGAGACTGATGAGGGTGGCCTATCCAACAGTTGAGAAGATTTTGTTTATCGAATGGGAGTTTTTCATTAAAAGACTTCCTTCATCTACAAACTGCATAAAACTCTCACTGCTATTTATCATTTTTATTGCACAACAGGCTAGTTTAATGCCTGAAGAATGCTATCCATGGCTTCTTCCTGTGTCCACTTCACTTTAATATTAGAACATCACAAGTGGTCTAAATTTAGTCTACTATCTGAATGCACTTCTTTGCAAAACTTTGCAGTTTGATGGCTTATAATAAATGCCAAACAGACACAAATGTGATATTTATTTTGCATAAACTGTTATTATAAGGGACAGCCTGGTGGCGTAGAGGTAAGCACGCCCACCTCACGGCAAATAGGTCCTGGGTTCGTGTCCCAGTCTCGGTGAGGGTGTTTCTGTGTGGAGTTTGCATGTTGTCCCCGTGCTTGTGTGGATTCCCTCCAGGAACTCCAGTTTCCTCCCACAGTCCATAGACACAGATATTAGGCTAATTGGCTGTTCCAAATTGTCCCTAGGTGTGGATGTGACTTTGAACTGTTGAACAGGCTTCAGTCTCCCTGCGACCGTTGTACTATTTGGCTTGGCAAATGAGTGAAGTTATTATAAGGAGGATGTAAAACGTGACACTAAAAACCTTCATTTGAAAATAATAATAAGAAGAAGAATAAAAAAACATTGTAGAACTACTGCCTGGCAGTTATATGACATAAGGCCGTAGTGACCTTGACTTTTGACCTCCAAAATCCAAACAGTTGATATATGAGTCAAGCCAAGGTGGACATTTGTGCAAAGTTTTTTTGGGGAGCAGCCAGAGGTATTAAAAATACAACAAAGATATGTGAACTGAATATTTATTTGGCGGCACAGTGGCGCAGTGGTTAGCACATCCGCCTCACTGCACGAAGGCCTGGGTGGGATTCCTGGGCTCGAGCATTTCTGTGTGGAGATTGCCTGTTCTCCCCATGCGTGCGTGGGTTTCCACCAGGTACTCCGGTTCCCTCCCACAGTCCAAAAGTATGCACAGAAGACTAATTCTAATTGGCTGTTCCAAATCGATCCTAGGTGTGAGAGTGAGTGCGAATGGTTGTGAGTGTTTGCCCTGCGATGGCCTGGCGAGCTGTTCAGGATGTACCCTGCACTCGCTCAGAGTCGGCTGAGATTGGCGCCAGCCTCCCTGCAACCCTAATTAGGCTTAAGCAGCTTAGAAAATGAATGAATGAATGAATGAATGTATACTTTACTTAATAACTAATAACTATCCAAATTAATTTTATGAATTGGTGTGTATGAACTGAAAAGAGAATATGGTTGTAAATAGTTGTCATAGTTTGCATGATACCTTTTACCATTAATGTGCTCAGAATAATACATTACTTATTCTATAGTAGCACATTTACAAAGATGTGCATGGTAAATTATCAACATCTAAGGCTTAAAAAGGGTTAAAAGACATTGCTAATATAATGGTTCTTATTCAACAAAGAAAAAGTGTTTGCACAATGCAACAATGAGGAGATTTTCCAACACAGGAAAGTCTTTAAGACAGAGGTACTTTAACAGACCTTTCAGTGTTTGTTGATAAAACAGTAGGCTACATTTATTTACTTCTGCAAAGAGAAAATGAGTCTGGTGACCATTTATATCTGCTACAGTGTAAGTGATAACAGGGTAAAATTGCTATGCAGATGTTCCACAAGATTAAGTGCAACTATGTTCATCAAGAGATAAAAAGCACAAAGAGACATTCATTAATAAATTAGGAATTGTAATTGTTGACAGACTGTTGTGGTATGAATGGAATAAAATATTCCTCCAGCATGCCGTGTTGTGTTTTATTCCTTATTGAATATCTTCAGGACATTCTTAAAATGAACTATATGCTTAAAAGTGTTGTTATGTTTTCCTTTCATTTTTTTCTAATCCAAATATATTTTATTTTACAATCTTAGCAAAGTTTCAGATAAAAAAAAAATCAAATAAAAACAAAGAAAAGTTACAGCCATAGAAAACAAAAGCATCCTAACAAAGCATTGAAAATGGCAGTTTATAAAATATAGTGTAATGAGTTTTGTGTGATGCATTGCTGACATGAGCCTCTCATGCTGCGCACTCATGCTGAAAGTTCACAACATGCATGAGGCACTTAATGCAAAAAAACTGTCATAGACCAGCAGTCAGTATTATTCCTGTTCAAACATGTTGTCACTTCATTCTCGAGCTACAAAAACAATTCCCCAGATTCTGAAAAGAATAAAAAATTATATCATACGAAGAACCTATGAGTCCCTTGGTAATACTCAGAACCACAATGACATGGTTCTTAATCCAGACACTAGCAATATACCAGCACCAACATCCTCTACAGAGACCACCTGTAAAAGGAGACGTGTCTCTGAAAACTTTACATTCATTGAAAAAGTTAATAATTAAAAGCAAGCTTGGTGAAGTAGAAATTAAATATACAGGGTGACCCAATAAAACCTCCCATATTTCAAAGGTAAATTAAAAATAATCATAACAGAAAATCTGATTATTATTTACACCCATGAAACTTCATTCAATACAGTTTTTATTCATTACGTTAAAAGAATTATCATACTCCAAATGGTGGCCGTCATTGTCTATACACGCTTGGAGGTGATTTCTGAAGGCTGCCATGGCTCAACGGTCATGTCGGGTAGAACAGCGGCTATCTCCTGCTGAATATCAACCTTAAGGGCTTCAAGATTTTGTGGTCCATGAGTATACACTCAAGATTTAAGCTAGCCCCACAGAAAAAAATCATAAGGGTCAAGGTCATGGGAACGAGCCAGCCACCCAACGAGATCACCCGATCCGAAAACATTTCCCTCAGCACTTCACAAAGTGATGTTCGTGCTGTATGTGTGTCGTAGCTCCATCTTGCTGAACCACACACCAATTTCTTTAAACTCAAGGTGTTCAAATCGTGGTTGGGGTTGGGCAACCAACAGACCTTAGTATGGCCTTGCCTGCCTCACTAAATTTCATGTGTGCAAATAATGATAAATAAAAACTGTATTGAATGAAGTTTCATGTGTGCAAACTGGGGGTGGGGGGTGTGGTTGTTGGGTCACCCTGTAGAAATTGCATTTAGACTTCTATATAAATGCACTTTCCTAATAACAATGATTAAAAATTATTAAAGTAAATTCAGCAGCTTTAAAGGCAAGTAATATTAGCTATGCTTTTTTGGAGGCCTATTTAAATCTGGGTGTTGCTGGGGGCCTCACAGTTAACTGATTACAAAAAAAAACATTGAAAAGAAATTTATTGGCTTTAATAGTGCTTTGACAGTGAGATCCAGGCTACAAAAGTAGATACAACAGCAAACCAATCAAATATAAAATGCTCATATAAACATACTCACATGCTGAACACTTAATCAGAAAAGAGCAGTCGTTTTTCTGGTGTAGACTCCAGACAGCAATACACAAGGCCTCAGTGTTTGGTGATAGATTTCAGTGGTTCTGTTCACAGTGTCCAGAGTATCTGCATTTTTCCTTATTCTCTTCTTTGTTTCAGGAAAAAAAAACATTCCCATTCTATCTACCTACTCCAAATGATCTCAGGTCATTCCTCCCATTTTCTGATCTTAAGAGCCACCCATTCCACTGCCCTCCCCTTTGTTATTTGCTTGTGCATACATCAGCAAGCGTTTTGAACTTGGGTCCAAGAGAATCAAGGAAATCCAGTGACTGTTGTTCACCAGTGATACTACAGCACCCAACAGACCCTGCAGGAGAGCCCACTCCCTCATACCCATAAGGCCTCAGGATATCCTCTGCAAATCGCCCATCTGACTCCTCTCGAAAATGGACCAGTTTCTGCCACAAAGAAACGGAGGAGTCATAATGACGTGAAATGAAATTAGATGTAAGCATCACTAATTCAGGACAAAGCTGTTCCTGAACATTTTCTTTAAGTGGCACAAAAGCAGCAGAATCTTTTTTTAAAGACAGCAGGGGAGAAAGTGTTCAATGCAAAGGAAAAGTAATGCAAAACCTGCAAGCTGATCCCCATGCACCAGGACATAATGTCTGCTATGTGATAATTAAGATACCTAATGCAACCCCAGAGCACAGTCACAACCAAGCAATAAATAGATATAGGGCTAAAGAAGATATACTATATAACTGAGAGCAGTCATCTATATGTATTAAAACGATTAAAAGAGGTTACAAAGTCACCAGCACCACTTACTTTTTCGAGTTGAATTGCATTTTCCCTCCACTCATTCATTGTTGACAAGGTGGAGTATTTCTTAAAGGTGTTGCCGTATATGCCTGTGTTGTACTGTCCAGAAGACAATGTGTTGGCAGTCATGTAACCCGGCATGTTATTGTACATGGTGCCACCCATTGTCTGGTTCTGTCCAAAACTGGTTCCGTTCGAGCTCAGCAGAGTCTGATGCCCCATCATGCCTCCTCCGTTGTCCACGAAATCTGCCCCACTGCCAGGAATCATTAACAGGTCTTCTTTCTGTACATTGGATGCAATTTTATATTATTATTATTATCATTATAATATAATACATTACATTATGCCAAAATATTCAATACAATTTTTAATATTGTACACTACATTGCTACAAGTTTGTACAAGTTTAACACACCAATATTTGCTAAATATCCTCTTGCTGATTTAGTCCTGTCTTGTTATATTAACCTGTAATTTCTGGGAAGTCTTTCCACTAGATTTTAAACTGCAGGGGTGTCCAATCTTATCCACAAAGGACCGGTGTGGGTGCAGGTTTTAATTCCAAGCAGGAGCCATACCTTCCACCTGTATAAATCTATCGAGCTTCATAGATTTAAAAGGTGGAAAGTGTGGCCCCTGCTTGGTTGGAATGAAAACCAGCACCCACACCGGTCCTTTGTGGATAAGATTGGACACCCCTCTTTTAAAACATGGATCTTTAAGGATTTGTGATCATTCAGCCACAAGATCATTAGTGATTCAGGTACTGATGTAGGGTGAGCAGGCCTGGGGTGCACTTTGGTGTTAAACGGGATTGAGATCAGGGATTTGTGCTCAACCGGTTCCACTTCAACCTTGGCAAACCTTGTCTTCATTAGGCTTGTTTTGTGAACAGGGGCACTTTGGTGCTGGAATAAGTCTGGGCCTCTTAATCCCAGTGAAGGGGAAATGTAATACCAATTTTGGGGGAAAAACACATAGGGCTATGATGGTAAAGTGTTCACATAATTTTGGCGTTATAGTACATTAATGCTCAGGCATTACAGTTATAATTAACAATACTATTATCAGGCTGTATCACATCCAGCATGTATGTTTAACAAAACATTTATAACACTGCTATCTCCCAGCACTCGGACAGAGGCTTCATATGTGTTCTCACCACTTCCTCTCCTGGGGCTTCAAAGTTGGATTTGAGCAGCATCCCGCCAGATGCATCATCATCATCAGCCATCGCCAGTTTCTCTCCCTTTCTGGTGCACGCAAATACGCATAGCAGACCTGTTAAAAAAAAAAAAAAAGAATATTTTTTCAATTATTAAATTGATAGTAACACTTTTTATTAATTTAATTGTATTCATAAAATATTATTAATATTATGGCTTAATATTTGTTACTACTGCTACTACTACTACTACAAGCACAGCAACACCAATGGAAGAAGTGTGTAGACTGCAGGGGAGACAATGGTGGAAAAGAAAGCAAATTTGGTCAAATCCGACTATTGCACCATGGTCATCCTATGAACTTTTCAGCCCACCCTTGTACTACTACTACTACTACTACTACTACTACTACTACTATTAATAATAATAATAATAATAACAATACCCCTAAATAATAATACAAACAACAACAACAACAGCAATAATAATAATAATAACAATTGATTGATTGAATGATTATTAATTAATCAATCAATCAATAATGAATCATAATGTGCCGGTTCTTGCACATTACTTTTACAGCTTTCATTTCTTGTGCCACCTACATTAATTCAGTAAATGTCAATGAATAAAGCTGTGCACCGGGAAGTGCAACCCGTGGTCATAGTCAGGAAGGGGCACTCACAAAGCAGTAGAAGCAGCAGCAGTCCCAGCAGCATCGCAAGGATTCCCCACACTCCCAGTGAAGTTGACAAATGTTGAGGCCCACATTCTCCTTGCTTCACACATTTACATACTCGCACAGACACAGTTTGCTCTTTCCCAATCCCCTGAAGGTCCTTCACTAGTATGGGGACTTGGTATACACCATTTAGCAAGGGCGCAGTTGGCTGCAACATTACAGAGGTACCTAAAGAACAAAGAGATTCTTCCTTACACAAGGGCACATTAATCCAATTTTGTGAGCTGACTTGTACACTTTCAACTGGCTTCCCAAAGATCTTTTACTAGGCAAACAGATTTCAGTGTACAACTGTTACATTTTTAAGATTCCTCACATTAACCCAACAGACTCCTGCAGAGATCCCCTCGTCCTCTTGACATACCTGTGGCAGCTGTTAACTTCCATTGTTCAGCATTCTCACCAACCAGTTCAAATGTGAATGGATCAGAGTATGGCTTCTGGTCAAGGTCTTGAGCCTCAATGGGTATGGAGCTCATGGTGCCATCTTTGCTGCAAAGGACCTGGTCTGGTTTTGTGATCACTGGGACATTATCATTCAGATCCTCAATAAGGATCAATACTGTACCAGTACCAGTCTTTTGACCTAGGAGTAAAGTAGAAAAGGGGTTCAGTGAGTGGTGTCATAGCATGTGTTGTATTACTAGCATAAAGCATTAAGAATAACGTTCATGCTATTCATGTACGACTAATAATAATATGTTGATGGGAAAACACACATTGGAGCAAAATGTTAAAATTGAGTTTACCTCCATATTGAACTTTCACACACATGCATGGTACATGTAGAAACACCATCTATCCAAGCAATAGATTGAGAATGTATATTGTCTGATTTAGCTTATTTTCGTTTTATGAATGAATGAATGAATACGGCTATTCTAAGACCAAATAAGCATGAAAAACATTGCCCTGATGCATTCAAAACCCAAATGTTGCATTTTAATCTGATTTTCTAATCTATGACCCAAAAGGGGTGTGGGTCATTAAAAAACAATTTCAGAACCAATCTGAAAGTTATTAAGTATATTGTTCATTTGAGCAAATAAGAATGAAACATTTTGTAAACACCAGGGCTGAGCCAAAAACATTAAAGGTGAGATAATATCCTTTTTTCACTGTTTTGAACTATGAATGTTGTTACAGTTTTGAATAGCCATGTTAGATGACGCCAGAGTGCCAAACAGAGAGATTAGTGCATATTTAAATTCTCCCTCTGGGCTGTTTGAACTGACCGTAAACACAAGGTTTCAAAATATCTTTGCCCATCCTGGTCTGCCTCCAAGTGCAGTGAAATGGAAGGTGACCCACTTCAGAAAGGTGACCAATCAGAGCGGAGTAGGCACAGAGAGCAGAAAGACCATAAATGTAAGGAGGAAGCCAAACAGGCCGTCCATCATAAACACTCAAAATCAGCGTTTCAGTAGGGGGTGGGGAGGCAGCTTCCTAAAGTACTGTAGAGTTTGTTGATTTAGGAATCAGACTTTGGTTCCGCGCTGGTGTCCGAAATGAAAAATAACAGTCTGAAAATGGGTATAATATCTGACCTTTTAGGCTCATGAATTGTAAATGCCCTGAAACGTGACATTGTATCCAAGCAAGCATCAATAATTCTGTTTCAGATGTACTCACTCTGATCCACTGCTTTGAGAGTGATATTATATTTATTATCATATACATATGGTGATTCTCTGTCGATGGTCATTGCAGTCTTCAGCTCGCCAGTGTTCTCCATCACATTGATCCAGGAAGCTCGGTCAGTCAACTTGTAGTATCTGTCAGAGGAAGACAGTTTGGGATAATTTATTCGTTTTTATTTTTATATCAGTAAGGGTGTTTTCACATGTACATTATTAATGTGTTATTCAAGATCTGAGAGAAATTGATTCTTTTGGTTTGTTCACTAATTGGTTTGTTTTGTTTCCACACTGGGGCAGTGTTGGCCCGGTGGTAGGGTGCTGGATAACTGATCTGAAGGTTGGGGATTCAAGCCCCACGATCACCGTGTTGTCACTGCTGCCCTTGTATTGTGTCTGCATAACTTGACTTTTTTTTTTTTTTTTTGGTCGGGGGAGTTTTGCTAAGCTAAGGGTTGCTAAGCTCTATTGCCTTGCTCAAAGTTCAAAGAACTTCATTCTCAAAGTTCCGGACCTGAAGGCACCTGTCATCAAAATTCAACTTTTTATGTTGAAGAAAATTCAATTCTGCATAGCCTAAGTGAGATCAACATTATTTGGAGTTGTTTTAGCCATGGTAACACAAGACCTGCCGTATTTATTATTTGTGCAAGAAAGTGATTTTCAGTAAAACATGGGCATGCATACACTTTTACAGCAGCAGCTGACAATGAATATACAAGCCCAAGTATGCCTCTTCCAACTACTCCAAGTGAACCAGACGCACTCGGCCACAGTACAGATTGCTTCGTGTGAGTACGGCTTAAGAATCCTACAAGTGCAAAGTACCAGTGTTCTTACTTTATGCCCATGCTGCTTTTTGTCTCTGGATCAGTGGCTGTGTAGGTTCCAATGATAGTCCCATTGGCTACATTCTCTTTTACTTTAAGCTGGAGGACAGGTGCTGAAAATTCTGGCCCTTCGTCTTCATCTCCCACACTAATCTCCACAGGCACTGTCTGCCAGGGCACGTTGGTTCCTACAAGAGGAACTTCATTACGCGCCATCACCTCCAATTTTATTGTCGGCTGGCTCTCATGATTAAGTGGCTGATTACGAGAGAAAAGCAGAAAACAGAAGAGTTTAAAAAGTTAGGAAACAACAGATTATGAAATAATGCTATATATATATATGAAGTAATTTATCACCAAATTTGACCTGTATTTCTAATTTGTGAGTTCTATTAAACATGTTCTATTTCTTGTTCTATATATGTGTTAACTTTATTTATGCCTTTATAAATACTTGGTAATAATAATATAGTTGGATTTTTTTTTTTTAATCAGTTGCATTGCGCTCTGAAGGAACTTAACATGTTATAGCTTGCTTGTTGAAAGGCAGGGTGTGGCTGAGCCTGAGGAACACAAATGTCTGACAGGGCAGCACCCAGCAAGTCTCTCTCACACCCTACATGCTATAATTACTATACACTAATTCTTATGAAAAATACCCCACTTCAGTACACTGGAGTTTCAGAGGAAAATTCCATACATAAAAAGTACATTTCAGAACAGTACAGATATTACAGATGGAATCAGTTCAGTTCTGTACTGCCACATTGACATTGAAAATGTATTTTTATTGAATTCGAGGTGGTTTTAATATATATATTTGAATTTGAGGTGGTGAAACATTGCTGCTCCTCTCTAGTCCTACAGGTGGCACGCTCTAAACTATTTACTTATTGGCACGCTGCACAACGTTGTTTTCAATCCAGCTGTGCAGTTCTTGAATAAAGCTTTGGTGGTACGAGAAGTTTTTTTTACATGGTTCAAGGTTTTTAAATTGCAACAAAAAATTGCCATATCAAAACGGGATATTTATAGAACTGCAAAACTTTGAAAATTGCAATACAAATCAAATCAGCATCTCAGTACTGAATTAAATCAGCTCCAAGGTATTATATTAGGTTACAATCTGGTTATTGTAATCTCTAAAATATAGTTAATAATAGTTAATATTTGTCCTAGAGAACAGGTTTTGCAGGGGGCCTGTAACTAGAGCTGGAATATGGAAGTAGATTTTATTGATTAATTAAAAAAAAATGTATTTTAAAATTTCAGTTTAGAAAGTAATTATCAAGATTCACTTTAAAAATAGCTAATTAACACAGAACCCATAAAGATCCCAGAACATTTTTATATGCAAAGATATTTTTGGTTGTTTTATTTCACTGGCTCTGTAAACTTTGCACCATGCTGGTTCTCACAAAATGGTTTAATTCAAGAAATGTGATTGCTGTTCTTCTCTGTGTTGATAGTATTAAAATAAAACTTATTTGAATAATGTTTTTGCTTTAAAGAAATAATCAAAATTGAAATCGGAAAAAAAAAAAAAAAACGCATCATGGGTGTGGAAAAGTATAAAAAGTATAATAATGCTTTTTAAAATATCAAAAATACTTGCAAAGAGTCCTAAAAAACATATCATGTTCTTTAGGTTTTTCTGAGGATAGTTCAATTTGGTCCTTGTCAGGTGTCTACTGAAGGCTGATTAATTACAGCCGTTTATGTACATCAAACTCTGCCATGCTAGGATGTATTGGCATGTGGTGGCCATAAAATTTACATATGTCAATATTAATCTTTATAAATAATTTTTTACGAGTTCAATGAGTATTTGACATTAACTTGGGGAACATGTGCAAAAATAGTTTGCAAAAAGTAAGGTTTGCTTATTATGCAATTACCCACAATAACCATGGACCGGTCTAAATGGTCCAACTAGCACATTGCTACAGAAATATGGAAGGAATCAGAAGACAACCCTGTGCTATAGTGCCACCATCAGACTGATCAGGCCTATCACATTTGCCTGAGCAGTGGGAGAGAATACTACTGGCCAAGGGAAATTACTGACCAAGGTAATGTTTTGTACACCTTACTGTTTAGTCTGCATGATCTGTTTTAAAGGAGAAGAAAAGGAAGAAGGAGAAGAAGAAGAAGAAGGAGAAGAAGAAGAAGGAGAAGAAGAAGAAAAGGAAGCAGGAAAAGAAGAAGGAGAAGAAGAGGAAGAAGTAGAAGAAGAAGAAGGAGAAGAAGAAGGAGAAGAAGAAGGAGAAGAAGAAGAAGGAGAAGAAGAAGGAGATGAAGAAGGAGAAGGAGAAGAAGGAGAAGAAGAAGAAGAAGGAGAAGAAGAAGAAATCCTTTTACCTTTGAGACATAAAGCAGCCCCTCATTTGTGACTGGATCAGTTTTAATATAGAAGTTCTCATTCTCATTGCCCTTGGTGATTTCGTACACTGAGTTCCAGTTAGGGGTATTCTTCAAGTCCTTGTCATTCACAGGGATCCTCAGGGCCAGCACATTTGCTTTGTTCTCCATCACCTGGCCTTTGTACTATTGCACATACACAGTGAATAATATTTCAGATTTATTTTACTGTTTAGAAAATACATGTCATGATTCAGTTTGTATTAATGAGGTAGTGCTGCTTGGTAATGTATGTTCGTGCTGAGCATTTGTCCTATAAATGTGAAAAGAGGAAAGGCTAGGGGTGTACTACAGGAATTCAGTTGGAATCATGATGGAGCACAAACTCATTGATCACGGATCAATTGACTTGACCATGTACAGGCTAATGCCTAGACGGGCAACAAACTTGACACCATTCAAGAAAATTATGTTTGAAATTCCAATTCCTTTATCTTATTTTTGGTTTATGTACAACCTCAAACAAGATAAAATTAGGATGGTATGGAAAATGCAAATAAAAAAGAAAGTGATTTCTAAATCTAATTTGGTTCAGGTTCTGAGAGCATGTTTTCAGTGAAGTTTGCATGTTCTTCCCGTGCCTGCGTGGGTTTCCTTATTGTACTCCGGTTTCCTCCCACAGTCCAGAGACATGCCTATTAGGCTAACTGGCTGTTCCAAATTGCCCCAGGAGTTAGTGTGAATGGTTGTGTGTGTTTGCCTGGCAATGGATTGGCAAACTGTTCATGGTCACCCAGAGTTGGCTGAGATAGGCTTCAGCCTCCCTGTGACCCTAGTAGAGTTAAGCAGTTTGGCAAATGAATGAATGAATGAAAGTTTGTTCACTCTGGACCAAAAGACAAAAAGGACCTTCCAGATTGTTACCAGCTGAAGTCCAAAAGCCAGGGTCTCTCATCAAATGGGTTTTTTTCTCAGTGCCCTTGGCAAAGGTAAGTTATACTTCTATAGTGGCAACATTGTTGAAATTGTGGAACAGCGGCTTTTCCAAGGACTTCAATGCATATTTCAACAAGACAATACAAAACCACATTCTGCACACATTGCAAATTCATGGCTGTGGAAGAAGACGTTGTGGGTGCTGGACTGGCCTGACTACAGTCCTGACCTCTCCCCAATAGAGAATGTGTGCTGAATTTTGAAATAAAAAAAGTGACGACAACAACTCTATATTGTTGCACACCTTAAGACCCTAATAACATAATAGCTTCAGTCCTTAAGCATATTTTAAGTGTAGTAAGAAAGAATGGCAGTATTACACTAATACAGTAATACTTTAACATCCCAATTTCCTTTAATGTCTTGAAAAAAAATCTAAATTGAAGTAAGTATTTATTTTGATAAAACAAAAAATTCATTATGAGTGAAATATCAAATAATATGCTGTTTATATGAATTGTTTATAGTGCGATACAGGTATAAAAACAAGATCATTATTTTAAGGTTTTAATTTCAACTTCAACATACATAACACTTTTTTCTGATTTGGGGTTGTAAATAAAATTAAAACAAGTTACTTTGCTTTTAATGTGATAACTGGAACCTCCCATATGATTATTACGGTAACGGTAAATAGGTGATGAATTATTCCCAAAACCCTGATTTTAGTAGTAGTAGTAGTAGTAGTAGTTGGTCTTTGTCATTTCAGCCATACACATATTACATTGTGAGACGAAACAACGTTTCACTGGGAACAATTGGTGATACACGCAACTGATGTGATCATTAAGAACCACACACATTCATACTCTCATGCACACACACGCACGCTCACACACACTCTAGGATACACATGTTCATACACATGTTTACACAAAGTGCAAAAAGACAACAGTGACATAAAACGAACGCATTAGACAGGACATATAACAGAATTCTGATAGCTAGTGGATATGATTGGATACAGGATATTAGCAGCAGAGAAAAAGTGCAGAGTGCATACAGGTGCAGTGTGCTAGTTTGCATTATATGTTGCTAGTTTATATTACAGGTTGATCTATATTGCACTATAGGTAGTTCAGCAGTCTGACTGCCTGGGGAAAGAAGCTCTTCCCTATTCTGGAGGTGCGAGCGGGGATGCTACAAAACCTTTTACCCGATGGTAGTAAGGAGAAGGGTCCGTGTAAGGGAGGGGTACTGTCCTTGACAATGTTCCTGGCTTTGCGCAGACAGCAGGTATTGTAGATGTCTGAGAGGGGGGCAGAGAGGCTCCAGTGATCTTTTCGACTGTCTTCACAATCCGTTGCAGGGCCTTACGGTCTGCAGCAGTGCAGCTGCCAAACCATGCTGTGATGGCACTGCTGAGGATAGTTCCTCTGTAAAAAGTTGGCAGGATGGAGGTTGGGAGGTGGGCTTTTTGCAGCCTCCGCAAAAAGTACAGACACTGCTGGGCTTTCTTTGTAATGTGTTTGGTGTTTTGAGTCCATGTGAGGTTGTCTGTGAGGTGTACGCCCAGAAACTTTGTGCTCTGGACAAGTTTGCGTGGAGTCCTGTTTTTGTGTGAGTTTGTGTGGATAGGTTGCGTCCTATTTTAGCCAATATAAAAAGTCGATAATATGGCGTAATCCTTGCCATTTCTCCTGCTTATTTTCATAGGTTTTAAAATCCTTTTTTCCATGGTGCTTCTCCCACCTTCTTCGTTTCTCTCTGCTTGTGTGTTTGCATGTGTATGTGCACATGTGTGCATGTGTGTGTGTGCAGGTGTGGTGGGTGTGGCCTTCCTATTGTTCACCCAGACTTCCTGACTGCGGCACACCTCAAACTCATCCAACCTGCTACATAAGTAAATGGGCTTTTCCTCCACTAACTACATTGGCTAAAGCATGAAAACGTGTTAGGCGGAGCCTTTAACCTTTTGCCTAATTACTCCTGCCTCTCTAAAAAACATTGTGTCCCAAACATCAATAAAATTATTTCTTGACGAGAAGTGTATTTTTCTCAAATAAAATTTCATTAAAGCTTGGATGTGTTCAGTGTGAGATGAAGCTACTTCACAAACTACTTTTAACTGACTTTTACAAGCCAATAATCAATGGAGTACTGCACCGGAGTAATGCAGATATGTAGATACAGTATATAGGATCCAAGATTTCTCAGCAGACACAATGCATCTGCTGGTTTGCCTTATTCCTATAGTGCATCCTATAGCCATCTTTCCCCAGGTAATAGATGCACAAACGCATGGCCATTTATATGATGTAAAAGAAAATATGATAAATCAGACCAGCGTAGAATTTCGGTGGTGGACATCATAGGTACCATGACTGGTCTGTAGCTAAACAGCCCGTACGCAGCAAGCTGTGTTCTGACACTATTCTTTCATGGCCAGGATTATCTTTGCCAGCCCTTAAGTCAAAACCCACTTCCCTGTTTATTCGACCACTTGGCCCTACCCCTCCATTTTGCACACAGGCTACATAGGCTAGGGTGTGGCGTTTCTGTTGGGGATTGAGAGGTAGTGGCCATCTACCCTTCGAATGTCCCTCCAAACTGAGCTTTTTCAACATGCTTTGTGAACTGAGGCAGTGTAACATGCAACATAGCTACTGGTGTAAGGAAAGAAACTAATCATGCCAAAGTTTTATAATTCATCGGACTATCTTGGTTTAGCATAAATGCAAAGAAATAGGGACAGGGCCTTACTGTGGGACCGGACTAGATGGACCAGGTTTCATTCCCCATGTACATCAATGAGACAAAAAAATGCCTCAGAGCTTTGCTTTTCTGTTTAAACAGAAACTATACTCTCACTACGGTGCAGACTAAAGAATTATCCCCATCAAAATAGTTTTTTGGGGGGTTTTTTTTGCTCGTACAAATACCACAGATGAGAGCTGGAAGCCCCTGTTTTTGACGAGCTTTTGTTTAAAACACAAAGCTGAGCTGAGGGCATTTAAACAATATATTGACCTTTACTCTCCAGAAATTCCTTCCTTCATCAGTACCTGAGGAAATGCCTGTATTACATACTAGCAGACTGTTTTGTTGCATACTGTGCACTAATGGTCATTTCAGAATCCTAGATACACAATGAATATACAATATGACTCAATTTAAGAAATAGGTAATAGAACATCGAATATATACAGAGGTTGTTCGAACTTAAACACTCAAAGAAACATAACAATATATATATGAATTGTATTGAAACTGTTCAAAATAAGGCATAAACATTCAAAATAAAAACTCACAAATGTTTTCTGTCAACTTGCGAAAACGTGAAAAGCAATTAGTTTCAAAAGTGTTAAATGTAATTTTACATCATAACACATAAAACTGATTTTACAAGCAGGAATGACTTTACAGAGAACTGATAGCTGTACTTACCAGTGTTTGTGAAAAGAGAGGTGGATTATCATTGATATCATTCAGAGACACCACAGCCACCGCTTTGCTGAAAAGACCGTTCAGGTCTCCACCCATGTCTCTGATCTCTATTTCAATAAAGTAATTCTCTGCTGTCTGAAGGAAAATCCATAGATGTAATGATTTATCATGTGACTTAAATACTGGCATTCACACACAGTAAATTTAGAACATTTAAATTTAGAACATAAAATTTTTATTCTAGAGACATCTAAAATAAAGGCAGGCACATGAACATGCATACACAAGTACACACACAGGCAAGCACAGGGAAAAAAAATCATGTAATGTGTTGTCCATATTTTTAATCATCTTTCTTGCAATATAAATTAATTTTGTATTGTGTCCTGTCCTTTTTTCTGATTAAAATATTTCCTTTCTTGTTTTTTTGTCTTGTTTTTACAGTAGTGTGCAGTGAATATTATACACCACCACTTTTGTCTAAAAGGGCTCCTAATAAAAAGAAGTAAAAAATTACTTTTCTATAATTGTTTTGGTGAAATTGTATTGAACAATGCTATTGTAGGCAATGAGAACCAAAACAAATCATTCCGACAAGTATATTGAGGTAAAAGTATGGCTAATAAACAAAAACACTGAAAATACCAATTTTTCA
>JBCNYH010000002.1:6930231-6943917 GCA_039654325.1 Tandanus tandanus | reverse complement strand
CGCCCATGATTGGCTGGTGATCGCTGTGAGTGATAGGGAAGTGAGCGTATGCCATCCCTCCCTCCCTCCCGTGAGAGTTCGGCCAATTAGCTCCCATGAACTCCCGGTCATGGATGGCTATGGCATCAACCCGGATTCGAACTTGCGATCTCCGGGTTGATAGTTGTGCACCTTGTTGATGCGCCACTCGGGAGCCCTAATCTTAAGCGTAACAGCTGACATTTACCCTTTTAATTCTTATAACAGATCATTTTTTAATCATTAACCAGCACCACAAACTGTTGAAATTGTATTTATTTTAGAAAGACTGACTGAACATTAGCTAGTATTACAAGGCAAACCTCATGTACAGTAGATTCCAAAAGTCTGAGACCACAAGTGAAGGTGCTCCTGTCAGGTGGCATTTTTTATATTTCAATTTTAATACAAAAGTTTCATTACAAATCATATTTTCAGCAACAACTTAAATGAAAAGTAGAATCTCTGAAATATTTACGTACATTTTGGAGTTTCTTAGTATTTGGTACATCTGCTTTTGATCTAATGTCAATGTGTACGTGAGCTCGCCTATCGCCAACAGATTGTGAAAACCTTAGGATCCATCTTTCCATTTATTATCTTTACCTCTTATATGTCAGGGTCATTGGGGAATTTGTATGCAAACCCCCATGAGACACAAAGTACAGCCTGAACAGGTGGCCAGTCCATTTTAAATCAAATCAAATCAACAGTAGGGAAAACACCCATGGAAAATCTGACTTTTTAAAAAAAAATTCACACCTATTACACATTTGCTGTCACTGAAATAGTGATCTAGATTTAGTGTAGAGTCTTGAATATTAAAGTCATTATGTTGCCTTTCCCCTTTTTATAACATTCTAAAAAAGATGTTTAGTTCCAGTTTTTGAATTGAAAAAAAGAAAAAGATTTTCTGTGTGATTTTAGGGTTTTAGACCCCATTGTATTTGTATATACTGTATACTTTATATTTAATTTCCAGTATGTAACACCCCATATTTTACCTGGAGATTTTAGAAAGGCCTGGGTGTGTTTTAATGCTTTACTTGCCACTAGGGGGAGCTATAGTACCTAAATACACCACTAAATGGCAAGCAATTAAAGCGTTATCCTGTAGGGAGAGCAAGTTTGTATCTGTGTTGTGTTTCTTTCTCTTTTCATTTAGGAATGCGGTTTTTGTAAACTATTGGCACATTTAACCACTACACAGTATTTGAAGATTTAAGAAAGACCAAGCTCGTAGATCATCACAGCACACAAAACCAAATGAAATCATTCCAATTCGAACATATTCGGTTTACCAGACTCATATTTATTTAAGATCATACCTGCATTGCTTTTGCACATAGTAATAAAAGTTTATTCTCGGGAGTATGGCACCACTTGTCCTGCAGACAGACCCATAAAAGACTCATGATAGCATGAATTACTATAAATCGCACTTCAATATTAGTATATTATCTCCGTTACACCCTTGTTTAACATATTTTTCAGTTTGCTTTTCTGATCTCTTAAATCTGTCATTTAATAGATCCTTTCGAAAACATTCACCTACATAAAGAAAGGACATTTAAATTGCCTATTCAAATTGTAATCAATCCATTTCCTCTGTTATTATAGACATGCCCGGTAAGACAGCCACAGGCACCGTTGCCATCCAGGTGGAGGACTTTAATGACCACTGTCCTGTTCTGGCCAATTACTCACAGCCGATGTGCACCACTCAGGAGGTCTTGTATGTCACAGCAGTGGACAAAGATGATTTTCCAAATGCAGCTCCCTTCCATTTCAGAATCATTCCTGAAGAGACAGATGGTACATGGGAACTGGAACATATAAATGGTAGGTATTTTTAGTGATCTGGCCTAACATTCATGGCACAGGATCATATTTCATGGAAACAATGACCATAAAAGTCAAAGATGATCATTATTTTTTTCCAAGATTTGGATTAAGCTGAAATGGGGGGAAAATTACATTGTCAAATGTTACATGTACATGTTTTTCTTTAGTTTCAACATGTATCACACAAAAGTAAATTGAGCTATTGAGGAAAATAAATCTAATATTATTTGCTCCTTACATGATATAGTAAAGTGACGTCACTTACTTATGTGATGGCAGATACAACAGTGATGTTGAAGCCCAATGAAGAACAATGGCCAGGCCCTAAAAAAGTGACTATGGAAATTCAAGACCAGCAGGGGGAAGCATGTCCAGAGAAGCAAGTGCTAATGGTAGAAGTATGCACATGTGATAAATCAGCAACATGTGACTCCAATAGGGCTCAAAGGAAAGGCACGGTACTTGGCAGTGCCGGAATTGGTTTGCTTTTGCTGGGACTCCTTTTGCTATTACGTGAGTATACTTTAATTTCTGTTCCATTTGTGGACCTTTGTTAAATTAGTTAATTATTTTAAAAAGAATTCTTTATTCCATCCCACCAGTGGCTTTTTTACATCAGTGATGGAGATTTTGACAGAAAATTTCTACCTCTTTATCTAGGAAACCCTTAAAGAAAAGACATTTATATTTATATCCAAGACTATAATGTTGCATTCAGTGATTTTTGATAGAGAAATTATGGAATCCCCACATTTGAAGGGATGTTAAACCAGCTTATTTACCCCACAGCAAACATACAAATCTGAACTGACACAAAACATTTATGCTTTTATGACTGAACATTCTGACTTTGTGAAAAATACCTCAAACTAATTAAATTAAATGTAATTATTTTAATTCATAGCATTTTTTTCCAGATGATGCAGGTCAAAAAATTATGTAATCATTGGAAATACACTGTTTGGCCAAAAAATAGTCATACATTTACTGAATAACCAGGTTATCCCATCTATGGACTTTTTTTCCTCCTGATGGCACGGGTATAAAATTGGGGCTCAAAGTGGTTCAGGAAGCATAAGGAATCATTTTCACACATGAACTGGCACCACAGAGTCCTGACCTTAACCACACTGAGTCTTTGGGATGTGCTGGAGAAGACTTTATGGATCTTCAATTTTCCCGTCATCAACTCAAAATGTCGGTGAAAAAATGAATCCAGCTCTGAATGGAAATAAATGTTGCTTAAGTCAAAACAATGCCATGGCACTAACGCGCTATAATCAAGGCTGAAGGTGATCCAACAAAATTGTAGAGTGCGTGACTTTTTTTTTTTACCTTTTGTGTGAGCAACGCGGAAGGTACTGTGACGCGCCAATTTTCGTTCCACAGGAAATTGTGTGTGTGTTTGTCTGTTTGCATCCCACAACTGCGTGCCTGGTCCTAGTAAGTTATTACCTTTCGAGTGAGCTATATATTGTTCATGTTATTACTAGACATTTGAGAGCTTACAGAAATTGTACAAAAGTAAAGTAATATTACGATAGTCATTACATTTACATAGAAAAGAACTTTCCAATAGGCCTAACACCAGGATCTAATTAGATAAATAGACATTCAACTTCGTCTTCAAGTTAGACAGAGCATGCGTGTGTCCAAAGACTCACTAATGACGTAGTAGCTAAATTCATGACAGTTGTAATGTTATTAGTGGTATTAGCGTACACTCGTCATTCAGGTAACATAACCTCTGGCTAGGATCTCACATTATATATGCCAGTTGGTGCCACGTGAAAGGTCAGTGACACTGTGTGTAACCTTCACCATTCTTTTTTTTTTTTTTGGCCAGACACAATTTGTTAATCACTTTGTTTTTCAATTAAGATGTTCAGGTTTTTCAATTAAGTTTGTTCGTTTAAATAATTACATTTATACTAAAGTTAGAATGTTCAACTATAAAAAAAAAAAATGTTTATATAATATGTTTGTTATATACGTTGTAATAGAAAGCTACGTGAACGTCCTCTAAATGTGTAGATTTTTGCCAGGGGTTGTACTATGACTGTGGTGGCCACAAGGTGTTTGGTTTTCTTACTGTTTTAACAAACAGTAATGAGAGTAACAGAAGCTTGCATCAACCCTCAAACTGTGTAATAATGCATCTTATAGAACAAAACTACAGAGCTAATCACTATGTTTTAGCTTAGAGTGATAAATCCACCTGTTATTATTCACAGTTATTCCACTTCTACTGCTGTTGTGTTCGTGTCGAACGGCTGGCAGCGGAGCCTTCGCCGAGATGCCTTATGACACTAAAGAGCACTTGATTTCCTACCATACAGAAGGGCAGGGAGAAGATCGGGTATATATAACTCAACTGATTATTCAGTATTTTGGTAACATTTTATTTGTGTAGTCCAGTGGAGAAACTCTAAAAACCATCTATAGTGTGCCATGAAACAGCCTACAAATTTCTCAACAACAGGCCAAATGATGTTTGGTTACCTTTCACCATGTCATAATGTAAAACATAGAAATCACATGATCTCAATTTCAAACTGTGATAGAACAAAATGAATCGATGAGTCTATAAATGATCTACTAAACATAAACTGGACTGCATAAAGGATATCGATTACCTCTTACTTATCACAATCCCTATACGCTTGACTTTGATATTTAGTTGAGGGGCTGTTTTGTGATAGTCACTAACGATATGTTTACAGTCTATATATGGTTTGTTGCCAGTAATGCTAGTTTGGTAATAGTAAGATTAATGCAGTGCCTAAAATCCAGCTGTGATAAATAATAATAATAATAATAATAATAATAATAAAATATTGAAGTAGGCTCTATTCAAAATCAATTTAACTCTAATTTTGACAGGATGTTCCTGCATTCTTGACGACCACTGATTCTCCACTGACGAAAATAGGCATGGTCTCACGTAACGGCTTTGGTGGGGGTTCCATGGCAGCTGCTGGGTTTGGAGCTGGAGCCGCAGGGTTTGCTGGTTACGCCATGAATGGAGGAAGCCAGATCTATAACCAGATGGGAATGACTTCTATGGAGCAGGGGATGAACAGACACCTTGGAATGATGACAAATGAGTTTTCCACATATGACAATGGAATGGCCCTGCCGGAAGACTACCTGAATGAATACTACTCATCTGTAAGTGGAGTCATATTAGAAAGTGCACAAAAAAGAAAGAATGGAATTTGATATCACTTAAAGTGTGGGCACAAACCCCAGAGCTGCAGCAGCACAAATTTGCCTGTTTTTATCATAATGTATGGTTGAGAATTGTGAGACTGTATGTATGGTTTAATTTTCATTAGCTGAGAAAAACAAATATAATTTTGTAAGTTATATCGCACAAATCATTTTTGACTTTGAAATGGATAAAACAAGGGTCCAGATTAATTAAGAATTTTAGAACATAGTTAATAAGATATTATAACAAAAAACATTTATCAAAAATAAAAGCGTTATTACATGTATGGAACTTTGTATTTCATAGTGAAGGGATAAATAATGTCTGGAATTTTGCATGTAAAGCCAGAACAACTGTAGCGGGTCTTATTTCACTGCCAACTCACTGCACACTATATATATATATATACACATCCCTATACCTAAAATATGTAAAATAATATGTATGATAAAGTATATACATTTAATTAGTTTAATGGTAAATTGTGACAATGTGTACAAATTCATTCATTCATTCATTTTCTACACAGCTTAATCCTAATTAGGGTCTCAGGTAGGCTGGCGCCCATCTCAGCCGACTCTGGACGAGGGCAGGGTACACGCTGGACAGTTCACCAGGCCATCGCAGGGCCAACACACATACAACCATTCACATTCACACTCACACCTAGAGGTGATTTGAAACCACCAGTCAGCCTACTGTGCATGTTTTTGGACTGTGGGAGGAAGCGGCAGTACCTAGAGGAAACCAAAGCAAGCACATGCAAACTCCACACAGAGTCCGGAAATTGAACCCAGGCCTTCTTGCTGTGAGGCGGATGTGCTAACCACTGCGTCACCGTGCCACTTAACAAATAAAATGTGTTGTAAAAAAAAAAAAATTATAATTATATAATATATAATAATATTTTAAAAAATTAATTATCTATCTAGGTATTGTCTCATATTTTTGATTTCAAATTTTTTTATATATAATACACATAATTTTTTGTGAGTTGAAAGGTGCAGTGAGTTGATTTGAAGTGCAGTGAGTTTTCCTGCTCCCACTGTATGTTTTCCATGAAGGTGTGTTCTTAGAAAACTGCGTAAGGTCTTAGTTTTAAAAAGGCAGTGTAAAATTAGTGCTTTTTAATTTAAAAAAGAGTAATAGTGTAATATAAATGTAGTAGTATGGGTCTATGCAATAGTTTTGGCATATTTTTTTGGAAAGGCTCATCCTAAAGGCCATCGCACACCAGATACCGCAAAAGTGCAAAAATTGTGAAATGGTTTGCATGCTGAGTATGATGCAAATTTTAAAATATTTTGCATTCTATTTTGAGCTTGTTTCAGCCTGGTTTCTGTCAGTAGTGGATGATAATAACATCTAATAGTGATGAACACATCATAGACAAGCTCTCAGAAAGTTTTGGTTACACTCGTTGAAACTGTGATTCCAGCACGCAGCGGAGACTTTCCACTATATCTGAGGCCATTTTGCTGTGTTTTTTTCTGCTTGTCATTCTGTTGTGTTCAGACTGGTCATTTACATACAAATGTCATGGCAAGAAAAGAAATGGATCCAAATGTATTTTTTCATCATAATGAATTTCATTCATGTGTAAAGACTAATAAGAGCACATTTATGTGAATATTTCATATGAAAATATTCATTAAGATCAGAATCCTAATCTGTGATCAGCACTTAAGAGTATGTGGAGTGCACATAGATTCAGGGTTGCATTCAAGGGTCTCTGTACTTTAGGGTTTTTTAAATAATATATTAGATTAAATAATAAGGAGTAGGGCAGCACAATGGCATAGTGGTCATCAAGGTCGTGAGTTCAAGCCTTGTGCTCGATGGGGGCATTTCTATGTGGAGTTTGCATGTTTCCCCTTGCGTGGGTTTTCTCTGAGGTTCTTCCTCTGAAGTGCCACTAGGTGTAACTGAGAGTGTGAATTGTTGTGTGCTGAATGACCCGCGATGGTTTGGCAAGCTGTTCAGGGTGTACCCTGTCTTTGTCAGCTGGTAGGGGCTCCAGCCTCCTCGCGACTCTAATAAAGGATAAAGTGGTTCAGAAGATGAAATGAAATGAGTAAAAGTAGAATTGCATTTTGATAAATTTACATTTACAGCATCTGGCAGACGCTCTTATCCAGAGCGACTTACAATTATCATTCTTATACAACTGAGTGTTAAGGGCCTTGCTCAAGGGCCCAACAGTGGTGATAGTGGGGATCGAACCACTGACCTACAGAGCAGCAACCCATCACCTTAACCACTAAGCCACCCCTGCCCTTAAAACAGAAAGTCAGATTTTGGGATCTGTTTATGCTTCAACTCCTACGTCCTAACTCTGTTGTGTCAGTGTCTCCCTTCTACTGTATTATTCCTCTTCAGCATGTTAGGACTGTTGTTGTGAAATTATTGTGCTGTGTTGGATAGAATTTATATGTAGTTAAGCATGTCAACTACTTCAATACATATTAGCATGCCCTAAGAAATTTAGTGCTTTAACATGCCTATTTGTCTCTTGCAGAAAAGTCATGACATAAATGCCACGACCGAAGACAACATTCTGTCATTTGGATTTGAGGGTCAGGGCTCACCTGCTGGCTCTGTGGGCTGCTGCAGCATCTTGGGATCTGACGGCGATGTGGAGTTCCTTAACGACTTGGGGCCAAAGTTCACTACTCTAGCTGAGATATGCGGAGGCACAAGGGTCACTAGGGAAACACATCTACCTCCTCCTCCAGAACCCAGAGTGGGTCACTCTGAATCAATCTCCATGCACACCAATATTGCCAACACTGTCAACACGGCCACCAATTTTGCAGCACCTTCTACCATGCACAGGGAGGAGAATGTGGTAGTTACAAATACCAATGTCATGTCTGATGTGCACCCAGTCCAGACTTTGATTAATGTGCCAACCCAGACCCTGATGCTTCAGCAGCAGCCAATGTACTACATGGTGGAGCCACAGATGTCTAACACTGTGGTATTGGCTGAGAAGCCCACCATGGGTCTTACCCAAGGGATGTATGTGCTGAACAGTGCTCCAGTTTCTGATACAGTCCTGGTCCAGGGTGCTGTGCCAGCACAAGGCATGCTTCAATCAGCTCACTTGTCTGGATCACAGCTGGTACTGGTTGATGGAGGTGTACAAGGTGGTCACATCCTCCAAGGAACCCTACAGAGAGGGGGCATCACTGGATCTCAAGGCCTAGTGTTGGTGGAAGGGCAAGGAGGGTCTACAATTCACGGAACCCTCCAAAAAGGTGTTCCTGTGGCTGGAGGGTCTCAGACTATGGTGCATGTAGTAGAGCAGCAGGGAGGGACTTCAGGATTCACTCACGGATCCCTGCATGGGGGGTTAGCATCCACTACCATGTCCCAGAATGGGACTATTGGATTGAACACAAGCACAGTACAGGGACTTCCCAGCTCACGGAAGGTTGTCGTCACAGAGAAGAAGGTTGTGAAAACCAACCTGTAATGATGGATACATTTTCCCAACGGTGAGCACAACACCGGTATTCTGAGGCAATGTCCTCAATGATCCAACCGATTAAATATAAGCATTTTGACTCTCAGACTTTTCTATTCATTATTTCATACACTGTATTCGCCTTGTCGTTTTATCCTAATGTGCCTTTGTATTGGGTCATTGCTGTGTTTTCTTCCTTCCCTAAATGTAAAGTTGTTTTGAGGGAGACTTTGTATCTTTGGTAGCACTAAACATCATTATGCAGTTCAAAGTCATAACACAACTAACACTACTTAAACGTTAAACATCTTTAACTCTACGAATTTCGTGTTTCAGTATGTTAAGTAGTTTAATTGATCTTTTACAAAGAAAACTTGCACAAAGATTTTTTTTCCCTTTTAAATATTCAAAAAACAAAACCAAGCATGCAATTCCATGCTGTAAGAATAACAGCTTGACTAGCCAATACGTTGAGAGGAGTTAATCTTGCTTAAAGTTTTCTTTTATTATGAAAAGAAAAACGAATCCAAATCCAAATAAAAGACTGGTGATCGGTGTAGGATTAATTTAGAAATTAATAAGTCACTATATTATAGGGGCCGGTGGCGTAGTGGTTAGGGTGCTGGGCTCAAGGTCAGGAGGTCGTGGGTTCGAATCCCCGTTGGACCCCTACCGTGCTAAGACCTCTGGGCAAGGTCTTAATCACAAGTGTGCCTCTGTCCACCCAGCAGTATAAACGGGTACCAGTAAAAATACTGGGAAGGTAACCTGCAGTGGACTAGCGTCCCATCCAGGAGGAGTTGAACTCCTAGTCGCTTCAGAGAAACTGGGGATAAGCTCCAGCCTGTTGAGCCACAAGGCTCGGGTGTAAAAAGCCCAACAGATTTATATAGGGGTATGAAAAAGAGCACAAGGTTTGGAGAGGCTTTCAACTGCACAATGAAATTTTATTTGTTTGTTTTTTAAACAATTTTGAGTGTTTCAAGGTAGTTAATTGGTCACTGTTGCTTACTATAAATACATCTTTATTACAAAAATGCACACCGGTTCTTTTGAGATTGATAAAAATAAAGGTATTGCATGTTTTTACATTAACAAATGAAATACCTTCCTACAAACACAAGGGCTTAGCTACACTATAGTTGCATTTTGTATGTGCTACACCGGAATGGCACAAGCTGATTGGTTTGCTATCTCGAGATAATAAGCAATTATTGAATGAGTATGATATAGAGAATTATTCTGTCGACTGGTTGATAAGTGCTTGCAAGGCCAAATAATTATCCATATCATATGAAAGTTTAATTCTGTAATTGTTTTATTATTCATTTAAAATATTTTCAAAGTAGACAGTCATATTACTCTGTTGCGTGTGACAAACAGGCAATAATCATTCAACTTATCAAATGGCAATGATGTAATAATTTGACTTGTAGAAGAGTACTAATAATTATTTGATGGTTTTTCCACCAATCAAAAATGAGAAAATATTTTGAATAAATAATAATAGACCGCCCTGTAATGGTCTTGTGAGCTGTTCAGGGTGTACTCCACCCTCGCCCAGAGTCGGTCCTAATTAGGATTAAGCGGCTTAGAAAATTAATTAATGAATAATAATAATAAACCTTTTCCAGCCCACAAACTCGGGAGAATGCTTGAATAAACCTTAGTTTGTAAATATTTTGCTTTTTTTTATGTTCCCGTGTAGCAGATACTAAAACAATTATTCAATATCCACCATACCTTTGGCAAAAAAAATCGGTGAATAATTTAATTTACCATATCCTGTTGCATTCCTATTAGAAAATGAAGAGGATACTGTGACCTTACATCTGATGCCTTGTTTCCAAATCGTTATTTTGCAAACTTTGTAATATTCAATTGTTGTATCATTTCCTTTAAAATAGAATGTAAAGAGTAAAGAGAGCATTTTAACTTTTAAACCATAAAATGTTGATAGTTTTGTACCTTTCTTTTTCGGTCATGAATTAATGTACTCCTTTCTCGAATGGTATATATTTGTACTTTGTTATGGTTTTTTTGGTTTGTTTGTTTGTTTTTTTGTTTGTTTTTGTTTTTTAGAAGAGATTAAGCTATATTTGGTACTGGATTAATATATCAAGTATAATGTTCTGTTGAGGTCAAGAATAGTTGTGATATGATGTAAGGGAACTTTAACTACAGAATGGGACTACTTTACTGTGTTAATTCTTTGTATAGATTTTTAAGATTTATTTTAAGATTTTTTATAAGAATTACTATGCATTTTCAATAAGAGAGAAAACTGTAGCTTTGATCGCTGGGTGTTAAACTGGAACCACTTGGATTTAATTTTATTTTTAATACAATAAAATGACTTACAAACAATGGACGCCATTCAACAACTGTTCTTATAAACAAATTTGTTCTTAACTTTCACTTATGCACTTTTTTTTGGCATTCAGCAATATTTCCTTATCTGGGATTTGTTCTTAGCTACAAACGGAGTCTACAACTCACGAAAGAGCACTCTTACGCACATATCGGTCCTGAAATGGTGTTGCAGAATTGCTACTATTTCCCTTGTTTTAAAAATTTTCCAATTCATGATATGACATCAAAAAAAGCATCATGCACATACATATCACTTCATGACGTATCAATTATATAAAAATTATTTAAAAAATTATACTCCCATTTACAGGCTGATCGTAGACCAATTCTTTCAAGGCTACTCGTGCACTTAGGAGAGAACACATCTTCGAAGCCTATGTGGATTTATTTAAGTGTATTATTTTTTTATTTTGATTTGATTTTGCTATACTGTATTAATTCCACAAGAGAAATTATTGCCTCTGCATTTAACCCATCCAAAGTGAGCACAAACACACGTAAACAGTGAGCACACACACACACACACGCCCTCGGAGCAGTGGGCTGCCACACATTGGGGCACCTGGAGAGCACTTAGGGGTTAGGTGCCTTGCTCAAGGACACTTCAGCCATGAAGGTGGAGGAAATAAGATGATTTTGGCTACCAGGAGCTTTTCTCATGGAGCTGTGCAACACTGGCCCATACCCAACGCTCCAAATCTGGTACCACCACATGTTCAGAAACTGCCTTGGCCTTTTTGGCTTATAGGGATCATGGAGATTAGGTGGGTATAATATCACAAGCGTCAGCTGTGTCCTCCTGTGAGTCCTGGAGGGTACAAATCTATTGATCAGACATTATATGAAATTGTGCCCAGTGTTGCTGGTATTTGTTGCAAGAGTTTGGGTGATTCATTCTAGGTTGTCCAAGACTCTGTCTGATAACAGATGAGAGGAACGAGACCTTGGGGCATAAATGAAAGTCCTGCTGGTTATTGGTTGTTGGTTATTGCTGTTATTGCTATCACCAAAAGAGTAGAAGAGCCACTGTTTTACAGCACCTGCTTGTACTCGAAAGCCAGAGTAAAATCTATCATACCTGAATGAAACAAAGCAAAACCTTCTGATTCTCTGTCAGGACGTGACCTTGATGCCAAAGGCACAGGGCACAAATCAATATCAATGTCACAACCTAACCTGGCCAGCCACCCCACCTCCAGTTGCCAGCATCTCATGGATGTGTTTGGCGATTTTTATTTATTTTTTATTTTTTTTGGTGTCTTATTTCAGGTCAAATCACTTTTCTCAATTTATACTCTGGGCATTCACTGTGTGCCAGGCTTCACTTTGATCTGCAGCCTTATATCTCTGTAATATCTGGAACTTGCATCCTGCAGCAGTTTTTTTATTTCAGAAGAAGTAAAAGGCCTCCTCTTTTTAGATTCCTGCGCTTCCATTTTCATGAGTATTTGTGTACGCACATGCCGCTATGTCCTTTTATGGTGATTTAGGAGTGTTCACCTGTGCTATTTAGAGCAACTGGAACGCGCTTTCAATTCATGAAGACAATGGGATTCACTTATCTAAGAACAGAGATGCGAACAAATCCGAGGTTTAAAGACACATTATGATGTTGACTGTTCTTAAGAGCAAATTTATAAAAAAAAACTTAAGAAACTATTGATGCATGAGGCCAAATGTTTTGAGAAATATTTTATATATTAATGCCTCATTTATTATGATGGTAAGCATTTTGGACAAGAAAAAACAAAATCTAAGTTTTGTTTTTCACTATAAATGACTATGTGTGTGCAATATAATTACTTTATTAGCCATGATGCACAATGGATGTTGTGAGTGTGAGACATTTAAGCCATAATTCAAACATGACCCTTATTTGAACACACACACACACACACACACACACACACACACACACACACATTACATCATATCTTCCTTTACAAAATATCAATCTCTCCCTATATCATACTCTCACACTGTAATAAATATTCAATATCAATTTCTTTTTCACAGGGAATGTCAAACATTTTGCATAATTAAAAAAAAGTTGTTGGTTACTGTGTTGTACAAAGGATCTAAAATGGTTCTGGGAAGCCATTTGATAAGACAGAACTAGTGGAACTAAAATGAGACATGGGAGAAGAGGTTATTAAATGAAATGGCCATTTTATTGGGGCCATATGAAGCAAATTCACATCCACTTGGCCACTTCACTTTACAGGCATATACAGCCTACTGTCTATCAGTTTGTGTGGAAATTCAGAGAATGGAGATGAATAAGAAGAATATGAAAATATAAATATAAAGATACAGTATGTGTCAGGTCTGGCTTATGCATCTCTCATGCTCTCAGACATTCAGTAATATTTTTATTTGATTTATTTACGTATATTTTTTGAGGCTCTGACAACATGGCCAATCCTTCCTGATTTCTGTCCAAAATAAATAAATAAATAAATAAACAAACCCCCAAAAACCTAGAAGACCTCTTTATTATTCCATGATACATGCTGTTTACTTCTGTAATGTCGAGTTCTCTTCACTCATAACATAATGAGGTATGCTGATATCGTATAAATCCTACTAGGTGAATTAACTTAATCAATTCCCTGGAATTCAAACGTAATTTGAAGAAACTTTTTTTTTATATTTATTCACTTTGTTTTCTAATATACATAAACAACGTTTCTCATTCATTCATTCATTTTCTGAACCGCTTATTCCTAATTAGGGTCGCGGGGAGGCTGGCGCCCATCTCAGCCGA
>JBCNYH010000002.1:6881255-6910108 GCA_039654325.1 Tandanus tandanus | reverse complement strand
GTGTGTGTGTGTGTGTGTGTGTGTGTGTGTGTGTGTGTGTGTGTGTGTGTGTGTGTGTGTGTGTGTGTGTTATGCAAAAAAGAAACAATAAAGCTGAAATGTGAAAATAGAGAATAAACACCTTTTGAGTTTTCCTCACCTGCCTCCTGCCTTTTTTATTTCCACACAAACCTGCAACTTCCACATTCCTCATGTATGTGGAAGATGGTAGACAGTACTTCCTGTTAAATGTGTTACACTTCCCTCTGACAAAGCATGAGCAGACCTCATCATGAGGCAACGAAATGAGTGAGGAGACCAATCAAAGCTTGTGGATAACCAATCAAAGCCTAAATATACCATTGACTGATAGATGACACCAAAACATTTTCCGTAGCGAAAACAATGAACCTGAGTTTAATGATTCCGCCTACATCAACACAAATAGCAGTTCATTATTGCCATGTCTATCATGTACTTTATGTCTGCACACAGAAATTTTACAAGGATAATAACTGGAAACGCAACGCTTGGGTCCATGTTTCTGAAATGGTTGTCATTTCCTGTGTGTATATCTTTATATATGCTTAACTCTTCTCAGTTCATGATGCACAAGAGTCTCCTTTGCTTACATGCCACATGATAATAATACTGATAATAGTAAGCTATGATATTATAAGCTAATATAAGCTAAAGGTCAGCAGCAGGATTGAGGGGTACAATCAGGACTCATTGTAAAAGTATTCAAAAAATGTATATAACCAAAACATCTAGCACCTTAAAACTTGATATAGTTGTTTCTGTATTTGCAATAAATATCACCTCAATAATTATTTAGCTATTGAAAACTTCATGAAATATGCCTCAATTCCTATTACACACAACAACAAAAATTTGGGCTATAACCTAAATCATTAGCTGTAACACTATTGATTAAAACAATTCAATTCAGAAATCGATTCGATATTCGATTCAATACAGAAATTCAAATATCATGCAAAAGTTCATTTATTTCAATTATTAAACTTAAAAGGTGAAACTAATATATTATATAGACTCATTACATGCATAGTGAAATATTTCAACTCCTTTATTGGTTATAATTTTGATGATTATGGCTTACAGCTTATGAAAAAAACAAATCCAAAATCTCAGAAAATTAGAATATTGTGAAAAGGTTCAATATTGTAGGCTCAAAGTGTCACACTCTAATCAGCCAATTAATCCAAAACACCTGCAAAGGGTTCCTGAGCCTTTAAATGGTCTCTCAGTCCGGTTCAGTAGAATTCACACTCATGAGGAAGACTGCTGACCTGACAGTACACCATCACTGACGCCACAGGTCACATGCCTTTGTGCAGTTTACTTAGGATCATTATCCTGTGGAAAAGGCATCCTTTTCATCATATAGTCAGGCAAAATTTGCTGGTGTGGCCCATCCCAAATTGGTAGCTGATTGAATAATTTATATCTTTTTAAATCACTTGTCAGACATTCAACAATTTCTTCACTCGCTAAACCATTCCATATGGTTTGAAGTTCATTCATGCTGTGCAAAAGTAAAAAAAAAAAAGAAACATCTTGTGACATCTTTCAATTTTTCTAAAAAATTGGTATTTTCAGTGCTTTTGTTTATTAGCCACACTTTTACCTAATTATACTTATCGGAATTATTATTATTTTTATTTTTTTGGGTTCTCATTGCCTACAATAGCATTGTTCAATACATTTTCACCCAAAAATTATAGAGAAGTAAATTTTTACTTCTTTTTATTAGGAGCCCTTTTAGATAAAAGTGGTGGTGTATCATTTTCACTGAACACTACTGTATGTGCACTTCCCTTCCACTTTAATGTACACCTGCTCATTCGTGGTTATATTATTAGCCAACAGGTGGCAGCAACACAGTACATTAAATCATGTAGATTGAGGTTAACCATGGTTATTGGTAGCAGATAGGCGGGTTTGAGTATTTCATAAGCTGTTGATCTCCTGGGATTTTCACACACAATGGTATTTAGCCTTGATGTATTGACCTTACTATTGTTCAATCAGTATACCAAAACTTTGGTCTGGAATTTTCCTGTACTGACCAAACTGACGAGGATAATAAATGGCATTATTATAAGTACCCCCCGAGGGAAGGTGAATTTAATGCCTAAATCTGTTTGTGTGCACAATTTTAACTGGAATTGAGTCTGTGCACGAAAACAAACGGAGTTGCATCAATGAAGTTTATTAAACTTTCAGGATTTATTTGACCAAGAGTAGGTTTAGGTGTGAAACCTCGCTAAGTGCTGGTATAAAGAGGAAAAATTACTGACCGGTCTGTACTGGGAAATTCCAGACTGCTCAACATCAGATCATGCATAGTATCATTTCTATATAATAATATAAATCACTGAAAGTGGCATGTAGCTTTGAAAACTAAATCTAAATAACTATCAAAGATTATTACAAGGCATTTTTTTCATGATGCAATAAAAGTCCTTCCTTTTGAATAACAATTATTTTTTCTACTTTTTGTTCTAGACTGAATGAATGAATGAAATAAAACTGCGGCTGAACTTGTTTTGTTTGAAGTTACACATTACCTACTTATTTGTTGGGTCAAGGCAGTACCCCAGCTCTCCCCTGGAGTCACTGGAGCACACAAAAAAGGGCTACTCCAGGTATTTAAGGCATATGATCAGTGTCTGCATTCGTGTTCCACCATGGCCAAAGCTGCTGCTTTTGTCGTTCTCCTCTCTACACTTTTCTGCTGTCAGGCTGCTCCGGTGGTAAGTTACTGCAGTCCACACAGAACATTTCCGAAAATTCTACCAAGATGATTTTAAGTGCAGTCTTATGTAAATTACAAAGTTAACTTTTTTCAGTAACTTCAAAAAGTTGCAGACTTTTTAAATACCTCAAATTATATAAAACACCATATGTGATCTTTTCTTTGCTGATATACATTTAATTGACACTGGAGCACTGACACTGCACTCACTGAATCCATTCGTGCCTCTTAGGATCATCATGGTGCCTCAGATGTACATAGCCCTCTAAATGTTAAGATCCTGGATGCATTGAAAGGCGCACCAGCTGGAAATGTGGCACTTATGGTCTTCCGTCAAAATGCTGATAAAACATGGGAAAAAGTTACCAGTGGGTAAGAAAACACCCCCAAAAATGAGACACATATTGGGTATTTAGTGTGGTTTTGATACCATACTGCAAATATGGAAATCAAATAGTTCTAATTTACTTCACAAATTATTTCTCATTATTAATTTTACATAAATAAAGAAGGTCAAGAAAATAGTATTAATGATTTATTTGGTTCAGAGTGATTAAACGTCACCTTCACTCAAGGGCTGTTGATTGAAAAGTAATCCTTTGTTTTGTTTTTTTTTTATAGTAAAATCAATCATTTTGTATTTGATTCTCACAACAGCTAAGAACTAAAAACAAACAAAAAACTAGTAGTGCAACTGAAAAAGTTGAAATGAACTCTTCATTGATGATTATTAGGAATCTGGTTTATTGTAACAGATTATAACCTTCCATCACTTATGAGCTCATTCCTTCAATAACTCCAATATCACTTCTCCCCAGGATCACAAACATAATTGGTGAGGTTCATGAACTTCTCTCCGACCAGGACTTTAAACCTGGTGTGTATCGTGTCGAGTTTGACACCAAAGCCTATTGGAAAGCAGAAGGTCGCACACCATTCCATGATGTTGCTGAAGTGAGTCACTGTTTTCTCTAAAAAAAAAAAAAAAGAATTCACTGGACATTTAGACTCTGGAGACTAATTATTCAGGCTCCTGGAATGGAAAAAAATCCAGAGATTTATTTTCATTAGTTAAAAAACACTGAAATTGATCCCAAAGACTTATCATTTAGTTCGATTTAAAAAGTAAAATAAAATGACATTCCAGGAGTTTTGGTCCAATGTGGAGTCTGGGCTGGATTAACACTCCTCATTTGAGAAGCCATATTTTTCTCTAATGTTTAAAACACACACAAAAACTAATTCTGTTTTATTATTAGGAAATGAAATCAGAAACCACTTTTTAGCAGTGGCCAGTTGAGGGAGAATAAAATTTCCCTTTGAGAATATAGAGTGTGGGCCATAGTGATCACATTTACATACGAGTCTATATTGGACTCTGGCATTTTTTTTAATGGATTTCAGTTTTTCAGAAACATTTGTTAAGTCCTTAGTAGGGTATGAAGGGTGGTCCATATCATAAAGACATTGTTTTAGAATAGTGTTCAACAGAGGTTTTACATAAATGTGTGTATACACTAGTCAGCCAAAAAAAAAAAAATTTAAACCCCACAACTCTGTATGGAAATAATTGTTGTGATGTTGCTTAAGTTTGTCGTAACAATGCTGTAGTTACTATATGCTGTAATCAAAGCTAAAGGAGGTCCGCTAAAATACTAGAGTGCGCAGGTTTTTTGTTGATGTATGAAGTTTGTTAATGACTATATGATTGCAGGTGGTGTTTGAGGCTCATGCAGAAGGACATCGGCATTACACCCTGGCCCTCTTACTGAGCCCCTTCTCCTACACTACAACGGCTGTAGTGGGGAAAGGACATGATTGAATTCATGCACCACCTAAACTACATTTTCCAAATCTGTACAACGGTTAACTTGACAGGTCTCCATGAAGAATGCATCCAGACAAGAAAGAGATTTCACTCTGAATAGGTTTTCAACTAGAAACTCTTTTAATGGTCATTACAGAGTGTAACGCAGTGAGCAAACCGGTAACACAGTGAAGAGAAACGAAAAACAACGGGGTGGGGGGAGAGGATTGTACACATCAGTCAAAGCAATCAGTATTTCATTCTGTCTCCAATGGCAGAAAATATGGACCCTGAAAAAAAGACAAGACACAGGAAAGAGTCCTCCTGGCTTTCTACTCCCGTTTATTAGGTTTTCTTTTTAAATGTTCAAGAAGACTACTGTACACATTTAAAACCAGATTAAAATTAAATTCTTGTGAAAAATAAATGTGCACTCTCCATTTCTGAAACACCAAAACAACCACCTCACTGCAACCATCAATCATGAATGCAAACGTGTAAAGAACTCAAGGCACAAATATGAATACTGTAAAAATATTAATAATAACACTATCTGTAGTGGTGTAGACATCTATATTTAGATAAAAGTCCTTTTGAAGATGGACTAGAGATGGGTGCAAATTTATTTTTCCTATACAAACTCTTGAGGTGAAACTGGATTTAAATTAAAAATGGGTCACGGATACAATAATTTGGACACAACACACTCTAAACAGAAGGCCGATTATTAATGCAGTGCTAAGACTGAACACTTAAACACCTCCTGGTTTGGGATTATTGTTATTATTATTTAAATATGCTATAAATACTTCATGATGAATTTCAGAAAGGTTACCAAGATAGCTTAATGACAAGATTGCATAATTTGCACATTGCAAGCACCTCGGCTAAGATGCTTGGTTTAACGCAGTTAGTAATGTTCAGGTTTGGTTCTGAAGGTGAAAGTTCACTATGTTTATGCGTAAAAGAATAATCCTTCCAACCAGTCTAAAGTGATGCACTAAAATCCAAGACCTATACTTTAATGAAATACTGTTACACACTGTCTGATCAGCAATCCTCACAAAATACTGTCTCCTAACCAGACAGCTATTTATAAGGTTATAAGAATATATTTTACTTAAATATTCATTTCTTCCATAACATGGTGCATTGAATGAATTCCAACTAAACAGCTTTAGGGAGTGCACATTTATTAATTAAAAATGAATACACATTCAATTTGGGGAATTTAGGTCAGTGCAGAGTTTGATGTTTAGTTGGTGATGCAATGCTTTTATTTAAAAAAAATCTTTTTTCTTTCTTTCTTTCTTTAACAAGCTTCTACCATGCTCAAACAGAAACCCCTGCGGTACCCCATCAATTCACATTTTAAGACCTCGACAACGGTGACAATAGAAGCAATGCACAGGGACACAATGGGACTTTGGCACCTCTAATCTCATTCAGTGTGGTACTAACCTTCCTCTTCTTGAACACTTTTTCATTGGAATTCCTCACTCCATTGCTCAAAAGTGCACAGACTTTAATCTGCAGGTTTACAAAGAGAAGAAGAAATCTGGAAACGAGAAATCTGTGTCTGTCTACAGAATACAGGCATGCTTCAGTTCAGCACGCAGATATCTTTAAAGAGGAGAAGATAGAGATTTGCTTGAACAGCACAAGCAGAGGAGCCCACATGAGAGCACCAACAGCTCAGAGTGGAGGAACCACAGAAACAAGTCTGAGTGCACTACATGACCATGTGTTAGCTGTGAAACATGGGGGGGTTGGATTACCCCGAGAAGCATCGGTGAGCTTCAGGATTAAAGTACACCTCGGGATTAGCGCTATGATCATGTCAGTACTACAGGCGGAAGAAAAGCTAGTGCCATGAACAGCACAGCTGATATGCGCCGACTTCAGTGGAAGGGAATAGGTGTCTCTCTCTCGCACGCACGCACGCACGCATGCACAGAATGTCCGAATATCAAACAGTTTTCTATTTAGGACAGATATAAATTAACAAAACAGACCACTAATCAAAAACTAAAAATCACATAAAAAAATATGAAACATCTTCAACATGAAGCTGTATATACAAAGGCAATCAACATGTACAAAGAAAAGCACAACCAACCAACAGCTCAAAACTTTAACAGCATAAAGTCTTCATTGCTCAAAATCTATTCAGATGCCATTCAAGAGTAACACCGACATCACTCTCTCATCCAGGCCCAACTTATTTCACTCGAGTGCAACATCACAAGGTACTTCATATGCACAGCTGTAATCTCACCCCCATCCCTCTCACTCTCCCTCTCTCTCACACACAGTATTTTAGCATTTAGCAGCTGTGTACCTGACTGCCCAGCAATTCTTCGAATGAATGACCAGCAATAACATTTCCTCCGTCCCCCTCACCTGATATATTTTCTTCACTTTCATTGTTACAGTGCACAAAAAATAAAAAAATAAAAAAATAAAGATGCAACTAAAAAATAAATTAATCTGCAAAAAAAAAGGTAAGGCATGCAGCTGATATTGGTGTTTTGTTTTGACAGAGAACTCATTCCAATTCTATTCGTCTTTAAGGTAAGGAAAGGTGCGAGTAGGTCATGAAAAGACAGTTAGCTGCCAAAGTAAGAGTATGTGCACTGGAATGACGCATGATGGTACCGGATCGAGTGAGCACTCGTGATCCTTCGTGCACTCACAGCCAGCAAAGGAAGAAAGAAGAAGGAAAAAAAGAAAAAAAAAAAAAAAAAAAAAAAAAAGATTCTCATATTACACGCACGCCACTGGAGTGCACAAACGTACATCAAGAAACGTAAAAAAAAAAAATAATAATAAATAAAGGCCAAAAAAAGACCATTTACAGTACATACATAAATCATCATATGCCTTAAAACACTACTGTATGATACAAAACGTGCCATAAAATATCTATTGGCATTTCGGTTGCTGTCGAGTTGTAAAACTGAGCGGTCTACATTGTTGGCATGGATGAGAACAGACACTCAGTGATAACAGCCTATGAAAATCAGTTAAGGCTTCGCAGTAAACATTTCAACTGTTGACACTGACACACCCCGGATACTCCTTCTTCCTTTTTGTTTTGTAGTATGATGTGATTTGAGTAGCTAAAGCTGCATAAACATAGAGACATGCATTGGGACGCACACGCTCACAAAAACAAGTATGACTTCACGCGCACACAATCATTTTAATAGCCAGGCCTTTAACCTTTTGTCTCTTGGTTTTAAGGTTGCTTGGTGGCCGTATGCGATGGTCGGGCCGCACTATTCTCCACGATGCCGGGTCGGTTGTCTTCGGGTACTGATGGCCAGGTGGAGCGGGTGGAGAGACCGGCGTCAGTACTCCTCTATGGGGGCGAGCTCAGGGCTCAGGTTAACAGTGATGTTTTTATACAGACTACTTAAAGAGATTTCTGGAGAATACTGAAGATTATTTAGGCCATCCAAATATTGCCTTTCTTTTGAATACCTTAGCAACTTGTACCTGAGAGAGAGAGAGAGAGAGAGAGAGAGAGAGAGAGAGAGAGAGAGAGACAACACAAACACACACACAAAAAACCCCACGAGATAAGTCGAACGTAAAGAGCATTGCACTACTGCATCTGATGTGCGTCAGTACTGGGTCACTGCCCTGGAGGAGACACACATTGTTAGTTTAACCTCTACTTGATGCAAGCCAGTGTACATATTTGCTGAATTCATCATGAATTTGCTGCCCTGTTCCCAATTGGCCACAACCACAAATAGCTCTGTATCTCTTCAGAGTATTCACCAAAAATCCAGATTATGTTTTATTTCATTCACACAACATAAGGTATCTTGAGAGAGAGCGCCAGCAAGACACACACACACACACACACACACACACACACACACACACACACACATAGAGCAAACTAACCTTCCCAGAAACTGCACTTCTCCTCGGTGGTGATGGGGAATTGATTTGTATTTGCCAATATCTCCTTCAGGTCTGGTCACATTAAAGCCAGCAAAGTGCACCCTGGAACATCACACAGGGATGGACATTGAAAACATGTGCACACTGTTTGAGTACAGCATCTCTGTCCAATTACATTTGCACACATTTACCCACCTGTTCCAGAGGTCATCATCCTCCCCTCCCCAGCCCCAGAATGCATTGGGAAAGCCGTTGATCTTACGGAACTGCTCTACTGTAAGTCCACTCACTCCTCCAAAGAATTCACTGTAGGGCAGACTGAACACACCACACACACACACACACACACACACACGACAATCATTTGAATATTCACAGGCATAAATCTGGGCCAAAGATTTTGGAGGATCTATTTTATTTTCCTGAACAATATTGAAACTTCAATTTAAGCAACATTGTTCCTTAAGCTGCAGCTCTGTATTGGTGGACTACACACATCCACAGACACCCTGAGCACTTTATCATCAACAACACTATACTAATACTGGATAGGGGCTTCTTTAGCTCTCAAAACAGCAATTCTTCATGGCATGGATTCCACAAGACATTGGAAACATTCCTTTCAGATTCTGCTTCATGTATTACACAATACAAGAAAACTAGTGTGAAACTAATTTGACTTTGTGACATGGTACATTATCTTGGTGAAAGTAGGCATTAGAAATGCTGCTAATTCCATTAAAAAAAACAACAACAACGTATCGGTGAGTACCTCAGTGCAGGTGCCGACCCGATACCACATGATAAAAGAGTAATTTCACACAAATTAAACCATTGTTTCAATCCTGGAGTCCTGCACTGAAGGAAACATGCTGATCTTGTCAGTGTACTCACTTTGGATGGTTTAAAAGCAGAGTGTAATTATCATTATATTAAAAATACGCAAAAAACAAACGAGGTCACAGAGGTACGAAAAGGGACCAAGTGTTGTAACATATACATATGATTCAGAGACAAGAGTAATGGGCATTTATTCTCAGCATGTGTTCTTGTTTACAGGTCTACACAGGGTATGTAATATGCAGCTGCTACCAAAAATTAATGCAGATATTTTTAGTGCATGGGTATCAGATCGGTAGGGATTGAAAGGTCAAGAATTGTGAAGGAAAAAAAATGGTATCGGAAAATCACCAATTAGAAGACTGTAAACAACCTTGAAATATACATACATGTACATGTACTTGTCGAGTTTTGTGGCGAAGTGACGAGGCATCTGTCCACAGCCGTAATAATTCCGGTCATTTTCAGGGATATGATCGACATCGTGAAACACCACGCAGTCCCAGTCCAGGTCTTTCATTGCCTCCTTGAAGCCCACGTTAAACAGCATGGCTCGGTTGAAAGGCTGCGCACCCTCCTGGAAAATAAAAAAATACTTATATAATGAACATGCACCATTACTTGCATCCAATTTGCAAAATAGTGTGGATTATTATGTCATGCCCACCTACACCAGCTGAGGGCAGCACAACCAAATGAGCATCATGTATTAACAAGTTTACTGCAGAAATAGATACTTTAACCATAATTTCACAGAAAAACCTTCATTTAATAGGCTACAGTTCTAAAAACCTCTTCAGTTCCTCCCCAGAGAATTTGTCAGTAAATATCATTGTGGACGTTTCTCTACTCAGTACTAATTGCTCAAAAGCATATTCAAGCTTTAAAGAATGACTAACCATCATTTTGCCATATTGCCTTTCGCTAATTGCAACATGGCAAAGAGTTTTTATGAAATTGCTGAGTCGAACTAGTTTGCAGGAGTGTTTTTGCACATAGTTCTATTGACACACCAATGAATAAATAAAATTTAAAGGATACTTAAAGTTACATACCTGCTCAATGAGATAAAATGCAAACTGTAAGCGTTGTCGTTGGAGCATGGGAACGAGGTGCTGAAAAAGAATTGGAAGATGTTCGTGGCGATTCCTAAAGGGGATCAGAATAGCCACCTAAACACAGAGAAGGAAAGTTAGTATTTTAGCATTCTTGGAAAGATTATTTTAATCAGCCAATCATATAACATTTATAACCAACACATCTATGCTATATATATATATATATATATATATATATATATATACACACACTATACATACTGAAAGTCTACATATATACATACACACATTTATGTAAGTCTAAGAAGTTACTAATATCTATATAAACAGATCCAGATTGAATTCTGACAGTGAGTGATATCTACAGTATTATCAATATGATAAACAGTGGAATGTAAATGTAGTTCAAAATGCAAATGTATAACAGTGGATGCTGTTGCTATATGGATGAGTTGTACAGTTTAATTGTCACAGGTAGGAATGATTTCCTGTGTTGTTCAGTGGTACATTTAGGTGGTATCAGTCTCTCACTGAATGTGCTCCTGTGACTGATCAGCAGATTGTGTAGCGGGTGGGAGGTTATTGTTCAATACGGTGTTTATTTTGGACAACATCCGCCTCTCCGACACTACTGTCAGAGAGTCGAGCTCCATCCCCACAACGTTACTGGCCTTGCGGATCAATTTGTTCAGTCTGTTTGCGTCTGCAACCCTCAGCCTGCTGCCCCAAGCATGCAACAGCACACAGGATGGCGCTGGCCACAACAGACTCATAAAACATCCTGAGCAGTGTTCGGCAGATGTTAAATGACCTTAGCCGCCTCAAAAAAAAGAGACGGTTCTGGCCCTTCTTGGAAAGTGCATTAGTGTTCTTAACCCAGTCCAGTTTATTGTCAATATGAACTCCGAGGTATTTGTAATCCACTACCATTTCCACATTGAAGCCCTGGATGGAAACAGGGGCCACTGGGGTTTTGGATCTCCTAAAATCCACAATCAGTTCCTGGGTCTTTGTCACATTAAGCTACAGATGATTCAGCTCACACCGTGTGATGGAGGAATCCACAGCAGCCCGATATTCTGTCTCATCACCTACACTGATACATCCAACTACAGCAGAGTCATCAGAAAACTTCTAAAGGTGGCAGATCTCTGTGCAGTAGCTGAAGTCAGTTGTGTAGAGATCCCTAGTGATCCCTTGTGTTGAGTAGGTCCCTAGTGGTGCTCCGGTATTGCTGACCACCGTGGACACACAGTGCTGCAGGTGCACATACTGTGGACTTCCGATCAAGTTGCCTCTCTTGGGTCCACAATCCAGGACCCAAGAGAGGCATCCACCTGCATCGCTGTCAGCTTCTCACCCAGGAGGGTCGTTGAATGCACTGGAAAAGTAAAAAAACATGACCCTCACAGTGCTCGCCGACTGGTCCTGGTGGGTGTAGACATGGTTTAGCAGGTAGATGATGGCGTCCTCTACTCCAAGACGAGGCTGGTAAGCGAACTGAAGGGGGTCCATATGTGGCCCTACCATGGGTCGGAGTTGATCCAGTATGAGTCTCTCGAGGGTCTTCATGACATGCGAAGTCAGTGCCATGGGTCTGTAATCCTGGGGCCCACTGGAATGTGGGGTCTTTGGTACAGGAACTTGTGTCTTTAAGGACACGGGAGCTCACCCCATCCGGTCCTGCTGCCTTGCCCGAGTGTAGTCTTCTCAGATGTTTCTCAACTTGATTAGTGGGGGAGGGAGACTGAGGTGAAGTTGACTGGTGGGGGAGGATTGTCAGGTCCATCACAGGAGGCAGAGGTGCAGTAAGGGGAGGGAGGGAGAGGGTGGTGTGGCAGGGGGATCCAGGCTTGCTCATGATGAGTTAGAAGAGGGCTGGGCAGTAGCCGCAGTGTCAAATCTGTTAAAAAACATATTCAGCTCATTGGCCCTGTCCTCATCGCCCTCAGCTCCTCTGCTGTTGGATGGCCTGAAACCAGTGATGGTCTTCATACCACTCCAAACCTCTCTCATGTTGTTATGTTGGAGTTCCCACTCCAGCTTTCTCCTGTAATTGATCTTGACTCTCAGTAAACTTAGGATCATTCTCACCTCCTCTCTGTTGCCAGGACTGAATGCCCTCTTCTTGTCGTTAAGGAGGGCTTTGATGTCTTTTGTCACCCACGGCTTATTTGGGTAACAATAGACTGTCTGTGCTGGGACAATGATATTGGTACAGAAATTTATGTAGTGTGAAATACACTCAGTGAGCCCATCAATGGGCTGTGTGTATGGGCACCATGGGGCTCACAGAGTGCTTTCTCCAAGGCCTCCTCCGACCATCTCCTAACAGTTCTTGTAGTCACAGTCTGCCTCTTCACAACAGGCACATAGCATGAAGACGAATTAAGTTGTGGCCTGATCTCCCCAGTGGGGGGAGGGACTGTAGGCATCCTTAGTATTTGCATACAGCAGGTCTAAAGTTCTCTCCTCTCTGGTGGGACAGTCCACGTACTGCACAAAGTTTGACAGTGTAGTGTCCATGGTGACATGGTTGAAGTCACCCAAGATCACAATGAAAGCACTCGGGTGCTGGGTCTGTAACCGGGCTATGGTAGCATGAACAGTGTCACATGCAGAAGTGGGGTTGGCAGAAGGAGGAACATAAACAGCCACTAAGATGTCATGGAAAAATTCCTTAGGCAAATAATGTGGTCGGAGTCCAACAGCACACAGTTCAATGTCTGGTCTACAACTTCGCTCTTTGATGGTTATGTGGGCGGGGTTACACCACCGGTTATTGACAAGAACGGCGAGCCCCCCTCCTTTCTTCTTACCGCTCGCGGTGCAGTCTCTGTCAGCCCGAACAGTGTGAAAGCCCGCGATGGATACGTTGTCATCGGGAATATTCTGATGCAGCCATGTCTCCACGAAGCACATGAAGCTACACTCCCGATATTCCCTCTGACTCCGGGCTAGCGCTGTCAGCTCTTCCATCTTATTCGCCAGTGACCTAACGTTCCCCATTATAATAGATGGGAGACACGGCTTGTACCTTTTCCTCTCTGTAAGCCTCCGCTGTCTCGCTGCCTCCCTCTTGCTCCTCTTCTGTCCTGCTCCTCTGCACCCACGTTGTGTTTTCCTCCAGATTTCAACCGGTAAGTCCGTGGGTCTGTCCGCTAGTCAGGGCGATCAGCTGATCCCTGGAGTAAACAAAGCGTGTAGTTGCTGCGCTGCGGTCCCAACTCTCCATGAAAGTAAAGATTCCGCAGTGATAAAAAGTACAAAAACGCTCTCAACCCACATCTTGAGAGGGCAGCTACTTACGAACATATAAAAAAAAGTTAAAATAAGAAAGAGAAAAAAAGAGTTAAAAGTACCGGAAGGGCAGGAGCGAATAAAAAGGCTGCATGCCTGTTAACGCATGGGCACCGAAGAGAAATATATATATTTATCAAACCTGGATCAAATGTTGATACCTTGGTAAACACTGGTTTGTGTTTATGTAAAATTTATGTTATTGTGTTTATGTAAAAATTACAGTCAAAATCTTCAAATGACATGACAGCTCATAACATTCAGTAGAACCATGCATTAACTTGGAGACATGTCTATTGTAGACAGCTGTCAAATACGGTGTTAGTAATTTAAAATTGAAAAACAATTCAGGGGCATCTTCTTACCACGGCACCTTTGTATTTTCACAAACACATTATTCAAGACCTGCTCATTTAGGAAACCACAGGATGAAACACAAGAGCTGGCAGAACTTCGTCTTATGAGAGACCGGAGGTAAATAAACCAGTTGGGGAAAGACACAATCATCAAAACAGACGGTTTTTATTTATTTTTTAAAAACAATACTTTAGTTTAAAGAAACCGTTAAAGAATGAGTGAAAGTTAAAGGATTATGCATCTTAAATAAGACAAAGAACACGAAGAACTAAGTAAAAGGAAGAGAGTACCAGTCCAAATATTTACATCTTTCTTTAAAATTTATTTTAAGTCCATTAAATTAAAAAAAAAAAAAAAAAAAAAAAAAAAACTTTTGACTCACGTTCCTGCTCATTTTGAGCTCTCTCAAAATCAGTATCATTTGAGCCCTAATTTGTAATAAAATGCATTATATGGTCACATGTCTGATCTAGGTTCTCACACACATATCACTGTGAAAAGATACTTTTTAAATAAGATCTTTCATACCAGAGGTATTTAAAGTCCAGCCCTAGGCCTACTCATAGATAGTAATTGGCAGTGGAGTCTCTGTGTAGGACGTTGCAATTCTTTTTTTCCACCCAACAGTGGCAGCAGATGGCATTAGCTCAGCTCCTTAATTGCAAAATCAATTTTTTTCTTCTGCCCTAGCCTGTGAATAATTTAGTGAATGATAACCATGATATGGAGCACCAAGTTAAAATTGAGATGTAATGATTACAAATGATCACTTACTTTATATTAGTGGTTAGTCTGTCCAAGTACTTTTGCACCCTGAAATATGGGGACTATGTACATAAAGTGCTACATCATTCACTGGATTTGGGTTAACACTTAAATTAAAGATAACATATTTTGCATAGTATCTGATGTGAAAATCTTTTGTTGTAGTCCAATCACATGAAATCCCACGGGAAATGTAATGGTAATTTCTGACTAGCAGAACAATACTAAATGCATAACAGTAGAATAGTCAAGTCATTTCTTTTCACCATTTTAATTCTTGACCTGCAGAGTTGTGAGTATCACAGAACCAACATGTTAAAATTGTCATTTTTCCCCCATTTAAAAGCAAGTTTCGGACCCTCACTCATAAAATTGTGTTGTTACATAGACAAAATAAGGTACCTTCCAGCGTGGTTTGCAGTCCTTGGGCTTCCAGTGTCCCCCAAACTGAATGCCCAGCTGTTTAAGCTGCAGTTCGACCTCCTCTATAGGAACCTCGGTCATATTTACTTCTATAGGACCCTCTGCGGAGATACAACATATCAGGACATGCCAGTTCCACCCCATTAAAGTAACTTTTCATAAACAAGCTTAAATATTCAAGCTAACTAATGTCAAATAATAAACACTGGCATTCTATAAAATATAATTGAATAATTTACTGAAATTCATTCAGTTGTGAGAACTTGACTGTTGAAATTCAGTAATAGACACATACTGATTTTACTGAATTGAATATACAAATCCGAATACAGTGATTTTCCCCATGGTGTGCAAAGCAATGCCACTGTTAACATGCTGAAGAACTGAGAGCTTTACTTCCATTTTAATCCAGATAAGTGGGGGCCTGAAAGGGCCTCTAAACAAGCAGCCTAGTCTTTGGGTATTATGATTGTAAAAACTCACTCATAGAAGGTAAACGTTCAGGGCAGGGCAGGTTCTGGGCATAGGTGAAATTCTCAGGGAGGTATGTAGTCGGTTGAGCAAAATATTCACTGGAGTTGTTCCCATCAGGATAATCTGCGAACAGCCACGCACGAGAAGATAACCAAACATACCACCCTTTAGACACATACATTTAAGTGTATAACTGAACAGATTTAGGCTAGACTAGTTCATGTGAGCGTGGATAATCTGTGTGTGTGTGTGTGTTTTCTCTCACCTGTTCCATTCAGAGTGCTGTTCTTATTGGTGTATGATCTGATTATCTGGCCAATTGTCCGCACGTTATCACGTAACATTATACCCTGAGCCTGCACCATGAAGAAGTACGTGTTGGCTGATGGGTTGAGGGGAGGGGATGAGAAAAAGAAGAACAAAAGAATAAATCATATGACATTAGACAAAGAAATGCAGGTAAATAACTTTCTGCGGACACGGAAATACACCATGTAGAACTGAATGCCTCCATACACCGGATTCCTTCGTTCCTATTTGTGGAAACCAGCAACAACTTGATCAAGCTGATAAATTTATATTACCAAAATCAAAAAGGAACTGCTCACGGGTCTCATTAGTACAGTTTTCACTCATTAGAAAGTGCAAGCAAACAGTTTATCAGTCTGATGCAAAAGGCATATGACAGGTTTGACTGATAGATTTCCTGATTGCTCATTCTTAGCGTAATGACAAAGCAAGCAAGTGTACTGCCCTAGTGCAATACCAATATTCATACTGGGATCAATTCTCCCATTCACACTTTACTGAGTGCTTCAAGATACACGCACTGCGCTTTATACACTCTACTCATGCCTACAGTGTACGAGTTAAAACGAAAGTGATCTCTTCAATGAAGGCATGATGTCTTTAAAATGCAGTCACACCACTGTAGATTTTGGCTTTTGGGGAAATGTAGAACATGGACTTTTCCAGTGAAACGTCTCTGAAATCTATTCAAACCCTAAAACTGCCTCTGATTTTGAAAATAAAAAGGAAACTATGCAGTCAACTCCCGTATGACGTCATTCCAAATGTAAAGTGGCGTTCACACATGAAGCGACAAGCAACAAGCGATCACTGCTCAGCTCTAGTTGCCTTGGTAACTCCCTCGCATGTTTCCTGCTTAAAAATCGTACATTACTTGAGTTTATTTTAGCTTATTTTTATCATTACTATTATTGCGCAGCAAATATAGAACAGAGACTCTTGGCCATCATGAACCAGAAAGAGTTAAATATATATAAATATATACATACAGGAAATGCTGGCCGTTTCAAAAATGTGGACCTAAGCACGGCGTTTCCGGTTATGATCCTATTTCTGTGTGCAGTCACAAAGCTCAGAATATTTAGACACAGCAAAAATGAGCCTCCGTTTTGATGTGAGTGAATTAATTAAACTCGTGTTTATTATTTTCCTACTGAAAGGTTTTTGGTGACCTCTGTTTGACGTAAAATCAAAGGTATGTTTAAACTCTGATTGGTAATCATTCGGTCCATGTCGCGTGAAAGTTCTGCTCAGTGGAACTCAGCACCCATCCGCTTCGCCTCGCTTGAAAAATGGTCCTTCTCATTTTCCTCCAAGATAATGGCGGAAAGAGGTAAATATACCCTACCAAACGTGTAGTGTGGCGTGCTTGTGCATAAATGCATGTTTAAAATGTGGAGTCATTAATAAAAACATATTCTGATGTGGCCCTCAAGGGAATGTGGTTGATTACTAGATTGCTTCACATTCATAATGAAATCACTAGATGCCCTGCAATACATCCACATGATGTCTAAATACTCACGGCTGTTTTCTTTGCACTTTGCTTCGTCTTTGCCACTCTCTCAAATGCAGAACAGGCTTTCTGGTTTAGGATTAAAGGTTGGTCATATGTATACTCCGTTTTACTCATCTGATATTTCTGTTTTATTCTAGTTGAACTAATTATGCACCAAGCCTGTTTACAACACCACGTGATGTAAATCTTTTCTTCTGTTTAACAATGTAAAATAGGTTTTTAAGGAATGTTTTGTAACTTAAAACAACTTGCATGTGAATTTAGGATTTTTTTTTTTTTTTTTTACTTTATTAGTGCATGTGTTAAAATGGTTTAAAAAAAAAAAAAAAAAAAAAAAAAAAAAAAAAAAAAAAAAAAAAAAAAGGACCTCTCTCAGACATAAAATGCAATAAGGTGTATGTAATAAGTGGCGCATGATTTACTACAGCCGTCAGAGGCACTCAGCTGAAAAAGTGCTTAAGCCAAGGGCAGAATGCATGTAGATTGCAGTGCAACATTTCCAGGCTTGTACTGAGATGTGAGCTACAACTTCAAGATCAATCTCAAATGACATCATTCAAAGAAGTCAGACGAATCACTATAGACAGCTATGGCTGAACATACTGTATGTCCAACATATCTGCAATGCTTTCAAAACAGTTAGACATTTTAAAAACTCTTGAGTTCAAAACGAGTGCACTATGTGAACAAATGTATCGGACTCATATTGCAAATCAACCTCCACTCTTCTGGGAAGGCTTTCCACAAGATGTTAGTATGTGGCTTTTCAGTCATTCAGCCACAGGGACATTAGAGAAGTCAGGAAGTGATAATTGGTGAGGCAGCCTTGAGTGCTTTCAATGTTTCAGATTATGCCAAAGGTCTTCAGTGGAGGACTAGGCAATATTTAAGTTACAGTGAAGAGAAATGTTAATGCTACAGGATACAAAGTCGATCTGTCAGACTGATTTTCAAGTTTTAAGGAAACAGAATCTTTTCCAAAGGAAATTAAGCCAAAGCTCAATAAAAGCTTGCATGCATAGTTTACGTCTGTTCCCTTTAAATTGCTCTATGCATATGTTCATGTGTAACAGGACAGTTTGGAAGGATAACCTTAATTTCACTTTAAAAAGGTTGAAAAATGTTTTGAGAGCCTTACTAGTGTACAGCGACATCATAATATTGCATTCCGTAGATCACTGCTGTACTTGAAACAAGACCCCTCATATAAAGATAAAAAAAAACAAACAAACAAACAAAAAAAAACTCGCCCATCCATCACACATATTTCCCTTCAATAAATATTAACCCAACATGGAAACTAAGCAGATCACTGAGCATCCATGATCTTAGTAAGATCATAATCACGGTCAGTCAGTACAAAGGTCACAGACCACTTCCATGGAAAATGTCCTGGAATCCTATTAATGCCTCCCTGAGTACAGAGCAAGATGGTGAACCACTAACGCAATGTTTTGACTTAAAGGTATTTGATGAAAAACCTTCTCGTACAGAAAGGCTACATTAATATATTTTTTTTTATTTTATATTTTGCATGAGCATGACGTGAATCCTAACAAGCAGTGAGTTGCAAGCTAATGTCATACATTTATGAAACACTGCTGTACTGAACTGCATTATCTAATGTGTTATGCACAGCTGAAGAACAGTGATGGCAATGTGCCAGACAGGTGGGGCAAGGGTGTTATTTTATGCATAGTCAAATATGCCTTGCTGTTTCCTTCATAATTTGTTGGCTAACACCAGCTGCTTCACGCAAGTTGGTTTATATAAAAAAAAAAAAAAAAAAAAAAAAAAAAAACTAAAAGAAACCCTGATGTTACTGCCTCCCACTAATTTAATAACGATTTGTTTTTCCCTTTTCTTTTACTTCCTTACTTCAGGGCACATTTTTCTTAAAGGCTAATTAAATTAATTTTTCCACAAAACCACGTCATCTGTTCCTAATGCTAAGGTAATATCTGACTGATACATGAGAACCATGGCTGGGACTACTGTGGCCATTCTGGCAGATTTTGGAGGCAATCTGTTACAAATATGAGTGGAGGAAATGTGCAAATTAAGACACAGCTTAACCCTCAGCACATTTCAACACGATCAAAACTTTCAGGAATGGAAGCCATGCCTTACGGGTTCGCAAGTCAGCTACCCAGTTCTCAAGTATTCTGGTGAAAGAGCCCGAAACACTTACGTGAGGGACGAGACCAGTTGACCCCTGGAGGGCAAAAAAAAATTGCCTACTATCTTTTACTGTGAAGTAATTCTAGCTATAAGATCAACTTTACAAAGTATTTGTCTTCTAAAGCAAAAAGTGAATTCATAATCAAGCGAGTTAATAATCAAAACATAGTCTCATACATTTCACCATGATACAGTCGGTGCTATGACTGGGGGGAAAAAATTACAGGACACACAATTCAAACTACCTAAATGCAACTCAGAAAGGTGTTCCTATTAAAGTGACTGAGGAGTGTACAGTATGGAGAACAGAAAAAAGTCAACAAATTGATGGAAGTTGAGCTTAAAATGCAAATTCGCACATTTGTTGAAAGGAAGTTCACTGAAGTGTAACTAGAAGCACTTTTAAACCTTACTCATATACGTCATGTGTGTTTATAAAAATATCACCTTCCGGTACTGACAAACCTGTTACTGTTTATATCTTTTTTTTAAAACAAACAAAAAAAACCCTAAATGATTCTACATGCTGTAATAATTAAAAAAATTCATCAGTAATTGTAGAGCCCTAACCACTGAGCCACCACTGCCCTGATAAAAGTGTTTAAGGGAGTTTGACTGAACCGAGGGGGGGGTGTTACAGTATCTATCACATTGCAAACAGGATTTTAAATGTTCTTTATCTTCATATTTAAATATAGTCATAAAGCTCACGGCTCTACCCAACGTCTACATTCACCAGGCCTGATGTTTCTTTACACGTTTGCTAATACATTGTGTGCCCTTTGCACTGGATCACTCATTTACTTTACTGCCATCTTGTTACTTTACTTATCTCCTCCAATATAAAATTTTATGATATACTGATATTTACATGTCTGGTTCCATCATAAATGCATTTTATAAACTTCTGAAGCTGGTAGAAGTATTTGTAATTGCAAAAGTCAAGCAACTGCAATACAACTTTCAGTTACGGTCAAAATTTCTAAATGAGATAAAATATACTATTTTTTGTTATGGTAAGGCCTCATATAGCCAAGAACAGTGGCTATGATAACCATGGACATTCCAGCAGATTTTGGCGGCGGTCTTCCAAAAAAAATATGGGCGGAGGAAATGTCCAAGAAACAGGAGTATCAGCGATGTACAAGTCGCAGCCGCCATGTCTACCGGCAGCCTTTGTACCATGTACAATTTTACCTGCACAGAAATGTATGATAACATCCAGTAGACCATCAAAGATGCCTTCACGGTTGAAGCGGTTGAACTGCTCTGGCGCTTGACCTATGGTAATTTTCAACATGACCAAACTTTCCATTGATGGGAGCCACACCCTACTGGATAGCTCCCAGCTCTCAAGTATTCAGACGGAAGTGCCCGTAACACTCATGGGATCATGCTGGTTGACAGCAAAAACCATCAGACTTTTAAAAACGACCTTTCACTGCTGGAGACTTCATGTTAAACTATAGTAAAGTTTCTGCTACATGGTTTGTATTTTTATCTGGTTTCACCCAAATGAGGATTGGTTTCCCTTTTGAGTCTGGTTCCTATCAAGATTTCTTCCACGTGTCAACCGAGTTAGTTTTGCCTTGCCACCGTCGTATAGGGCTTGTAGAGAAATGTTTAAATTCTTTACCATATTTGCTTTTGCAGTGTAAAGCTGTGGTGAAGAAATGTCAGTTGTAAAAACTGCTATACAAATAAAATTGAATTAAATCAAAAATTATGTCTACTATTAAATATTTCATCTATATTAAACCAACACATTAAAAGGTACTCTTGGATAAAATTACCATTTTTAAACACAAATGACATATTTCCAATTATAAGCAATTTCATTCAATGAAATTTAAACCGTTTTCATAAATCAGCTGCTGAACGTAAATCTCACACTCCAGGAGGAGCTGCACATTTACTCTGAATGAGAAACTTCAAATCCTATCATCTAAAAATGTTATTACAGCACAAGTACTCATTAACTACTTAAAAAACTGTTTTGACACTAATCACAGACACTAACGCAAGAGAACACTGTTACTACAAAACAGACAACAAACAATAATTCTAGCCTAGCATACATGAACTGAATTAATGATTAGTTTATACTCGATAAAGCCAAAAGTATGTAGACACCTGACCATCCCACCCATATATAGGTCTTCCTTAAACTTTTTTCCACAAAGTCTGATGCGTGCAGTTGTCTAAAATGATTTGTATGCTGTAGTGTTACAATTTTCCTTCTATGGAAACAAAAGGCCTAAATCAGTTTCAGTATGACAATGCTCCACTGCACAAAGCATGGTTTACCAATACTGGGTGTTAGCGAAAACCAGTTTACACACACCTAAAATGTTATGTTGAATTTTATATATATATAATATCCCAAACAACACGTTTAAACCCCACATGCATGCAGTGCCGTGTTCATACAGTTACTGTGTTAAACCGAACAGCTCTACACCTCGTAAAGCCAGAGTTAACCTTTCCAGTTCATGTTCCAGTGATAAGTCCTTCCTAGACACATCTATATGGATGAAATATCTTCAGCTGAAACGATTCATGCACTCTGGATAGATATACACCAGATTAACTTGAAAAAGGCGGTGTGTCTAGCAAAAGTGGAAGGACACCCCGTGCATCTACTGCTCATACAGTACTTGAGCTGGAGAAAATCTGTAGTGCGCAGATGCTGATTGCAAAAACGTTATTTCAGTATAATATAAAATACATGCAGTGGTTCAGAATGAATGAATTATAGAGTATATTTCAGGTTCTGTCCATGCTATATACAGTCAATGGTATTAACAGTTATCACTGTTTTTTGTTTTCTCATTTACACGCTCATCACTGTTCTAAATATAAAGGCTTTTTTGGAGAGGGGGGGGGGGGTTAGTGAATTTGTTGGTGAGCTGCAGAAACTGTATCGCTGAGTATAGGAGGCTTCCGTCACTAAATTTAATATCTAAGACCGGATAAAAAAAAAAAAACGGTTTCACATCACAACTTTTTGAAACCCTAAATGCGGCACAGGGTTTTTTTTTTGTTGTTGTTGGTTTTTTAAATAGAGAAAAGGTTTTAAGGCTAAATGTAAGTAAAGTGAATGAAGCTATACAATAAGCCCTAGATAACCATTTACACGTACCTTTAACATGTATTAAACTCCGAACTAAACCAATGTCAGGATCACAGTCACAGCATCTAACATGAAATCATGTTCCGTGTCATTTTTACCTTGTCAGAGGCATTGTCCGAGGTTTTGATGCGGCGCCAATTTCTGATGAGAAACCGGAAAATCTTTTTATTCAGCCTAACAGTGAAACGAGCCCATGGGTTAATATCTGCAGAATTTAACCGTGTACTAAAATTCAAGTTCAGATACAAGACACTGCACCACTGTACAGAAAATGTAATATTCGTTACTGCTACACGGAGCACAAATGTTCAAAAAAAGTGTCAAAATGTCATCACTTAAAAAGAGCATTAGCACCCTGGGAGTGGCTCCAAATATCATTTTGTGTTTGCTGATTTTGGTGTGCAAGTTACACGATTTGTTTAAGTGTCTTTCTCAGAGAAACCAGAACAAATCAAATCATTCAAAACATGAGGGTGAGATTCAAGTGGAGTCGTCAATAAACCTGCTGCTGCTCAGCCCCGTTTCCTCCGCAGAGACCGAGTGGCCTGAGGGACTTGAGAAAGTACAATAATGGCTTAGATCATGAAGGATCAATAACGTGGCTGTCTGCCGTGTGTAGCAGGAAACACTGGAATAAGTGGATCTTAAAGAGCCGTCATTAAGGCGAGCATAAGTGCAGAAAGGCTTTGGAATCATACACGTGTGCTGAACTGCCTCGTTGTTTTAGACGACAAAAAAATGTGGTTTGATCGGTTGGAGAGACCATAGCTATATGCATCTATGGCTGTGTTCTTTGGAATCATGAACTCCAGCTATTAGTATCCAAACAGCCATAACTCCTGTACAGATGGATCAAATCAAAATGGAGTCCTGGGGTAATCTCCTAAGTTACAGCTTCTCCATTATGACTTTTTTTTTCCATCCAGAGCCGCCATGTTGGTGTCGGTATTTTTCTCCATCTTCCTCTGAGAAAATTACATCCTGCAATTACCTACTTTTTTTTTCTTCTTTTTTTGGCAAACTCAAGAGTTGCCTCATTGTTCATGCTAGTCCAATCCAGATAAACACCGGTTATTTCCTGTGCAGATAAGTGATCGTTGTTTCACTGTATTTACAAACTGTTGCTGGAACCTTGGTTCACCTCAAACTGAAATAAGATCGAGCATCTCTTCTCTACTCGACTGCCCTTTTCGCCGTCTTGGATGCCATGTTGCAAACAGAGCAGGATCATATAACCACATGATGCAAACATCCAAATTCATAGAAAATACCTCCTCCTCCTTCTTCTGCAGTCATTCTTTTGCTGTCTGGATGCGAGATCATCATCAATAAGGAGACACGTGGAAAAAATATTAGACATCCCTCTGAAACTAATCCAACAGGAGTAGATAGACAAGGTGCTTGGAACAACCTGCAACTACATTCCTGCATGTTTTTTAAAAGGTGGATGAAAGAACAGGCCCTTGGCAGTTTGATGTCACATGTTTGGATACCGCATAGAAACACTATGATGGACAGCAAGCACTGAATTTACACAAGATATCCGGTGCATCATAAACAAAGGCTTAAACAGTCCTTTCTTTTCTTGAATAGGAAGTCTTAAAACACTGAATAGCTTTTAAAGTAGACCAGTGACGGTTATTAAAAGAAAGAAAGAAACGCACACACAAAAGGAATGTAAATGTGCATCAGCTATTTTGATTAAGTTAAAACTGCAATGTGAAGGTGTTCTTCCACAAATATGGAGGCCTATAAGGTAATGTTTACTACCTATACTATCTGCAGGGTTTACGGGTTTCATCCACCGATCTAAAAATAAACACTGGGTCAGGGATGGAATTTCCCGCTCGCCCTTGGCGATTAAAAAATGTTTAGGATGAGTAATATGATCAGCGAATTCTATAATTAGTCGGCCTCTCGGCGAATCGGCAAAAAACATGGGGTGAGTATTCATATTTTATCAGTTCGTCCGAGCGAAAATGCCATAAGCGAAATGAGTATTCGGTACATAGATACGCATACACGCAACTTGTCAAGTTGAATAACGAGCGCTCTTATTCGTTGTCAGTGAGTGAACCTGACAATTGACCAATCACGCTGCTCATTACTTTGTTCCGCAATGAGCCAAAAGCCCAGCTCCAATGTGTGATGGAAGAGGAGTGAAGAGTCAACTAAAAACAAATCAGGTTAATCCGATAATAATAATTTATCTAAGTTCTTGTTTCTTAAACCCCAAATTACTACTCGACTATTAACTGGGAATGCACATTGTGCTCCTGAATATTTTATTAATTATTATAATTCTATAATTTACGCGAGTTATAAACAAACTTTGACCATTTATAAGTAAATAAAATATTTTAGTTATATATGGGCTGTTTCACAATCAGAGCATACTTTTTGGGTTTACAGTAGCTCAAACGACTAGAGTATTTTGTGTAAAGTATCAGAGCTACTGGTCTAATGGTGTCTAAATTACACTGGGTGAAAGTATAACAGGTACAGGGTCTCTAGAATAAGTACATCTGCTTGTAGTTTACCAGAATTGTAAAGAATTCACAGCATTAAGAATAAAAGTCTCATTAAACATATTATGTGAGCAGGTTTCATGCAACATTAGTTGTATAAATTATTAATTGCAGTAACAACAGCATCAGTGACAATCATTGTGGTTTTCCGGAGAAGATGCTTTTTGATGGATAATAATTATTAAGCTGATGTCGAACTCTGTACACCAAGTATTTCACATCCAATCCCAATTATATTTTTCGGCAAGCTATACAGTACTATTCTGCTTTAGAAAAAGGAATTACTATCTGAAAAAAAGAACTCGTCCTCCACATGCAACGTCTACTTTCCGGAGAAGACATTTTTGACGGACAAAGGATCCCGACAAAGCCACTTAGATTATAAATAGAGTTTACAAGCAGCAGAATATCTTTCTAGACTGTAGTAAAATACCCCTCCAAAAGTAAAAGTTAGCTAGTAATTAGGAGTGCGATTCAGAATTTTATCAGGTAAAAGCTACTATTTTTATTACAGTGGAGAGAACTGAATTGTGTACTTGGTCAAAATTTGATCAATATTTCCCTCTGACATCACTATTTATCGGAATTAAGAAAAGATTTCACTAGTGTAGCTAGGACTACTCTTCCTCCATACAACAATAAACAAGAGTCAGTTATAAACTATGCAAGTGCCTACTTAAACGGGTCCCTTGTATAATTATAAAAAGACAACCCTGACCATGAAACAGCTCATATATGGACTGTTAACCTATATGTAACTAATAACACTTTGAAAACAAGTTCCACTAGCCTTCTCTTTTGCACTTATATGTACACTGTGTATATATACCTAAATACCAAGCCCCGGGAAGCCTGCCCTGCTACTTCCTGGGGCCGGTAACATGGCTGCTAGTCCAAGCCTGCTAGCCTCAAAGTTGAGCGGTTATCTAGATCAATGGTTTCATCCCAACTCTTAAAGAAAAAAAGTTTGTAGGTGAACTGGGTGTGGTACATGCATATGTACCCCTAGGTACAAACATGTATGAGCATGGTGCCCTGTCATCTTCCCATGATAAGCTTTTGGATCTACCAAAACTTTAACTGGGAATGAAAGAGTAAATGCATGGACTGAAGTCAAGTTTGTGAGATATTTTGAGGAAGTGTATTTAATACCTGTGCAACTGACGGCTTAAATGAATATATAAGTAACTGTCTACCTTCAGTCTTTCTCTTCCCTTACAGTACTGTGTACCTGGAACAAGTTTTGAGAAGCAGAGACACTAACAAATAAAATTACACTTGTTTCAGATGATTGTGTTTCAGTGTTATGTGCCGAGCGTCGACCGGTTGCTAAGCATCCACCGAATAAGCGAAACAGATTAGCATAACTAGTCAAGTAGCTACAGTTAGTAAATTGAGCAGTGGGTTAAGAGTCGTCGTTTAAAGGGTCCTAGCTAGCTTGTTAGAAGCTTCCAAGCCTAACTATGCAAAACATTCACGGAGTAAAAAAAAAAACTGGAATATTGTGTGTATATTGAGTTGAACTATAACACGGATGAAGCAGAAAACCTAGCAGCGACTAGCAAGCTAACAAAATTAACACAATTCGATTAGCAAGTCATGTATGAGCTGTGTGGCTAGCTAGCTAACCAAACTGTGACCAAGGCTAGCCTGCTAATTGGTTAGCCATAAATTGGACCCTAAGTAGCTAGTTACGTATAAAGTTCTTTAGTTTCAACAGAACACCCCACATTAGAAAACACTCACCTATTCCTGGGGCCACATAAATGAAGTAGAGGCAGGTCGTAGACATGGAGAAGAAAAAAATGAAGGCCAAGAAGGAGCGGTTGGAAAGCCGCAGCAGCCGCCTCGAATTCAGCATTTTTCCCCCTTTGCTCTGAGAAGCGGCTACTAGCTATCCGTTAGGTCCATAAAAATATGCCAAGCTCCTTTCCTTCACTAAAGCGAAAATGTTTTTTTTTTCTTCCCCAGAGAAATCACGGCTGTAGTAAAGTCCGCATCGCTGTGGCCTGTTGTTTGTTGTTTTTTTTTTTAAATGGGCCGGTAGAAAGGGGATGCAGCGATTAAGCTAAGCTAAAGCGCCGAATGAACAGGACTGATGAAAGCAGGAAATTTCCAGACTGACCGAAAGGAACCCCCGAAAAAACAAACAAATCAGATGTTAAATCACTCCACAGACAATCCGCAAACCATGTACGTGGTTCATGGTGTGGCTGTGGAGCACAAAACAGGCAAACAGCGTGAACTCAAGCCCGCACCTGCCTCTGCACCATGTTTTCATATGTAGTGGGGAAGGAGGAGGAAATGAGATGACGGTGAGAACTTCTTCTTCTTCTTCTTCTTCTTCTTCTTCTCCCCCTCCTCCTCCTCCTTCGCCTTCACCTCCACCCTCTCAGTAGACCCAAACACAGCGGCACCGGAAAACACTGTCTCGGATTGTACTCCCGACACTTAAACGGAATAAATCGAAGGTCTGAAAAGGGTTAAAGTGAGAGAATGAACCCAGAAGGCGTTGTTTGTGCTGCTGCTGCAGTGGATATCCGGAAGGTGTGACCACAGCACAGAGCACCAAACTTCACATTTCACACCAACACTGCACTACATGCAGGATTTTACCTTTAAATAATTAACAACATGTTTTAAAGTGCAATATGCTACATTTTATCATTCCTTACTAGTACAAATAATGTTTAAGTTAGGTAGAAATAATAAAAAATAATAATTTTTAATAAATAATTTTATGCCATGGTCTCAGAACATGTATTACACGTTTATTAAAAACAACAGCAACCACAACAACAATTTATTTCCTCCAGTCCAGAATGTTTGTTTATGTTTGGACCGGCCTCTTGTCAGTCATTTTATAGACACGCCCCCAACACCCCTCTACATCCTCACTAATCATTCGAGTCAGGGGCCTGGGGCATTTCTGTGCGGAGTTTGCATGCTCTCCCCGTGCTTGCATGGGTTTCCTTCAGGTACTCCGGTTTCCTTCCCCAGGCCAAAGAAATGCACGTTAGACTAATTAGCTATTCCACATTGCCCCTAGGTATTGATGTGAGTGTGTTGCTGTGCGATGGTCTGGCGAGCTGTTCAGAGTGAGGAAACTCGAATGCCAAGAGGAAACCCTCGCAAGCACGGGGAGAACATGCAAACTCCATTCAGAAACCCCAAACTCCGGACTCAAACTCAGGACCTTCTTGCTGTGAGACGGACGTGGTAACCACTACACCACAGAAGATATCCAAACCAGCTCAAAAACTGTTACGCGCTACCTTCATCAAATGGGCTGTTATGGCCGAGCAGCAAGACGCAAGCCTCTTCTTTGACCAACAAATATTCAGTCTGAAATTTTGGGTTTCTATTTACTTATGTCCGGCCTCTGTATGTGAGTATATATATATATATATATGTGTGTGTGTGTGTGTGTGTGTGTGTGTGTGTATATATATGTATATATATATATATATATATATATAT
>JBCNYH010000002.1:6861567-6875038 GCA_039654325.1 Tandanus tandanus | reverse complement strand
ATATTAGGGTGCATCATTTTCTCCACTTTTTCAAAAACTTTTGAAAAACATTTCGTCCCTAAGTTAATTTTGTTACAATACTTGAGAACAGTCTCCAGTAAAAATTTCAGCATAATTGAGGTAATTTTAGGGGGACGACCAAGGCACTGAAATTTCACCAAATATGATGAAAATCATCAAACTACTTCTCGTCTAAAAATCTCAGCTTCTTCTCGGGCTGTCTTTCTTTTCATTATATCAGATGGCACTTTGTCATGACTACCAAATGTTGCATTGCGATCTGTTTTCATTGATTTCAAAAATTCTCTGTCCTCTGAATTTTTTATTACACTTGGAAGGTTTTATTTGACTTTATCTTCATCTGTTCTAACTTCTCCTGTGAAGGCTGTCCTTTTCTATGGCCCTTTGGGATTGCTCTCATCTTTCTGTTGTCCTCCCATAACTTTAATATCCTCTCACAACCCTTTTGCTCACATATCACCGGGATATTTTCCTCGTCATAGAAAGGAATACTGTATCTTTGAGTAGACGATCTTTGCACTCTCCCAGTTTGTTCTGGTGACTGGTAAATCCTCCTCTTTGCGGATTAGAGCAACACCTGCTGACAAGGTGCTAAGCTATGGCACCCCCCAGTCCAAATATGTGAGACGTCTGACGTGACTGCCTTTTTTGAACCCCTCCACCTTGCTTTTGCAACCCTTCACTATATTCTGACGTACCTTCTGCCATTATACCTTTGTCAGTATCTACACAAACCAGGAAAAGGATTGTGATTATTTGCATCAACTGTACGGTCATACGATGAAGTGATTAATTCACTATTGTGACAAGCCTCGTCAGAAACACCTGGTTCGCCAAGATTGGTGCAAAAGAACAAGAGTGTGTTTATACACTGACCCTGACCTTATCCCAACCGAACTCCTTTGGCACGAACCGGAATCCCAAATGCCAAATGCATGTCATGTTTTTTTGCCCTACTGCAAAGCCTTCCTTGAGTGATGCTCTTGTGACTGAATCCCACACTTCCCCACATCTGTTACAGCAATTAACATGGAACCAGCTCCATATTAATGGCTATAGTTTTGGAAGTGGGTGTTCAAGGACAAATCTGGGTGTGATGAGGTTTTCAGCAGGATGGTGTGCACTCTACTATAATAGGTGATTAGTCTTTGTTTATTTGAGGTATTTTTAGTTAATTAGTTTAGTAACTGTTTATTCTAAGCTGTAAGTCACAGCTCAATACATTTATATGTAACTACGGAGACAGATAATAAAAAAAATTGGTAAGGCATAAACTATGACTGGGTGTGCTGTTATAGGAAAATAAATAATAACAAAGAGCTGTTACTACTCTGAAAGAAGCGAATATTTTATTCCACTTGCACCACAGCAATTTGCCATCGTTTACATGTTTATTCAATCGTTAATTTGCCAAACAGTTTAATCCTGCTGGGGTCACGACTGCCGACTGAGCGAAAGTGAGGCACACCCCGAACAGCTCACCAGTCTAAGACAGGGTCTCCACACGCACACAAACATTAATTTTGTTGTTGCTCCAATTTGGAGCAGCCAACTAGCCTAACATGCATGTCTTTGGACTGTGGGAGGAAACCGAAGTACCCAGAAGAAACCCATGCAAGCATGTTGAGGGCATGCAAACTGCACACAGAGCCTGGGACTTGAACCAAGGACCTTCTTGCTTTGACATAGACATGCTAACCTCTACGCCACATTGCCGCCCTTATTATAACGTTTCATTTGATAATGAATTGCTTACAGTGCCGCATAGTTAATGTTAAACAGCTTAGTATTGTAGATCATCTGGGAAATAAGTTAGTTCCTGTTATCACTTACCCCATAGCATCTATGAACCATCATTCCCTTATCAGCATTTCATTTTCACAAAACTTACTCATAACAAAACACCTGGGACTACTTCCAAAAGTGTTAAATAAATCTCCCATGACCCATACATCCCATATCAACTACTGTATATGTTTCATGTCAACCAATAACACATTGTAAATAATTTTGTCAGACTTGGGCTGTAGTTAGTTACTGTGGTGTCATAGTGTATCCATAGATGCAAATTATCCTGGAGCTGTGATTTAAATTACAGCAGGGACTACTATCAGAGTATATTAGAAATCATGGTATTTACGCAATAAACTATTCCATCATCTTATAATTATCAAAACCTGTTTTATTATCATCCGGAACTCACAAGCAAGCAAAATTCTGCCTATTACTACATTTTTTACATACACTTCTTATGGAAAAACATCACTGTCTATTTATAGTGTAAACATAGCTATCCCTTTGTTCGCGAGTGTTATCCATATATGTCTCAGTTTCATCATCTGTGGTAAATATTTTCCAGAATTGTGCCCCATTGACATCCAATGAATTTTTCCCGTCTTCTACCCAACTGCACCAATGGGTAGCTAGCAATGGTTCTTTTACATGCCTCTCACCACAGACAGTGAGAGACATGGCCGGCCTTTGATAACCCAGTTAGCTGCACTGGGGGACAGCAGTGACAACTTGGTGAAAGTGGGGCTTGAACCCCCGACATTCGGATCAGTAAGCCGGCACTTAAACCACCTAGCCACCACTGCCCCATGTTATATGTTATGTTATATTAAAAAAAATTCTCCACAACATAACTCATTACTATTTCTAGGGACCAATTAGCTCTGCCTTATCACGCCACCTACTAAACATACTTCCTCTGAGAAACGTCACATCACCACATCATTTCTTTTTTTAAAACCTGCTGCACTTTCATATGTATACAGTGGTATGTTGTTGTTTTTTGTGGTATGGTGTTTTTTATTTCTACAAAACATATTGCAGCATGTGTACTGTACTGTTGTTTAAGCTTTGTTGCGATTGTTGTAAAATGTTTCCATGGCTCTGGAACCTGCAGCCAAAAATTCATTTATTCATTAAATTCATTATAGCTATTAGGTGTAATAAATAAAGCCTTTGTCTTCCTACAGAAGGTTATCAGCCTCAGCCCTTCTCACAGAATGATATTCTGGGTTCCTCAGTCTAGTTTCCCAATTGTGATATATCATTGGAACATTTTTATTTCACCCTGCAATGATGTGGGGAGCTGTTCAGGGTATAACCCGCCTTTGCCCAGTGTCGGCTGAGATAAGCACAGCCTCCCCACGACCATGGGATCAGGATAAAGTGGTTCAGCAAATGACTGCTGATTGAGCAGCATTTACACTTCAGTGGTGGCTCATGGCACAGAAATACTATATTTATTTATTGTACATTAAAATCACAAATTTAGAGCTGTATGCAGTATACTCTGACACCAAACATTACAATAAGCATATTTTGCTCAATATACCACTGTGCTCCAGCTTGACAGTAATGAGTTAGCATTACAGAGAGGAAGTGAGGCAAATAGAGAACTAATACAAGAACCCAAAAAGTGTTCAGTGCTGCTGAGGTGGTCAAACTGGAACAGGTTTATTTCCACTGAAGGGAAATTGAAATGTTACACCATACAAAGACTTCTTACACAACTGCGCTTTCGTGTTTGTGGAGAAGTTTGAGGAAGGAACACATGTGTGTGATGGTCAACTGTGCACACAATTTAGGCATATTGTATAGATTCATGAACAGCCACTTCCCTCAAGTCTTTAGACTTCTCATCAGATCAGTACGACAGTCACCTCACCTCATTTAACGTTATTTCACAATGCACTTAATCACTCACTCACTCACACATTTGCCAAACCACTTAATTCTCAGGGTCGCAGGGAGGATGGAGCCTATCTCAGCCGACACTGGGTGATGGCAGGGTACACCCTGAACAGCTCGCCAGACCACTGCAGGGCAACACACACACACACACACAACCACTCACACCTAGGGGCAATTCGGAACAGCCAGTGAGCCTAATGTGCATGGAGGAAATTGAAGTATCTGGAGGAAACTCATGCAAACACGGGGAAAATGTGCAGACTCCCACATAAACGACTGAGCCCGGGAATTGAACCCAGGACCTTATTGTTGTGTGATGGACGTGCTAACCACTACTCCATCATGCCGCCCAATGCACTTAATGACTTAATGATTTACCAATCCTTACAAAAGTAATTCTGCATATTTAGAATGATGCCCAGGAAGGAGTTTACATCATGACTGCTACACAGCAGACTTTGGTGGCGGTTGTTTTTAGTGGAGCTCATGGAATATAGTTTTAATTTTTGTCCCATATTTCCCCGTTGTCCTTCCCTTGTCTGCGTGTCGCTGTATAAAACTAACCCATTGACCATAGTCATGGAATATGCCTTGGATTGTTGTCCCATGTACATCCTGTGTCTGCATGTCACTGTATAAAACTAACCTATAGACTTTATTTTAAAAAGTTATCCCATGTATGTCCCGTGTCCAAGTGTCGCTGTATAGGACTAACCCATTGACTCGATTTTGGGTGGTTGACCCTGCTTGCATGTTGCTGAGTTGATGCTGATTGGCTGTTTTGTAATACAGCCAATATCACAGTATCACAGTTGCATGACAGCGGTTGTCAAGGACGTTGAAACCTGTCTATGCCTGATATAAATAAATAAAACTCACAAGGACCTTATGGGGAGCTCCACCTTTGGGCAGTGCATAAATCAATATATTACAATGTTTACTGTATAATAAATTACTGTATTGCTGAGTCCATTGCAGTGGTGCCCGACCCTGTTTCTGGAGATCTACCTCCCTGAAGACTTTCACTCTAACCATAATCCTGCAAACCTGCCCATCTAATCACCTAATTAAGACATAATACTTTGAAATGAAGACTTAAGGCAACGATTAGATCTGTCAGGTGGGCACCATTATGGTGGGAGCTTACGTCTTCAGGGAGGTACCTCTCCAGGAACAGGGTTGGTCTCCACTGGTCTTTTGTCTATATTTTTTTATGTTTGCACTGTTTGCCACTGTGTTACTCATTCTTGTTTCTGATGTCCCATGTTGTAAATTACAGCACAGATGGATCTACTGTATATCGCATTTTTGTTATTGCAGGATATCGGTTTGTGATGAGCGGATTGATAATTAAACCTACAATATATCGCTTTACATTATGGTGTGGGTGGCATGGTAGCATAGTGGAAGCCTAATAGAAAGGAGGCTTCTGCATTCGATTCCCAGGCTCGGGATTTTCTGTGTGGAGTTATCCCCATGTTTGCGTGGGTTTCCTCCAGGTACTCCAGTTTACTCCCACAGTCCAAAGGCATGCACATTAGGCCAATTGGCTGTTCCTAATTGCTCCTAGGTGTGAGTGGGAATGATTATGTATGCGTGTGTTGGCCCTGCATTGGTCTGGCGAGCTGTTCAGGCTGTGCCCCACCTTCGCCCAGTGTCGGCTAAGATAGTCTCCAGCTTCCCCACGACCCTAGTAGGATCAGTCGGTTTGGCAAATGAGTGAGTGAGTACATTATGATCAAATGTGCAAATGTTCCCTGACAAGCACATTGATTGTTCCTGTTGCTCATAATCAATCTTGAATCTGAAAACAAATTGTTTATAAATTGTCATATACTTGGGACAACTGACTAATGGTGGGATGGCATGGTGATTCGGTGATTATCACTGCCATCTCACAGCAAGAAAGTTCTGGGCTCAAACCTTGAGTCTGACAAAGTGCATTTTGGGTTTGCATGTTCTCCCTGTGCCTGCGTGGAACGTTTGCATTTTTTCCCCATGCTGGTGTGGAGCATGCAAATGGAGTTTGCATGTTCTTCCAGTGCTTGCATGGGTGTCCTCCAGGTACTCTGGTTTCCTCCCACTAAAGACTAAAATATATACACATCAGATCAACTCACTATTAAAAATTGCCCACAGGGTCACAAGGGTTGTTTGTATCTGTGTTAACCCTGCTGTCTACTGATTACCTCTCTTGCCCAGAGTCAGCTGGGATTGGCTGCAGCTTCTCCCGTGACCCTGAAGGATAGGCAGAGGAGATAATGGATGAATTGATGATTAGCGGTGGCAGGAATATCAGATTAACATCAATCAAATGTTTAAATTTAAGATTGAGGTTAATACTTGGTTGCAAATTGTAGGAACTGATTAGAGTACAGGGGAAAAAAATCAGTCTCACAGCTGAAAATGACTTACAGTTACAGACATAAGGCAAACCTCACTCTCTCACTCACTTATTTGCTGAACCGCTTAACCCTACTAGGGTTGTGGAGAGGCTGGAGCTCTCAGGCCGCTGCCAACAATCCTGTTACATGATATTTTTTAAGTCACTCTTCTTGACATAACGGCTGTGATTGGTATTAATAATGTGTTATAATAAACATTCACACACTAATTGCTACCTCTCTAATTTTTAAATAAATTTTCAATTTCGCTGCCCTTAATAATTAGGCTTATAATAATAATAGTTGAAATGTTCATCATCTTTTTCAGATGAAGAATTTTCCAATTCCAAATTGATATTAGTCATCACATAAGTTAACAGTAGCAGTAAACTGTGGTGTTTAGGAGAACATCAATAATGAGAAACGGTCTGTGCCTTTGGTTCTAAAGCAGCAATCACATTATTTTTTTATAATTAACTAGTAAATGTAATTAACAAAAAAAAAGGTGGTTATAATTATGTTTAATAATAAATTTTAATATCGGAAAACACTTATTCCTTTTGGCATAGATCCAAACAAATGGTTTTCCTTTATTGCTTTTACGAGTCAGAGAAAGCTGTATGCAAGTGATGAGCAGCCGTACCAAAGTATTTTCAGGAATCATGGTCCAAAAATGTAGAATTACAGATAAGTGAGGTTGAGACAGGCCTGCCAACAGACAAATGAACAAGACTGATGGAAAGACACAGGGAACTATGCACTCCCCTTGATCAGTACATACTGTATAAACACACTGTTCTATAAACATGTTTTATGATGATGTTATCCAGGTGGTCTTCAGAATACCAGTAGCACGCGTACAAGCAGCACATCTGGGACACTAGTTTATACTAATATATATCTTAAACTGCACCTCCGGTCCTATTCCCCAATTGGTAAGATGCTTTATGAAGGTAGAGATCCTGGGAAAAGTAGATTTTCACACTTTATTCAGACTATTTACAGCCTAACTGATATCTGAAGGCTTCAAAATGTCATATAAAAGTTTCAAAACATAACTACCAGAGCTATTTATCTCCTGACTTATGCCTGACCATAACTTTTATCCCTGAGGTATTTTAACAGTGCCTTGCCAACCATAGTTGATTGTTTGCTTTCGGTTATATTTTCAAGCACTGGAATGTTCCAGGAATAGCTGATTTTATGCTAAAATAATCAGAATGATTACAGTTCATCACAGTTGGGAGCCACACAGGTTGTGAAATGGAGAAGGTGATTAGGTACACCTGATTAAGTTTCTAATTAGTTTTTAGGAAGGAGTAATCCATTAACCATCTCAGTGATTGTTTTTTTTTATATATCACTTGGCTGTTATAAGTTCACATTACTCACTCACTTATTCAACTTATCTTACTAGGGTCAGTGGGAGGCTGGTGCCTATCTCAGCTGACACTGGGTGAAGGCAGGGTACACCTTGGAATAGCCAGACTATCACAGGGCAACACACACACGACTATTTACCCTTACACTCACACCAAGAGAAAATTTGGAACAGCCAGTTGGCCTAATGTGCATGTCTTTAGACTGTGGGAGGAAACCAGAGTACCTGGAGGAAACCCACTCAAACAGGCAAACTCCACACAGAAACGCCCGATATCAGGAATCGAACCCCAGACAATCTGGTATACTGTAGGTTGCATAGAGTAAATACAGCTTGAATTTTTTTTCTTCTTCATTTTATCAAAGACATGTCTTCAAAGCAACAAAATGTGAACATTTGAAGGGGGTTATTCTTTTCTAAACTCAGTGTATTTACACCACCCTCGTCTATTCAGCTGAAGGCATCACAATCATTATGAGAATCTAGGCGTTTTTTCCAGAAAGCTGGATAGGAATCTAACTCATTTCAAGTCAGTGGCTATTCCTTCATGGAGGTAGCAATCATATTCACCCACTGTCAACTTTATTAGAAATGCCTGTAGACCTGAACATTCAGGCCATCATCTTATCACTCAATCAGGTGGCACCAACACACTGCACCAAATAATGCAGATACAGGTCAGGAACTTCAGTTGCTCATGGCAGAGCGGCTTGTTTGAGGATTTTCACACACCACAGTCTGTAGAGGGTTGTACAGTATGGGATGCGAAAAACTGCTGTGCACGCAGCAACGCCGTGTTGATAAGCAAGTTCATTGAATTGACGTACTGGTTTGAGCTTATAGAAAAGCTATGGGATTAAGCTAACTGCTCTTTACAATCAACATGAGAAGACCAGCACTTTTGGTTTTGATATACTATATTAATCTTGAAGCAGGTGGCCACATCAGGTCCCAGTCCTCTCAGCTAACAACAAGCATTTGAGGCTGTAACAAGCACAGATCCCCTGAAATGGGACCAGGGAAGGGGAGGTGAATAAGCCATCACTGCAAATTAAGATTACATTTGATCATGAGTACAGTGCAGCAGTGTTTGGTGGTTGTTTTTTGTTACAGATCTACCTCACTGAGAACGATGGCTCCAACCCTAATCGTGCTCACCAAACAGTCTAATCATTAACTTAAGTTCTTGATCAGCTAAAAGACAAAGTAAGATTTTGGTTGGAGATAAAACCTGCAGGAAGGTAGATCTCCAAGAACATTGTTGGTGACTATTGCTAGAGTCCATTGCAGTGGTGCCCAAGCCTGTTCCTGGAGAGCGACCTCCCTGAAGACTTTGGCTCCAACCATAATCATGCCCACGTGACCATTTAAGACCTAAGGCTTTGAAATGGAAGACAGCGATTAGATCGCTCAGGTTGGAGACCACTACGCTGCTTCTTCTTGTCTAATGTACCATGTTGTTCTACAATAATTATTGCATAGCTATCATATATTTCACTCACTCACTTGCTGAACCGCCTAATCCTACTAACATTGTTGGGAGGCTGGTGCCTATCTAAGCCGACATTGGGCGAAGGCAAGGTTCACCCTGAAAAGCTCGCCAGACCCCAGGGCAACACACACACAACCTAAGGTCAATTTGGAACAGCTAGTTAGCCTAATGTGCATGTCTTTGGTCTCACAAAAGCACAGGGAGAACATGCATACTCCACACAGAAATGCCCGAGAATGGAAACCGAACCAGGACCTTCTTCTGTTGGTGGATGTGCTAACCACTACACCACAGCACCGCCCACAGTGTATATGTCATACATATAATGCATACATATAATAAAGGTGTGAATAGTTGTTTGTGTTAGTCCTAGTAGACCTGTTAAGGGTGTAACCCAAACTTTGCCTAAAGTCAGCAAGATTGGCTCTACCTTCTCCGTGACCCTGAGGCATAGGTGGTATAGATAATAGATGAATGGATGACTAATGGTGGCAAGAATGTCAGTTTAACAACAATGAAAAAGATTAGATTTAGCTTCCACTTAAGTTAATACTTCAACTTCATTTAAACCATCGTGTAAACTAGCAGTGCTAAATCTGGAACAAATATATAACCTAGAAGGTACAATGACCTGCATGGAGAGACCAAAAATACACTTTGTGGTTATTTGGTTACATTTTATTCTATTTACAGTCATTTGTTATAAATATAATACGTAATTTTTTTGTCTGAAAAGCAATCACATAGATACATTAAATAACAGTTTAATTGGGGGCAGATGGAGATAGGAAAGAAAATGATATTTTTTTTGTTTTTCCTGTGACACCAGCCCAGTCCAGCCGAACCACATCCATGCTCGGAGTATTCTACAACGTGTCACAGTTTTGCAGTGGGCTTCACGTGCCACAGCTTCTTCGTGGGGTCACACAGACGCCATTTGTCGCCTCAGTGGCTTTGACGGTTTGTACTGCTCAAATGATTAAGAAATCATGCCATGGTCCGTTAGGCAGAGAAAACAAGTCCTGCAGCAGATTATATCTTTAATTACGCAGCTTCAAGATTCCACATGGAGCCAAGTCTTTATTACTGCAGAAATTAAGCTTTGTGCCTGAAACTCTGGCAGCATGAGGAAACTGAACACCCATTTATTTAGCGACACCCATGCACACACACTGGTTTAGTCTTAAGTGTTGACTTGGGTAAATAAAATGGACTTTATAAAATAAAAAAATGCTGACGATAAATATTCTTAGGGGGGAGAAAAAAAAAACCTTTCAGATCCATCTTCCTCATTTAAGACAAAAACAACTATGGGTATATATTGGTCATCATCTCCCCAGAGTTTACAACAACGCCAGATGCAGTACTGTACTCATACGTATTAAACTCAGGCTACATCTCCCCCCCACATAAATTTAGATTTTCAGTTCCTTTTTAAACAAGTAGAAAAATGCTGCAGTCTGAAGGAGAATTGTCACTGTAGAGTGGTGTGTTGAGGCTGGAGCAGCAGCAGGCCTGCGCTGATGACTAGCTCACACACTGTTAATGATGATGAGAGCTGGAATGGCGCTCTGCTGGCTGGTCTCGCACATGGTGCCTGACTGGGCGAGCTTGGCGAAGACCCGTGGTGTGCCAAGGTTATAAACACCAGCCTGGAAGAAGCAGGCTTTCAATGAGACCTGGTGGACTTCCTGTGGCCTCAGTTGCAGCTTATACTGGGTTTGCCCCAACCATGTAAACGCACCGTGTACCTCTAAAGACTCGGGGCTAACAAGAAAAGAGACAGCAATCAGTCAGTACACACACAACTGAAAAAAAATAAAAATAAAATACTTCATTGTGTGCTTCTAGCTTGTCAAATCCTGGCCAGTCTTTATTACCTCGTTGTTTTCTGGCGAAGGTCAATGATGACATCCACCTGAGCCACGGAACAGTTAGAGAGCGTCAAGGTAACCGGTACCATGCATAAGCTGAGTTGAGACAGATATAGTAGTAAAGAGGCAAGGTGACAAAAAATTAGAGAAACATTCCAAAAGAGAACAAAAATTGTTCACACAGTAGATTTCTTTACATTCAGTCCACAGGTTTGACTCATCATGCATTCGTCTCCAATATCCGTGCATTCAGAATTTATACAGACAAAGAATTTGACTGAAATGACTTCAAAACATTTGGGCTAGATAGTAATTCAGCTACATTACAGTACATAACTAGAGGAAGTGTAATTTGCAGCGTATTGCAAAAAAAAAAAAAAAAAGCCCTTATTTGTCCACCCATCTTCACATGACACAACAGCTCATCAAAGTACAGTCTGAAATTGCATTAAGGTTCCTGTTCATGTTACAGCACATATTGAAACACTGAAGGAGTTTAATGTTACCTAATGCACGGATGCTCACCTGCCTCGGTCATACTTAAAATATGTCAAAATTTATCTTAATTTAGTTTTGCTTTTTATGTTACCATGTAGTATATGCTGCAACAATTACTCCCATCAGGCTCGGTGGATGTCACTGAACTGAATACTACGTTCCGTTCTTGGGGACTATTCAGGAACATCCACCTCGCCTTTGCTGAATAATTATTTATTCTATCCATACACACTGAATATGAGCAACTGTGCATGGATAGAATAAACAATGTGCGGAATTAATACAGTATAGCAAAATCAAAAATATAAAAATAAACAGAATTGGTCATGACTCTGTGCTAATCCAAAAGGTAACTCTGGCTGCCCTACTCTTCCAATCATTCAGGAATTATTCCCTGAAAAGAAAGAACATATGTAATGAAAGTATTTGACACCAGGAATGTATTTTATTTCTTTCTAGAATTAGTTGGCTTTTGTTTGTTTTTTTCCAGTTAGAAGGTACTAACATACATACATACACACTCACTCATTTGCCGAACTGCTCAATCCTACTATTAGGGTCGTAGTGAGGGTACACCCTGAACAGCCCTTCAGACCATTGCAGGGCCGACACACACACACCTAGAAGCAAACTGGAACAGCCAATTAGCCTAATGTGCATGTCTTTGTGGACTGTGGGAGGAAACCGGAGAAACCCCACGGATGCACAGAAAGAACATGAAACGCCTGAATCGAACCCAGGACCTTCTTGCTATGAGGTGGACGTGCTAAGCAACCACTACGCCACCATGCTGCCCCAACTCACAACACCTCCTAGAAAACTTATGCTCACTTCAACAAACATGCATTTTTCAGATATGTCCATATATGGGGACTAAAGTAGTCTGTGTCTAAAACCATAAAAGAGCTCCAAGGTTGTATAGTTCCTCAAAGGTGTGTGTGTCTGTGAGACCTTTTTTGTGGGAAGGGGTGGTCATAGGACTCAGGGTAGTGCAGACAGGTCTTGATGAGATGAGAAAGCTGTTCCAGTGAGGGCCTGCTAAGAGGAGGTGGAGGATCAGGCTTGAACTTCAGGAGCATCATCTCCTGTGATTCCTGCCAAACACAGACAATAACACAGCACCAGTTCAAAGCTGCATGACAGAATCTCTACACAGAATACTTCTCTTATCAGGAGGAGATGCAGGAGTGCTTGTGTGTGTGTGAGAGAGAGAGATAAACAAGTGGGCAACACCTGGACTTGTGCATATGAAATGACTCCCTCGCATAAAATACTTCCCCAGTGAGTGTCCATGGCTACAGTTGCTGTGCAACAGTGCAAAAAAGTAGTAATAGACCAGATATAATCTGTCCCAGAGGAGTGAGAGCAGAATTAACTACTTTTTTAATCAACTAATTAAGGAACTAATCTTTAATGGAAAAGAAAGATTAAAAGATGAAGTTTAGTGAAGTACCAGAATTCAAATTATTGTCCAAAATAACAACAGAAGTATAAATGAATAAGAAAAGAAAAATTAATAAGTTTGTTAGAGATACGCCCTAGCCAAGGTCAGGACTCGAACCCAGGACATTTTTGCTGTGAGGCTGATGTGCTAACCACTACATCACTGTTCCGCCCCACAACTAAGTAGTATGGAACAAAAAAGTTCATGTCTTTTTTTTGATCGTTAACATAATAGCTGAAGTGAAATTTAATAATAATAATAACAATAATCCTATAAAAAAAAAAATACAAAATAGACCATAGGGGTCCAGACGCTCCCGCTGAAAGGACCAATTCATAATATGCCAATATAGAACAAGCATAGCAAGTCTGAAGGCCCCAGCTTCAGCGGGCGGAAGGTAAAGGTCCGAAAACCATTTGTGTATATGTATAACCAGTATTGAAAATGTTTAAGTAAATGTCCAGAAACTAAAGTGTGATGGAAAGATGGGCAGGGTGATAACACATGTGACACTAATATATCATTATATACATATATATACATATACATACACACATATACACACACACATACATATATATATACATATATATACACATACATATACATACATATACATACATATACATACATACATATACACATACATACTTACTCACACATACATACTTACTC
>JBCNYH010000002.1:6837492-6854530 GCA_039654325.1 Tandanus tandanus | reverse complement strand
GTTTCCAAGTTCATCAAAATCCCATGTTCTATCATGATTGGTATATACATACATACATACACACACACACACACACACATACACACACACACACATACATATACACAAACACATACACACCCTATTATCTAATTTTGTTATACAGCTATATACACACACATATTGCCCGTGACTACATCAAACTCTGAACTTTACGGGATGCAAGGGACTGAGGAGGTTTTCTAAGAGATACCTCTTTCTGTGCGAGTGAGCATGCCTCCTTGCCAATAGTTTGCAAAGCAACATGGAGTTGTCCCTCAAGAATGAGCTGTTTGTTGTCTTCTACAACATAAGCCTGCCAGAATAGAAGTACAAATCATTAGAAAAGCATTCAATACAATGGAAGGCTCTTAAAGCCTCAAATCAGCCAGGAAGCTAAAGTGGATGAACACAGCAAAGATATTGACGACTTCTGCCACAGTCATATCATGAGCTCATATCAGCCCGACATTCAGTTAGCACGTCATCGTTATATTCACATCAGAGTAAAATTTGGTTTCCTTTCTTTCACAAGCACCATGAGAGTCAAGTTTTGACATTCGGGTCGAGATATAAAGAGTGCAGAGAACTGACTAGTTAAAAACAGTATTAAAAGAATTATCCTGATAATGTCTCTAACAGAATTCACTTCTCCATGTACAACTGTGAACTACAGTGTTAGGTTTTTCATTTTCACTGATTTACCTACAGTAATAATAATAATAATAATAATAATAATATGATTTAGGCACTGCGTAAAAGCAGAGCTCCTGATAGATCTCTATTAATAGGTGTCCAAGGCTGGTGTTATAAGAATAGCGCGGCTCCTTTAAGGGAACTTCAGTCCTAAAGGAAATAAATAAATCCTCTCCTGTGTTTCCAGACTGTGCTATGTAGTGAAAACATATAAGGATAACACTGAGTTTTCTTTTCATCTTCTTTCACTTGCTGAATTCCGTGTCAACTGTACCAACTGTCAACGTGTCAACTGTACTCTTGTAAGTTTAATTATCCATTTAACGAGTTCATGTTTTGTGTTGTTTTGTTCGACAATAGTTTGTCTGCCCACCTGAGATAGATTGTGTTTTTTATATTCTGTGCGAGTCTTATTGCTGCCTTCTGTCATGCAAGTCGGCGATACATAACAGCCAGTCAGCATCAACTCAGCGACAGGGCAGCCTTATTGGGTTTCCTGTGGTGGCATGGACACGGGAAAACCATCCAAATTATGTTCCATGCCTACGGTGCCCCACTCAGGAGCTCCAGTAATAAATTAAACTTCTAATACAGTAAAAACCTACATCATCTAAACAAAATAAATTCCAAGTCACATCATATTTACTTGGCATCCTCTGCAAAGTATAGCGTACCACTGAACGCCCTACCTAGTGCCTATGCACCACACAACGTCATACTTACTCTTTTAAAAAAATCTTGAGATCTGCTCTTTTTAATCCTTGCATTACTTCTCATGCCTGGCATTAATCAGTACAACAATCTCTAAAAAAATTCCTTGCATGGGTATGTCAGTTTTAGTACAAGAAAGGAACACACACCCAACCAGGGCATAGACACAGATGTACACTATAAAGTACCTTCCAAAGGACGATGATGTCAAGTTCCACTTCACTGCATTTACGAACGACACTAATCATGCTCTCGTCAGTGCTGCCAGCTGGTGTGAGGCTCTGCCTTCTCAGCGTGGATCCACCACCTCCTTTCCTGGGCTCAGAGGGCGGACCTCTTCGGAAAAAGAAGTCCGCACATGGAGTCATGGAACTGACAATCTGTGAAGGGGTGCCCAAAAACAATCAAACAAACGGAAAGACGGGTGAGAACAAGATCAAGCAAAGGATAAAATTCAAAACTGCTTTTCTTGGTGAAAAGCAATTATATAAACAAAAGTACTTAATGTGTTTCGTCTACTTGAGGTATGTAATGTAGTGAAACAGGGTTACGAGTTACCTGTTCATTGCCAAGGTTTAGGTCAGCAAATGTGTATTTCTCTATTGCATCTGAGGTAGCTGGAAAAAAATCCCCCAAACATTCAATACAGAATTTATAAAAAGCCTCACACCACTACCAAGTTTATTTCAGACACACAGACAGAAGTGACAAAGTGTTCCATGAGGCTTATTTTGAGACAAATAATTTATAAAAATTAAAAAAAATTGTTGTTGTGTAGTCACCTTTTCCATAGGTAGGGTTTCAGAAGAGAAACACTATTTCTATGCTGTTTAATTGGTGTAAAAAATTTGAGTTGAGCTGCTGGCTTAACTAACAAGCTGAGAGAGATGCAATAGTGATGTGCAGCCCGCGGCACCCAATACACTTTCATGTTGTCGTGTTGAGACCAGTAATGTCAAAGATATCATTTAGCTTTTATTTAAGAACAACAAAAATACCTTCAGGAGAGAGTGGGATTTAAAAACAACAAGAAAAAGGAAATAATTAAATGGAAAAAATAATAATTAGTCTGCTTTCTTTACCATCTGCCTGACTAGATAACATTCCCATAGAAGCTAGTGGATGCAAACACGTGTGTGTGTGTGTGTGTGTGTGTGTGTGTGTGTGTGTGTGTGTGTGTGTGTGTGTGTGTGTGCGTCAGCCATCACATCAAATCAGGTATTAAGTCGCATTTTGGGCTACATGACTTATGGATATTTCCACATTCCTGACTCAATAGGCTCCAGTTTGAATTTTGGTAATAAAATCACTCATGTAGCATGTCTGGTTGCTGGGATTTGGCCAATTCTGTGCAAGGAATTTAGGACATTTCAAAATGGATCATTTTCAGAAAAAAACGGGTTAGAAAGTTAAGAACCAATGAAAAACTTCAAAAATCCCTCTATAATAAAACATCATGAAATACACTGAATCATACTAACAGTTATTTTTAATATTTATGCAGATTTCTTGTATCAAAAACTATGAAAAGGTTGATGCACAAAAAAACCCCACCCAAACAAACAAACAAACAAATCAGTTTTCAACAGAGGACAGTAGGCGTGGTCAGGATTTATAAAGGCGGCGACGCCCACTCGAACCGAACATGGGAATATTTATCTCCTTTCAAGCTAACCGAGTCGATCTATGACTCTTTCTTTTCTTTTTTCTTTTTTTTTGACTGCAGCCTTTTGCTTTCCCATAGCTCAAAACTTGGCTGTGCGACTTAATATCTGATACGATGTTATGAGTCACATGTGTACACATGTGTAATTAACTTGGCTGATGTATACAGATAGATATACTGTATATAGATGTATACAGTGACAGAAAACACACCCATAAGAGAGCACAAGTGAGCAAGACAGTGAGAGCGAGAAAGAGCGAGAGAGAGGGAGAGAGAGCTGAAAAGAGAAGGCTTGCACATGTTAACACTGATGAACTATGTGATACCTAACATTGAAGAACTGAAATGCTGTAAACATGGGCGTCTCTCACCTTCCTGTGTTTTGCATCTAGTTGCCCTGAAGCACAGCTTCCCCCTCTCCCTGCTGCCCAATTTAGAGTCTGGAAAGAGAAATCATTTTTTATTTATATGTATAAGAGTTTTGCAGCTGTGTAACTTAAAAAAAGATCTCTCATGCCTTTTATTTTGTCTTGTATTTGTACTCTGTTGTAAGTGCTATAAGTTGAAACAAGTAAGAATCGCAATGCACTAACAGCACACGGCCAATGCTAAGTATGAAGTAAAAGAGGGAACATCTACTCTGCAACCCACCAGAACATGAAGATATCTAGCCAAAGAGCAAAGCACAAGGCAGATAATTTATGTAGAGAGCATTACCAAAATGTTATTTTCTATACTTTCTTTACTTTTCTGATATTTGATGTGAACATTAACTGAAGCTCTTATTTGCATGATTTTCTGCACTTTGCAGCTGCTACAGGATTGGTTCATTAGAAAACTGCATAAATGTGCAGGTGTTCTCACACACACACACACACACACACACACACACTCCATAGGTTTTACCACCAGCTTGTGGTCTTCTTCCTTTTTAAACAAATGGTGTAATCTCCAAAAAATACATAAAAAAAAAAAAAAATTCCTACTAGTAGAATATCACACTATAAAACTTTACACTCTACCACTCTGATACACTCAGCTATAACAAATTACTAGCTGTGAAGTCTGGAGAGCAGCAGGAGCCTATAACAGTTATTAAGTAGGAACTGTAAGCTCAGTGCTGAGGTGTTAGATTTGTATCAGCAGTCCAGCATCAAGCCAATCCGCTCACGGTCCAACACGCACACAGAATATAACAAAGCTAATTCTGCACATTTTAAATTAGTCCATGAGAACTTTGACCCACAATATGGCGGTCTAAAAGTGAAAGAAAGGCTTGCTGATTAAAAGACGTCTTTTTAAGATGAAAATGTAGAGAACTCTGACCTTTGTCTCCAGCAGGATTGATGCACTTGTGCAACCTCCACTGTCTGCTGCTGCTTGACACCTGCACTATGTGGAACTCACGTACTCCTGCTTCACTCTGCAAGTGAAAGATTGAATGAGGCTTTGTAATAATTACCTGAATAAAAGACAAACTCTGAATTCCTGAAAGATGTACATTTAAAGTGGCATTTTCTTAAACAGAATTCACTATATAATTGCTTTTCTCCAATCAGATAGTCATAGTGGTCAATACCTCCTACCCCTGTTATAGTGCTGGATGTCGTCCTTTTGCAAAATAAGTCTGAATCCGTCACAACTTTTTCAATTACAGCAAATCGTACTGCCATTTTTACTGTCTGAGCAATCCATAATAACATGGATGTGTGTGTACGTGCCTTTTTCTTCTGCACACAGCCGTAATACTACCGTATTTGATGAGAAAGCTTTGTTCACAATACTCTCTCTAAGTCAACCGAATAATTTGGAGTAATAAAATCTAAACCACACGCAAAATATTAGGCACACACTCACCATATCGGAGCCTCGGCCATTTCCAAGTGACATCTCTCTAAAACAAATCATCTGCGCAGGTGCCAAAAATGTGTGCATCAGGTAAATAATCAGGAGTAAGCCTTTATCAGAACGGATACATTTTAATAATGGTTTACTTCAGGGTCATTCCACCTCAATTCAGCAGATATCAGAAAAAGTCCCAGCTTGACCATCTCAGATTTGCATTTTTTTAAACAACAAATGAAACAAATAAATCTATTATTATATAAGAAAAGTGCAAAATATTAGGTCAGTATTTCAAATAGTTTTCATTTTACAGCATGTTTTTGAAGGGTGGGGTGTGTCTTTGTTTTGATTGCACCATTTTTTAACCACGTCAGTCAAAAAGCAAGTTTTAGAAGTAAATATCTTCACAATGAAAAGAGCTACACTGCGAACACAATACATCAGAAGTGCAATTTTCATAAATTATTTGTGGCTTCATGAAAAAGAATGCCATCTTACATTTTTTTTTATATAATGTCAATAATTTTCTCTTTATGTAACAGAGGTTTCAGGTTGGTTAAGTTTGCCATATCTGTGGAATCTTGATTTGAAATTGAATAAAATAGAGAAATGTTTGGACCTAATTTCTCCAATACTTAATATCAGATTGACACTGTAATGAAGCATCTAAATCACCTACTACTATAGATGTCAAGCAAAAAATGCAGCTCCCTGGAATAAAAAGTCTGGCTTTTATAGCATTGGCAATATTGCATGAGAAACAAAAATGTCAAATTTTCTAGCAAATTCAAACAGTCAGTAAAATGCACAAGCTTGTTTCATGCAGCTGATGTTCCAGGATGCATAAATACACTAAAGAAAATTTTCATTGTGAAGATAATTACTTCTAAAACATGCTTTTTGACTGACGTGGTAAAAAAGCAGTGCTAAAAAAAACAACGCCCCCCCCACCCAAAGCAACCTTTAAAATGATAAGTATTTGAAATACTGACCTAATATTTTGCATTTATTTTATATAATAATAGATCTTCGTTGTAAAAAAGAATAATAATAATAATAATAATAATAATAAATAAATAAAATAAAATAAATTAGGCAAATCTGAGATGGTCGAGCTGGGAGCATTTGATGAATTGAGGTGGAATGACCCTTCAGCAAACAGCAAACAACAAAAAAGTAGCAAAAATAAAGATTTCTATACAAAATGCCTCTTTAAATGTTCTTTGAGCTGTAAACTATATATGACTGAGTTTTAACATATCAATACTATTAATGATATTAATCTACAAAATTCTAATAAAATGGTACTGAATGTGTTGAAAAAAAACTTTGTATCTCATCCTGGCTCAAAACTCCATCCACTGGTTACAACGGGGCAACCATGGCCTAATGGTTAGAGAAAGGACCTAAAGGTTGCTGTTTCGATTTTTTCCCCCCACAGTTTTCCTGCTGAAAGGGGGAATAAGTAGCACCTTCCCCTTCCTCCACCTTCATGGCTGAAGTGCCCTTGAGCAAGGCACCTAACCCCCAACTGCTCATTGGGCGCTGCAATGTGCTCACTGTTTACATGTGTGTGTGCTTACTCTGGATGGGTTAAAGCAGAGCCAAATTTCCCATGCAGAAGTAATACAGTATTTCAAAAGCAAAATGATTTTTAAAAAAAAAAAACAATTCTCCTCTACCTTATAAGATGTATACTGGCATACAGTCGACCGTTTGGTTCATCTCCATGGCATTTTTTAAAAATAAAAATGTAAAGTTTAACACCCTCTAAACAGAGGTGGAGTTCCAAAAGCTAGCAGAGACTCATCATGCACAGGAGTTCACAACCCTCCACCCCATCCCACCCCCATCCTTAGCCCTTCCCATTTTTATTATGCTTGATAACCCACAGAATTTAATGCCCACTTTAACTGCTGACTTCATATAATTTTAAAAAGTACTGTGTGTGGAGTTAGGCTTAAAACTCAAATAAACATTTATTAGCAAAGACTCAAATAAAAAATAAAAAAAACGCATTGTTTAGAGGGTTGTGAATATTAATACATGAGTGTTTTTGGTGATTTGGGGTGCAAAACAAAACAAAAAACATCTGGGTTATTTAGAAAGTAAAGAGAGGCTGCTGGAGCATGGGGAAAATAAGACTTGTCTATCAGAAGGGACATACAGTGTTGATGTTTTCCACATCCACGAACACCAGCATGCTGCCGCAGCGCTCCTCCTCCCCTTCCTCTCTCCTGACTTCTCCTGGCAGTGTGTTACTGCGACATGCTCTCACTCTGGCGCTCAGGGAACGACTTGCACAGATAAAGGCCGTGTGACGCACCACCCGGTGACTGAGAACGAAGAAAGGAAACATGAGCAACATAGTGAGGAGCAGTCATTCCAAGCTGTAACCTCAGAGAGTCATTTTCAGCAAGCATATTTTAATAAAACAGGGGGAAAGGCTCCCCCTGCTGGTAGGTACCTTAGCTTCGCATTTTTCTCCACACTCTCATAGTAAAACAGGAAGTGGATCTCGTGCACGCCCTCTCGGTCAGGTCCTCTGAGCCACAGTGGTATCTGTAGTGCTTCACCGGGTCCCAGAACCCCTCCTGTTAAAGGAATCTCAGCTACTGTAGGCCGCTCATTCCCAGTCACGCCAAACGATGCAGGGGATACCAGCGACACCGCGGCCACAGACGGAGAAGTGACCATTGTCTTGTAGGCGGAGCAGTGTTCAGCAGCAGTAGGGGTCACAGGGGTGAGGTCAGAGGTTGCACTTCCAAAGGTGAAGAACTCGGGATGGGTCGATGCAACTCGTAAGCCGGCGAGGGGAACAGCGCTCACGTTGACAAACTCCACCCACGCTTTTCGGATCTCGCCACACAGCAGACCCGTCGGGAAGTTAATGAAAAACACCTGAGATGGGACGATAAAAGAAAATATCTGCAAAAGTTCCTGTAATGGGCTGCATGAATCTGGCTTAAACCTGCCAACAAGACTAAATCTGTAAGGGATTAAAGGTTGCAGACACACAGACCTCCAGCAGAGGCATCGGAGGAGTGATGATGGGTTCCAGGCGCCGGTCTGATCCGTGTCGGACGGAGGTCTTCTCCTCTTTGGTCATGTTCAGTCTCGGCCCCTGGATTTCCAGATCCTTCCTCCCGCGGACACATGACAAATGACTGGCTGCTGAGCACAGAAGAGAAACAACACTGCTCTACAGGCACTCACATGGATACCCAACTAGGAATAAAGCATAGAGCATATTTCTCTAGAGCGAGTTAAAATAAACAAGTGATTAAAAACTATATGAAATATACTGGTTGCAGCAGACAAATAAATATTTACCATATTTGAATACAATATTTTAACTGTATGGATGTCATAAAACAAAAAACTACACATCATGTAGCTATGGCTGCTCATCTCATCATCCAGGATCAGAAGAAATTGAGTTATAACTGCTGGATGGGAGGAGTAGCGTGTGACAGTGTTAAATACCTTCCCCAGTGCTGTTATCCTCCTCTCCAGTGCCCAGGTTATACACAACACCGAGCACATGCAGCTCTCCAGTTTTATGAGGAAGCAACTTCAGTCGAGCCTGAAAGAAAACAATACACATCATTACAAAATAAAAGTACATAGGCGCTTATAGAGTGCAAGGTCCCACCACCCTGTAGCATGGATAATGTAACAAACAGGCCCGATATGGGTACTGGATTTAATTATCCATTTGCTTGTCTTCTAAGGTATGTTGATGTAACCAAATAAGCAAAATCAAACCTTCTCTTGTTTGAAGCTTTTATGAGACGTCTAGGGTTTGACCATTCAAGGTCAAATGTATATGTCTCATTTGAAAGTCCATATATAGTTTCCTATTAGTGTTCCATAGTAACGGCATTATCTATTGGCACTTGTTTCAAAGTTATAAGCACTCTATCTCTAAAAGTTCATGACCTTGCACTGACCTTCACCTTTGACATTCCAAAATCAAATCATCTGTGGGACTCAGGTAGGAGTAGTGTCCCTATCAAGTTAGGTGAAAATCCACGCACAGCGTGGTCAGGACTTTATTCACAAACAAGCAGACGGGCGTATTTATAAACACTGGTGATTACCAGATAAAAGAGAAGTCCACAAACAAACACACCAAACCACCAGGAGGACGAAATTAAAAAATAGGGATTTAAAAATAAATAAATAAATAAGAAATCTCACCACTTTTGTTTCTTCAGGACTCATAGAGAACTCTGGAATGACTTCAGTGCTGATGAGGTCATCGAGTGCCGTGGCCTGAAACAAACCACAGGAGGCCTAATGAAACACATGCACGGTGTCACAACTTGTGTACGTGCGTACTTTTTGTTTAATGTTAACACACGTATGCTTCAAAATCGTAAGGATGTCAACAGTGCACTATTAGGATGATGTAAACAAAACAGTAACAACAGTAACAATAAAAATGGCAGGCAAGGATGAAAGACACGATCAAGAAAGGAAAATGATAATTTATTATAAAAACGAGATGAGCAAACATTTTAGTTGGTTACAGTCAAAAGGTGTGATCATCACTTCCGATAAGTAAAATGCTACAGTTTTAGGTTAAGAACACAACATGCAGCACTCGAACTGAGACACCACCACCACCCTGTTGACATTCACACATTACACAACTAAATACATAGTGTACAGCTTCAAAGTAGACAAACCGAAGTACACAAAGTGAGACACTGAGTAATAATCAAACCATAGACAAGTATAATTTTTTACTTTGCCTGTAGCTGCCTCCTTTTCGTTAGAGATGGTTTCTCCCGTCGTGCCTCCTTGAGGCCCAGAAAAGTCTTTTGGCGTGAACTTCCACAGCAGACAGAGTTCAGACAAATCCAGTGGAACCTTCAGAGGATTTCTGAACACCACCTCAATGATAACAGGCTCTGCAGAGACACAATGTTATGGAGCATGTTAGCATTATGATTTATTTATACTGGAGACTTGAATATAAGTATCCTCGCCTCAAATCCCAATATTCGCTTTATGGTAGAAAAGCCCAAATATTTTGAGCTCAGTTCCTTAATCCGCTGTGTTCATAATTAAAAGAGCTGGAAATAACAGTATGTTAGAAATGCTGTGAAATAAATCACACTGCTGGCTTAGCGGCATGAAAGGAGTCATACCTTCCACCACTGCGTTGGGGTAGCGCAGGTTATCAGTGTGGCTGCTGAGGCAGTACTGCGTGGGCTGGAAGCTGATGGGCACACTGCCTCTGTTGACCACAGCCACCACTTGTTCTTCCAACTCCACCCACAACTGTGACAGGTCCCGGTCGTATTCCTGATCTAGCCACACGTGCGTAGCGGCTTGCTTTACCCCTGTGAACATGAGGACACACGCCTGCAATCAGAAACATCTACCAACAGCCACTTGATTTGAAAAGGTATGAGCATATAAAAAGAACATAGATTAAAAAAAATAAATAACAGTAGCAAATAATATAGACACCCTGATAAGTAGCAAAAAATATTTACATCTAGCTCCGTATCCACTTTATCAAACGTTAGTAGAAGGAAGAAAGCGAGGTAGACGTCACTGAATAAGCAGATTGTGGAGTCCCCCAAGCCTAATTGTTAATTTTATAATATAATTGTTAATTTTATAATATATATATAATTGATAATTTTATTTGCTTGTTGTGAATCATGATGGTTGCAGATCTGAGCACATGTGTATAGGCTACAAGCTGTGTAATGTTGCTTCTCTTAATACCATTCAGAGTTTTACTACATGTGTATGGCTTTGCTAATGGAACCACAAACTGGGAAATTTTCAAGTTAAATAAAACAAGATCTAAATCATGCCATTACATATTCAAAACCATCCCTCAAAATGATACACAGGTTTTTTTGGCCTAACTTTGTGTACATTAAAAATTCGTAGGCTTCGTAAGTTAGTCTGCTCAAAAGTTTTTGAGAGTTTCATGGTGTCCAACTGCTGCACAAAGGTTTTTGGAAAGTACATAATTTTGGAACATATGAATGTGGAACAGATTGAAATTTGTTTGGTCTTCTAGAAGTATTCTGTAGCATGTGCAAAATCCTAAATCCCATGCCCAAAGTGATAGATTCAGAGGGTGTTTTTGTACGGACACCGAAACCCACAAAAACAAAACATTTTTTGTTCCATTAGCAAAGCCGTACACATATTCAATACAGGGACAAAGCAAACTAAAAGTTTATATTAACATTTTATCCGCAACAGAAACAGGTCAGGGGAGCTCTGCATGCTCTGAGGTAACAGCTCTGTGTAGCTAACAGTCTTTTGTGCCTACTCATTCAGAATTAGGACATATTGCTTGTAAACCATGTTTCATAAATGTGGAGTTTTCTATTCTTTTGAAGTTTTACTATACGGAAATACAAGAAAACAATGTTGCACAATTCATTTTTTCATTTTTAAAACCTGATAATGATGCCGTCACATGCACCAAGTGAGCATGAAAAACTGTGAATGTCCATCGTTTTAATTCTAATATTATCCACTCAGGATAATGTCCAACATCACCAAGACAGGGAGCCAATCAGATTGCACCATCCGCCTGTAGTGTATATAATAATAATAATAAATATTATTATTTTTATTATTATTATTAAGTCATGACATTCTCTCATTTGTGATTGGTTGAAAGCCATCAAATAACTCTTGATATTGCAGCATTGCAATCGGATAATTGAATTTCTGAACTGTTGATATTGGATAAGTTCAATAATTATTACACAACTGGCACGACATACACTATTAATCGTTCTTTGAGGGTGTTTGCCCTTTGGCCTCAGCAGATAACAACCACCTCTCAACTGAATAATTCTCTATATCATACTTCATTCAATGATTGCTTATTATCCCGAGACAGCAATCCAAATCAGATCGCATTGTTCCTGCATAGTAAATACTTAAAGAAGTGATATATTTAAGTATAGTTAGCATGTAAAGTTAGTCTTGCTTATGCTTTCTATCGAGCTAAAATACCCCACTCTACTTAAAGGGCAGAGATTTATTTAAAAAACATTTGTCCAGCAGCCTCTCTTTACTTTCTAGTGTTCATATTCATCTGTGCATGTACATACATAAGAGCTAGCCATCGTTTGTGCATGTCTTACCATCTGCAAGTCGGCGCTCATGGCCAAAGAACACACGTGTCTGTTGGCAGAGTAAGCAGGGCAGGGGAAGCTGAGGCAGAGAGCTCTCATTGGACGGCTGACTCACACTCTGAAGTTATGAGACAAAAAAACAGGACAGAAATGCAAAATCAAAATCACAAAAAACAATATTTTTAAACCAGTCCTGTATAAAGAGTAGGTCTCTACTAAAAGGACACTTACAAATCTACAAGCTGAATCTGCTTCCATTTTTAATTCTTGTTTTGGCATGTTTCTGCCGCTAAACTTCATACCCTGGATCATTTTAACTTACAACACCAATACATTCAGAGCTATTTTACCACACCCACCACTTATACACCTGCTCCACTAATCTGTTTGGTTAAGCAGTGTTCCAAGAGCACTGATATTTCGTGATAACAGCACTGGGATGTTTCCCTGTACACATCATGCTACATTTTTCTTTTACAAGATATTAAATTTTCATATGTTCTTTACTTTTTCGAGAAAATTTTCAAAGAATAACACAGGGTTCCCATGTGTACACATACGCTGGAAGGACGGAGGGATGTACACTATAGGTTTCATTATAGCCACTTTAGGAAAAACGAAAAACAAATTCATATCCCAGGAAGGGAATCACCTATTGCAACCAACCTTGTGCACATTCATCTATGGGCTGACAGTAGTTCAAAGCCATATTCGTTTCCCACATTTCAAAGGTAAATGAAAAAAGAAATTTATCAGGATAATCAAATTATTATTTGAACACATTTTACTACAGTTTTTATTCACATTGTCAATACATGCTAATAGATGATTCTGAAGGCTGTCATGGCTCGATGGGTCATGTCGGGTGGAACAGCGACTACCTCCTGCTGAATAGCAACCTTAAGGGGTTTCAAAAGTTTGGGGTCGACGAACGATTTAAGGAAATCCCTCAGAAAAAAAAATCCTGAGGGGCGAGGTCAGGGAAACGGGCCGTCCACACTTCACCACCAAGCAACGAGGTCACCTGATCCGGAAACATTTCCCTTCCCGTAGCTCTATCTCACTGAAACCACACATCAAGTTCTCCAAGCTCAAGGAGCTCAAGTTGGGGTTGGGCTACCAGCAGACCTTGGCTCCGACTCTCCTGCCTCACTATGTTTCATGTGTGCAAATAATGATGAATAAATACTGTAGTGTATGAGGTTTCGCGTGTGCAAAAAAAATTTTTTTTAAAAAGGTTTTTTGGGTCACCCTGTATATTGCAGTCGAGGTCAGCATGACTTTGATTAGCTATGACTATACTGATATTCAAATACAATGGTAGTGCCTCTTATATGATACAAGTATTGCTTAATTACATAGCTAAATGTCAGACAGCTGTGAGCTGTATTTGCATCATATTCTCTAAGGTACAGGAAAAAATATATTTTGGCACCTCGCAGCAACTACTTCCTACAGTCTGTCTGTATTCATAATCAGTTATCATATCTGCCATATTATCAGTAGACACGATGTCTAAAATCATTTTCAGCTGCACAAATTAGTAAGACACCAATTAAAGCTGAGGATGGTAAATGCTGAGCTGTATTTGGAGGTAGGTTTAAATCACTATTCCTCTCTTCCATCATCCACCACAAGCTAAAACATCTTAAACATTTCACCAATATACAGTCTTCAAATCAATGGCTGGAAAAGAAATGGAACATTTTCTCCAATATATTTCCCAGCAGCCATAATACATGATTCCTTATGGTAACCAGGGATAACACTGGCATAAGGTCACTGTAGTATAGTGGTTAACACGTCCGCCTTACAGCAAGAAGGTTCTGGGTTTGATTCCTGAGTTCAGGCGTTTTTTTGTGGAGTTTTCACGTTCTCCCCGTGCTTGTGTGGGTTTCCTTCGGGTATTCTGGTTTCCTCCGACAGTCGTAGGACATGCACATTAAGCTAACTGAGCCCCTTAGAGCAACATTGGGCTAAGTCCATTTTTGTGAATTTTCAGGAGAGCATTTTAAAATTTTAAGGCTATATAAAAAAAAATAAAAAATTCATATGATTCATATTTCAGTTCCTTCAGTCTCACTGAATACTTCTCCTAGATACCTTATTTGGCCTAAATTGCTTTGTTGCTGGGACTAACTTAATTCTGGACTTAGAAGAACTGCAACAATACTGGGTTGAAATTGAATTTTTCAGAGCAACAGTGATCGAAGTCCAAATTCCAAATGTCCAGGACATATGTCAATATTACTAAAAATAATGAATAACATTCAGCTAAATACTAACAAGCATAAGCTGTGTTGTCCTAGCTAAAGTAATACTTACTTTCCGAGTCCTCTATTAACTGATGAACCTCTTTTTCAGGTTTTTACTAGATGTGGAGGCTTTACATATGGGCGCTGCCATCGTGGATTTTGGACTTGGCCCACTATTGCACTACTAAATCAGTGAAATAGCTAAGAACAATAGTGAAGTACCCCCATTATGTCAAAATTGGAATTCTACCTGGATTAAGACCAGTATTCTATTATTGTCTATTTATTTCAGTACTTAACTCAAAACTGACAAAAACGGTTGTTTTTGTAACCCACTGTTACTCTAAGTGGCTCAATTGGATGTTCCAAATTGCCCCTAAGCATGAGTGTAAGTGTGAATGGCTGTGTATGTGTTGCCCAGCAATGGTCTGGCAAGCAGTTCAGGGTGTATCCCGTCTTCACCCAATGTTAGCTGAGATAGGCACCAGACCCCCTGCGACCACAGTAGGAGTAAGCACTTTGGCAAATAAATAATGAATGAATGAATAACGCTGGCATTACATATCTATTTTCTATCATCTTGTATGTAACAGATATCAACCTCTCACCCTGTACACATTAAGGTACTCCCTGAGGAAGGCACTCTGCTGCGTGGCAGACTGCTTGCTGTCTCCGACGAGAATGTGCCGAAAGGCAGCGATGGCGTTCTCGGGCTGGTGCAGAGTGAAGGACTGCCGACCGATGGTGAAGTTGATGTGATCCTCAGCAAGAGTCCAGCCCTTCCCCTTATACACCTGCATGGCCTGGCAGTAACACCTTAATGCATGTCTCTTCTATAAACAGAGAGCGCAACACAATAATAACATTGCTATTGTAGTGAAGTGTAGGAAATATCTGCCTGTAAATCATTTCCTACAAAAAGAAATGAGCATGTTAAAAAAAAGCCATGTTATTACAAACCAGAACGTCAATAATGTAGTGCTCATCCGACACCCATACAAAATACAATTATGCAATTTTAAGCATCTGCAAATATTTGAAAAATATTTATACGAACAAACATCACAGAATTTTACTTATTTGTGTCAAACTGCATTTGATGAAAGCGAATGTATTTATAAGAACATAATGACTCAATTTCTATTAACATTTTTAATTCTGCAGGTAAAAGAAAGACGCAGGAAGTGAACAGAAGGATGCACTGTGCTGACCAATATAACGGCCCACGTAGCTCCATCAGATGAAGCAAGCAAAACTCAATTTGGTCAATAAACAAAGGAAAAGAAGGATTTTTGTGATTTTGAAAAAAAAAAAAGTTTGCATAAATTTACATAATTAATGAATTTCAAAATTCTGAGTAAAAGTTTGAGAATCCACATCTCGCCTTATCAGATAAAGCACTCATCACTCATTCATTTGAAATGTTACAGAACTTGTTTCCCTACAGCTGAAAAGGCACCTGCTCCAGATCTAGAATGGTGGACATGTTCTCACCAACTTAAAAAGCTGAGAGCTGTAATGATACTCAGAACAGAAGGCTCAGTCTCACCTGTCCAGCTTTGCTGTAACGGTGGCCTGACAGGATCATGTGGAAGGCAAATTTCCTCAGCATGGGACCACGCATATTAATGAAGCAGTGTGCTGCCTGCTCCAATAAGAGCGCAGTCCAAAGATCATTGTCCTATCAGAAACAAGACAGATTACAAATGCGGAGTACTGAACCCTCAAAGCTGAAATGCATATTATTGTTATTAAAGATGTAGCGGATTATTAAGAATAGAGCAGAGAAGAGAAATCACACACATATTTACATCACCACATGGATTAGAAAAAAAAAATCTAATAAAAGCTCACCTCACTGGTCATCTTGATGAGGAGAGATGCAGCATCGGAGTATTTGGCCTGACTCTTCAGCACCTCAGCACTCAACAGAGCACAGCGCTCAGCCAAGACCATATTTCTATTGGAGACACACACACACACACACACACACAGTATAACTACAAACAGATAATAAGTCAAAGTTACTCAGAAAATAAAATTTCATACATTTTTATATTCAAATCTTCTGGTTTCCATTACAGTGTTTAATATCTATAAGAAAAGTGACGGTAAAATTCATCCGCATACAAAAAAGTAAAACACGACGTGATTGTCCAGATAAAAAAATAATAATAAAAAGTGTGCACTCTACATACAGAACACATGCAAAAAGAGCAATGATGGCTTTAGAACAAATGTATGCATGTCATACTTGCAGACATCACGATATTTATGGATGGCGGTCTCCATGTAGTGGGCAGGGTACGGCCTGGGGGCTCCGTTCTGTAGAAACGCAGATACAGCAGCCATCTCCTATAAACACATACACACAAAGTTTATAACATGCTAGTGCATCAGCTAACCATGTATCTTCTGTGCATGTACATGTATTCATGGTGTGAGTGTGTGTGTGTGTGTTTGCGTGCATCTAACCAGAGCTCCAGCAGCATATAGCATGGCTTGGTCAGAGAGGAAGTCCTTCTTGGCGGTGTGGTAGCAGTTGTAGGCCAACTCATAGTGCTGAACCAGAAAGCACAGGTCAGCCATCTTCCTTATTTGCAGCTCAGGGGCTTCTGGAGGGTATCTGAGGTCACAAACATCAAAGGGTCAGAGGAGTATCTCTTAAAAATGTAAAAATAAATAAATACACAAACACACACATTTTATTTATATAT
>JBCNYH010000002.1:6825248-6837392 GCA_039654325.1 Tandanus tandanus | reverse complement strand
ATGTGTGTGTTTGTGTATTTATTTATTTTTACATTTTTATATATTTTATATATATATAAATATAAATATATTTTGAATATATATATAAATACTAGATAGTGCATGAGTGCAAATCAGCATAAGACTATATGTATATATAATATATAGAAATAAAGAAAGTAAAAAAAAAAAAAACCACACACACAAGTATAATATCTGTACACTCACAGCAGTCCTGTGGTATTTTTCAGTTCAGCAATGCTCTTCTCAGGAACCTTGCCACCACCAAACCATTTCTTTGTAGCTGAGAACAGAGACCTGCTTAACCCTTTCCTGGACACCAACTACACACACACAAAGAGAGAGAGAGAGAGAGAGAGAGAGAGAGAGAGAGAGAGAGAGAGAGAGAGAGAGAGAGAGAGTGTAAATGAGATGAAAAAAATGAATGGTTTCAAGGAAATTAATTTGCTTTAAAACGAAGTCCAATTTTAAGAAAGATTAAAAATTACACCAAGCTAAATGCAATACTAATAAACAAAGAATTTGTCGAAACACTATATTCATCAATGCTAATATTTTTCAGATTGTATATTTTTAATACACCTGGTCATTGAGTTGGCGGATGTTTTTTTCGATGTGTGGCAGCAGTCCTCTGAAGGTGAACTCCTGGACAAACTGGCGGATTCGGTCATGGTCATTGAGAGTGAGGCAAGCACCGTGAGCCTGGGATGCTGTGGAAGTCTGTTTCTGTGACCTCGAGAGATCAATGTCCACACTGTTCATAGTGTCGCGGGGGTTGCAAGGATAACCCGGGTCAGCCGTCTGGTCCAGTTTCAGTGGATGGGTATTGGTGATTGCATCTGTATAGGTGTGGCATCAAAAGAACGTTAAAGAAATTTTTTCTCAATCAAAAATGGGTTAAAAACACTGGTGTTCCAAGCAAAATCACCTGAGGTATCAAGTCCATCCACTTCGGAGTTAATGTTATTCTCGCCGACATTATTCACCACAACTTCTTCACACTGCTCCTGTATCATGTATACACAAAGCTGTAGCAAGAAAGTCTGACGGTGGTCTTCAGTTCAATTACACAGTTCAATAAAACCCAGGATAACCCTGAATAATCTAGATATCTTCTTGTGAACACCCAACAACTGTTTCCAACTGTGCCACATAGTGAACTATGATGCACTGAACAACAGATGTGTACATAAACTAGCCATCCATTTACCTCCAAGGGTAGGGAGAATGTCAAGATGATCCCAACACACATCAGGAGTCATGGGAATGAAGCTCAAATATGACACTGCCCTTAGCTCACTAAGAGGGCAAAATTAGCTTCTGTAAGAAATAGAGAAGGTCTAGAGCAATACCCAGGTACCAGCAGCACAGATTTGATGGAAGAGGCACGCCTCGAAGAATTGGGTCTTGTGTATGATATTGTAGGGACTGGGTGCTCAGCCTGTCTACAGGCCTTGGTGTTGATGTTCAACTCCCAGTCGGCCAGTCTCTGGTTAGGCAAGTGAGCCACTCACATCTTTCCTCATTGATAGATGGGCAGCCGATCCGAGGAGCAGCTATCTGCAATTCAGTATAATAGCACTACCAATGATGGAACAGTCTGTGAGTCAACTGCGAGGTCCACATAGCTGGGCAATACGACCTTAAGCTAAACCCCAAATCTCCACGAACAAACGGAAGACAAGCCAAAGCCAACAGCTTGCCATTAAAGGAATACACTCCCATATAATATTCCACAGTATAATCGGTGCTACAGTGGGCCTAACTCACAGGCACAGGTCGTCTGGCGGGGGTGCCAGATCTTTCCATCGATTTAGAATCTCAGATCTGTTTAGGCAGGACGCTACCAGGCTGTTGTGCTGGTGTCCACTGTACAATGTGATCCAACAGAAAAGACAAAATAGGGGAATATGTGCACAACAGCAGCAGTTACTGTAAATACCCCATCAAATGGCATCATCACTAATTTGCTAGTGCTTGATAATGACTGCTCTACAGGAAGCTTTCATAAATGGTTCAGTCACAAATATTGCTAAAGTCTAAAGTAAAGTAAGCTCTAAATCTGTAAAATTCAGACTGTGGAACAGCAACAAAGGATTGATCAGACATGCTGCTGAACTCACAGAGCTGTAGATGTGGTTCTTCTGTAGATATTGACTCCAGGGGTCTGGCATTTGCTCATCAGGACCAGCAGCACCTGATCCAGAGTTTATCTTCAACAGGTAACAGCCCTGAGTTCCGTACCTCTGCTTCATGTCCTCATATGTGGCGTCTGCCCTGTAGAAAGAAGTACAATATGGGATTAATTTTTTGGAGAGGGGGAGCACGGCCCAAGTAACACGCTGTTCAATTTTGTTGGCAAGCCGGATCAAATTCCGGATTTAGAATTTTTTTTAGATTCTTTTACACTGTGAGATAAGACACGGAGTGTGGTATTACAGTAGGCCCAGCAGGGGGTGCTGTGGAGTTTGTTTATTGTTTGGCATGCACTTGCTCTTCTAGTATGTGGGTAATGGTATGGTCTGGAGTATTATTTATCGCATATTACAGCAATTTACAAATTATAAATAATATATTAATAAATAAGATCAAACTTGTTTAATAGTTTATAGGTGCATTTAATGTTGCAGCTCTTCTGTGAAACATTAGCTCCTGTTATCACTTTATATAACAGCAATACTACACCTTAATTATTTCTTTTTGGAAACATTTAAATGTCTCTAACAAAAAGGGGAAAAAAAACCAAATAAAATGAATTAAATGAATAAAAAGACATCAACAATTATATATTTTCCTTTGTCCAACCAACACATCAGGAAAAAAAAAATTCTAAGACTGTGAAACATCTGCCATTAAAGTCTCGGTCTAGGAGCTTCAATAGAAACAATAACATATTGGACTAAGTGCATTCATATAAACCTATAGCTCTGATCAGTGTTTGATCACACTTCCTTATCCACATCATTTGGCCATGAGATTAAAAAATAGTGGTAAAAAATAAATAAAAACATGTTTGTGAAATGTGAAAAGTCCCTCAGTCCGTCATTTTATCCTTGTGACATGTATGGAGAGGAAGAGGGGAAAATCTTGCGCCAGACCTAAAGCACCTGATCAATTGATAATAAAGTAAACATTTTCAATATTTCCTCAGAAAAATCTTCACATAGGATGTAAAAAGTGCATATTAACAGATAAAATCAGTTCAGCTAAAATATAAATAAATAAATAAACAAACAAAATGTTCAGTTAAACTGGTGCTTGTCAGTCGAACCTCATTTCGTCTCCGTCACTGATGTCGTGAAGTAGAACGTAGTACTTGAGTGTGTTAGGGATGAACCATTTTGGGTAGGCATATTCTCCACTGTGCTGGATCCTGTGCTGCTCCTGAGAGAGCTTCTGAAACTGCTCAGTGGGTGTGGCTTCATGAGACGACACCACCAACATACCTAAAAACACTGGAGTGAAGGAAGACACACACTACCACTCAAGAAAGGGAGATACCCAGGGCAAAAAAGAGCAGGGAATAAATTATGGACAGAGTGAGAGTTTTTTTTTATTAACAATAAATCTGTTATTTTCTTATTGATGCCGGGCACCCTTTTTTTTTTTTTTGCTGTGGTGGCACAAACACGACATCCACCCAAGTTATGTTTTCATGCCTATAGGGCTCCACTTACATCAAGAAAATTATAATTACAACAGAATATCCAGTTTCAGGTAACATGAGGCTCCCATGTGCACTAGGCTTAAGTGGAAAGTCCTGCATGCTATAGAACTGTAAGTTGTGGGCTTGAGCAGGCAGTCGGAAATAAACTTTGCGTAACAAAAAGAAACATCTTTTACAAAGAGAAACACCAAAGCACACAATTTCCTCCGGGATCAATAAAGTATTCTGATTCTGATCTCGCTATGCTATATGAAAACCACAAAGCAAATTGTCACTATCTAATACCCATCATGCACTACTTCAGCACTATACTCATATGCATACAGTATTTGTGCTTAGGAGCTGATCCTGGCTGCATGTTGTAAAAGAAATCAATTTGCTTCTTGTGTTTATCAGAACAGTATCATATAAAATTCTTTCCTCAATCTCTGTGCCTGTTGCACAGCACTACAGATTCACACCACTTGTAGATTGTAGCATTTTGTCATATCCAACATCCTCATGTCTCATTCACATGTAAGAAAGCGGCCCAACATTATCATAATGAATCCCACAGCTGTCACCTAGCCCACCAGCTTCAGCAATATGTCTGCCTAGCCCTGAGAAAGACTTGTCATGCACAACAAATACACAAGCAGAGTGTGTGCATGAAGAAAAGCAGATAGACCATCCAATCATGTTATTCTGACTCAGTAAAATGAATGGACTGGGTTTTTCAGCCCTGCGACTGCCACAGGTTCTGCCCCAGAGCATTAAATTTATTTACTGCAATCAGTGTGTACAGAGTAATTTCAAGAAATGGAACAAAAACTTGAGGCCAGAGAAACAGAGGAGATAAACAAGGGAAAAAAGATAATAAAGAATTAAATGATTTACTGAAAGAGAGAGAGAGAACACACGATAAAGGATACAGGCCACATAGTGGTTGAGGAACTCGTGATCCGATGCAGGCATGGACTGCAGAAAACACTCCCTGTATGCTTCAAACCACGGTGTTGTTGCTAAAACACACACACACACACACACACACACACACACACACACACACACACACACACACACACAATTTTTTTATTCATTTTTAAACAGGGCAGAAGTGATCATTCCTGCACCTCAGGACAGAGAACATCCTTACTGAAAGAGGAACGAGAGCATTACAGAGTTTAGCATTTTGTGGATGGAGAAATTGAACCAGAGAACAAAAGCTTTATAGATACACGTCTCTGTAAATCTCAGTTCAAATTATGAACCCAAAAATAAAAATAAAAATTTTAAGTTTAAAAAAAAAAAAATCGCACTTTATTAAAATAAAATAAATTTAAAATAAAATACAATAAATTAAGTTAAAAAATAAAGAAAATAAGAATTGCATATCTGTAGAAAATTGAGACTGGTTAAATGAGCTCTGTGACGTCTCAGAGGTCTGAATCACGAATAAGTTGGTATGGTTTTGAGCTAAAAAAAAAAAAAAAAAAAAAAGGTTAGACGAGAGGAGGCATAAAATCATCAAGAAATCAAACAAGTGAATAATCATCAAGATAATTGAAAGGAGATTGGAGAAAAGTCTGTTAGAGAAAACAGAACCATAATCATTTCACTCCCAAAAATTAATATTACATTTATTTAAAAAAAAGATATTCTACCAATGGGTGAGCAATTACGCGATTAAACAGGAGGACGTGATCACATTTTGAACACATCTGATTTACTCCCTCTACCAAAAAAACCCACCTGATTGATTCTATTAAATCCCCTGGATTTGTCTTTTCCCTGTTTGTAAAAGTGGCCAGTAGAATTGATGCGTGTTCCTACCAGCACAGAGTGATCAGATGTGTTCTGTCTGTGATGAACAAAAGGGCTCAAAGACAGCAGTAGGATCTAAAGCACCCAGACGTCTAGAAAGAGAAAGGACTGAGCACAGGGAACAGGGACGGACATGAGAGCGAGTGAAATGACTCATGGGTTCCAAGCTTTGCAAATCTGATTACCTTCCATCCAAACACGAGGACGGACAATCAAAACAATCCAAAAATATGGGGATCTTTCAGTGTCATCAATTAAAATTATTCAAGGTGTTTGACCACATTTACCTGATAACCACCTCACTGTTTCAGCACCACAATGAGTCATTTGCCTCTGCATCTTTATATTACACACTGCCACCACTAACGCCTTGACGGTGAGAAGAAATAGAACTAGCGGGAAAAAAGAAGAGTCAGCTACATATCTGCTACAGAAAGAAAGGGGAAAGAGGTGAGGTGAGCGTGACTGAAACTAAATTCAAGTCCCCCTTTTCTCCCCGGTGCAGACTGTAGCAAGTACCTGTATAGGATTTGGAAGAGCTGAGCTGCGTGAACGATTCTCTCCAGTCTGAGTACCAGGGGACACTAGCTTTGACCGAGCGGTCTAGGAGGGGAAGAGAGGGGACAGAGAGCCAGATGGTTGGGTTAGAGCACTCTATATGAAACACACACCTCTCTAAAACAGCAGGTTCAGAATAAAAAGGGTTTCAGTCATCCAGGGCATTCGGTGACTTTTCATCACCTATCAAAGAAGCATCGGGGGAGGACAAAGCACAAGAAGAGGAAGGAGCAGATTCGATTTTGGCTACTGGAGCTTTTGTTTTGTCATTTCCCAGAGGAGTAGCAAGGAGAAGAACAAAACGCTATTCTTATTGACAGTCTAAGAACTTTTTGATATACACACTGTTGATAAAAAAAAAAAAACCTTGATAAATTTCACATCTGAACAACAAATTAGAATAAACGAGTTTCTGATGGACTTTTTTTTGCAGATCTTCATGTGGTCAGACCCTTTCATATCTAATAATACACGATCTATTACCCTGGGTTTACACTGGTGCACCATTTCCGCGATTTGAGAGAATCGTGATGAGAGTGGGGAGTTGTGGGACTGATTCGTGATGACTGCGGCAAAATTTTTGACAGTTAAACATTTGTAACAGACCCTAATGCGCCATCATAGGGGATCTTGATGAACATGGAAAAACAAACCCTTTAAGGAATTCTTTTTATACCCCAATCATGCTCAAATCGTGCTCATAAATCGTGGAGCTCCACGCTGTTTTGAATTACAGAGATCGCGGACATTCCACGCCAGTGTAAACCCAGGGTAAATAACTATACATCAGCAACATGAATTTTAACAATAAAACCATTTACAGTATAAACTGATCACCTCAGCATAAGATGTAGCTTAGCTTCAATATTACTTATAAATATTTACAGAAAACTAAAATCTATTAATATTAAAGGATTTTGTGTGTATGTTAATAACAATGCTTTATATTTGTAGCTGCCATTGTAATGTCTCTGTTAAAGCCAAGAGGTCAAGAAATTCAAACAATTCTGTTGATTCAATTGATAAATTGGAAGGATGCCACGATTGTTTTTTAAAGCCTTCCAAGCTCTCCTGTTACACATGAACATATGTATATTTTCATTATCGGGTGGTTCTTACTTACATTTTTGAAGTTTACATTAGCCATTTTGAAAAGTCTGCTGTTCCACTCTTGCAAACGCATGAATTCACGAGAATAGGACGTAATTCATCAGATCATATAAGACACGATAATGGCAAAAATAAGAGTATACAGATATTAAACTAACAAATCAGATATAAACTAGTGAACTTCTGAATAAAATAACACTAGGCACATAATACGAGGTTATGTTGATGCATCAGACAAATATCGGCTCATTAATATGAATGAATGGTACGGCCTGCCGTTTATTCACAAACAAAATACTTCCCTATTTACCGTCACATACACGTGAATCACATGCGACTTCACAGCACAATGTCAATGTCACCCTCCTGTGTGCGGATTTATTTACTTTTTTTTTCTTTAAGAAGAAATTTCTTATTTGAGTGTTTCCCTATTAGGAAAAAAACGGAAGCTGTTCCAGAGTCCTTTACCATATATGGAAGGGGATCCGACCTCGGGTGGTTGGGTGGTGTTACATGGGGCACCCCGCATGTACAATGCGTGATTTCTGTGGGACCTAGGGAAGTCTGTGTAGGTACTTCGCATTCTCAGCACTCATGCAAGGTTAAGGCAATCAATATCTTTTAATCAGTCTGTGTGCTCCTGCTTTTTCTAATGATTTTAATTTCCTTTCTCCTGCTGACACAGTGCTCGCAGATATCACAGAAGTTGTAGCTGAGGTTTTACACAAAGATGTCACATATCAGGTTATAGGCTATGAGCCACATGCAGATGGACTTTTAAAAGTGTGATTGGAGCTGGGATTGCATTGTGACCAGAACTATTTAGAGCAAAGATATAGGCTTCTTCTGACAGCTACTGGTTTAAGTGTCATTTTTAAAATTATATCTGCCTATAAAGCAAAACAATTATGTTAATGCATGACCTACAGGACCTATAACCAAAAATATATACCTATTTCTCCTGTTCTACCAGAGATAATCTCTAAGCCCTAGAATGTGGCTCTTCGCATGTTTCACACCACCAAGCATGGTGCCATTGAGTCTTATGCTGATTTGCACTCATGCACTATCTAGTATTATATAGTATTATATATATACACATGTGGTTTTACTGCCTTGAACCTGTACCTCTTAATTTTTTGTTTCATGACTCACGTTTCACATTTTTGGGGTTGTGTTCACTGCTACATAGTACACACAGGCTACAAGACAAATTATAGCAAGCAGCAGCAGTCACACCTCAAAAATCAGACGCCTGCATGGACGACCTCAGAGACTGGCAAGAAACAGTAGGTAATAATTCTTGTAATTTTCTCAGAGAAGAACAAAGAGCAATATCCACATATCCAATATAGATAGAAATGCTATCACGGCAGCACCTGTAAAAGAGGAAATTACCTCAGGACCCCATGACAATTTAATCGAGTCTGGACAGAGTTTATAATTAAACTCGATGCTCTTCACAGTTGGGCGATTCGTCTCAACCTGCAACTAGAGCATGCTTTAATTATTCCAAATGCCATCGACTGCTGTACTGATCTCGCTGATATGGGTGTAAGGAGCACTGAGGAACCACCACCCCTACGGTGTAGGAGTTGAACGGTGGAGTCATCATTTGCAGAGAAAACTGTTCAATTCGAATTTATTCAAACTTAACAGCCTCCCTTCATTGCTTCATCGGAGGCACCACCCCCACTAATTCATAGACAAGAACAATGACACACCCATCTACCCTGCAGCCAGTCAGTGCAACAGGGTGTGTTTGACCTGTGCATGAGCATAAACATTGCATGTCGCTCATTGGCTGGAATAGTGTTGTGTAGCTTGTTCCAAGCAATCTTCTTTGTTTCCCATATACAGAGTCAGGGCTGAGCACAAACACACAACAGAGAGCTATCAGACACCAAGAAGAAATCATTAACTGCACTTTTAACAACAAGACTTCCAGATCATCCACTACCCCATTATTCCCATTGCGCATCAGAATGCTGCAAAGTTAGAAATCTGTAGCTGTGAGGAAACACTAATGAACACTTAAAAAATATATATAAAGTACTACACGAATCCGTCACAAGCGCTCTCAGGTCCTCCTGTAAGTATTAGTCTCTGTTTTTAAATCATCTTAAGGTTAAATGAAAAATGTTTAGAGTTCATTAACATGATACAAAATACTTCAATGCATGCTGTGCTTGGCTAATATTACAAATTAATGATCTCTGTGCAATCATGCATTCTGATTGGCTTATCTACCGCTAGGATATCAGCTCATATACCTTAAGTAGCTATGTCACTAGAAAAAATCTTTATCAGCCTGCTGTGAGGAAAAGGCCTCTAGTCCTCGGTGTTGCCTGATACCGGTGACTGAGGTAGAGCTCACCGCAAGCAGTGTGCGGCAGTATCTGTGGTAAGAACGTATATATTTTAAGAAAATGCAGAGAGTGTGGAGAGGAAACAGTTTCCATTCCCTCTCGTTATATATGACTGATAACCACCGTAGCAGCTCCACTCCTCATGGGCTATCAGCACATGCAGTATATGACTATCGGTGGTGGAAAAAATCATGTATTACGCGTAGTTAAAAGAGCTCATTTTCAATCTTCTGTCTTTTTTAGGCAAACATTTATTCTGCTATCATCACTCTTCAAACAGAGTAAAGGCCTTGTTAGCAACAAATTTTGCTTATATACACTATACAGCAAGATGTATATGGACACCAGATCATCTACTGTACGTGCAGTTTTTCCACAATCCAATGCCACAAACTTGGAAGCACAGAATGTTATAGGATCTCTCTGTACACTGTAATATTACAATTTCCCTTTACTGGAACCAAGAGGCCCAAACCTGTTCCAGCACAATAATGTCCCTGTACACACTCTGAGGTCTATGGTGGTTATAATAGCCGAAAAGAAGGACTGAATCTGGGATTGGATGTTCAGCAAGCACATGTGTCCAAAAATTGTGCCGAATTAATGTACGTGAAGTATGGGCTATGCCTACCCATGCAAATGGATACTTTTTGAGCTTATCAGGCCGGAGCTTTTCCCTGGTTTCCGTAGTGTGAAGCGACTAGGAGTTCAACACCTCGTGGATGGGACGCTAGTCCATCGCAGGGGACCTTCCGGGTATTTTTTTTTACTGGTACCCATTTATACTGCTGGGAGGACAGAGGCACACTTGTGGTTAAGATGTTGCCCAGGGGTCTTAGCACGGTGGGAGTGTAACAGGGGACCCACAACCTCTCGGCTATGAGCTCAGCACCCTAACCACTACACCACCGGCCCCACCTGGATACTTACTCATATATAAATGTAAGAGCTGGTGGCACAGTGGCGTGGTGGTTAGCATGTCCACCTCACGGCAAGAGGCATTTGTGTGTGGAGTTTGCATGTTCTCACCGTGCTTGTGTGGGTTTCCTCCCACAGTCAAAAGACATGCATATTATGCTGATTGGCTGTTCCAAATTGCTGCTAGGTGTGAGTGTAAATGGTTGTGTGTGGTGGTCCTCCTGAGAGGGTCTAGCGAGCTGTTCAGGGTGTACCCCGCCTTCACCCAGAGTCGGCTGAGATAGACTACAGCCTCCGTGCGACCCTAACAGGATTAATTGGTTCAGAAAACGAGTGAGTGAGAATGTTCAAGAGCTCAGAGACAACCACAAGTGTCTAGATTCAGTCTGACTGAAAAACAATAAAAATCCCTGAGTAATTCAAACTAAACAGAATACTTGGTGACAAGCTTCTAATCTGTTAATCAGACACCATACGAGCGTAAAGACGAGAACGTGGAAGCTGAAACATGTCGAGCGATCTGTTTCATGGATGCGGCACAGGCGGTCTCATCAGGTTTTATCAGCAAATTTACCCCCTCAAACGCAGACATGCGAGTACATGTGCAACTGATAATTTTTTTTACAGGTGTGTAAAATTTAAAGCTGTAGTTCTGAAAGCAAGTAGTTCAGTCAGGAATAATAAATCACAAGTACCTGTCAAGTTGTTCAATCCAACACACACTGGGTAATGAGAGGATACTGGTTTAAACAGAATCCATTGGGGTAAAACCAGTAAAGTCCAATTAGTTTAACAAGCTGACAATAGCAAAAAAAAAAAAAAAAAAAGAAATTCTACACACAAACAAAAAACAGTGAATTTTGCATAACAAACATACACACAAAAAATTAAAAAGCAGTTGTCCAAAAAAAAATAAAAAATAAACTCACGTCACTGCCGACCGCCTTCCTGTTTATTCATCTTTATTTGCTGGCTGTTTCTATTGTTCCCTTTGATTCGCCATTTCTCCCAAGATCCTCCCCTTTGCCCTTTTCTCTTCATTTCTTCCTTATTCCTCTTCCCCATTTCCCTCCTTCCTCTGTTACTCAATCCTCTTTCTCCTTCCCTCTCTTCATAGCTATCTTTCCCCCCTATCTATCACTCTCCATCTCTTTCCATTTCTCCCTGTCCATCTCTCTCTCCTTATCCATACCCCATGTAAGTCTTTTTCATCCTGGTATATCTCTATCTGCATCTTTTTTCAATGCCTCTCTCTCTCCCTTTTCTCCTCTATCCCACTCCATCCTCTGGGCCTGTCCCTGTTTTTCTTTCCCCACACACCTCTCTCCCCCTGATCCTTTCCCTCGTCTCACTCTAACTCTCAGAATGACTCACCGCTGATGTTGAGGTCATAGTCTCCAGCAGAGATGACGTTAGCAGCAGGGCCATCGGGAGGCTGGCAGGCAGAGACGGCTTGGTTCAGGAGTTTGTGTAGCTCGGTGAGGTGTGCCGGCTGAGTGTTCACTCCTGTCACACTGATCCTCAGCCCCTTCACCACCACGATCTGGTTATTGGGGTCGCGCAGGTGGCCTGTAGGGTGGAAATAGCAGAAAATAGTGAGATTTCTTTAATATTAATGAGGTGATGAACATGAGTCTTATTCAAACGCGCGCGCGCGCGCGCACACACACACACACACACACACACACACACACACACACACACACACACACACACACA
>JBCNYH010000002.1:6776976-6792762 GCA_039654325.1 Tandanus tandanus | reverse complement strand
GTCTGTCTGTCTGTCTGTCTATCTATCTATCTATCTATCTATCTATCTATCTATCTATCTATCTATCTATCTATCTAAATTTCTATCTATCTGTTTGGCTGGCTGTCTGTCATGTGTGTGTGCATATATATAAAATGCTGTTGCTAAATGCATGTAAGAACCAAAATACTGTATATGATGCATGTAAGAATATGTAAGAACGATAATATATTTTGTTTTAAAGCTGAGATGTGAAAATATGATGCATTGATGAGATCACGTCTGGGGTTTTTAATGTTAGGTTTTACAGAGATAGATGTTGATGAGGGAAAAGACCCGGATATCATTGACATCAATAAAGGTGAGTCTGAGATTTTTACATTAGTATGTTGTAGTGAATGTGTTTGAACACAACCCAAATGATCTCTGATGATATTCACACCATGCTTGTTCTATGAATTAATGAACAGAAGCGGTACTTGATCTGGTAGAAGGAGACATAGTGATTGAGGTCAGTGCATCATGTTATGATATACCTTTGCCTTGATCAGTGTCCATCAAGATAATAATGATTGGCTATAATCTAAATGTGCCGTGAATAAATCTGTGGTTGACAGGGTAAGAACACTATTTTGGGTGCTGAATATCTCTGGCCGACCACTGTGCCATATTACCTGGAGGACAGCTTGGGTAAGAACCTGCCTTAAGCTCCTCTTCACTCTTTAGAAGTCTGATAGGTTAATATATAATATTACTCTAACATACATATCCTCACCATTTTGGCTCTGTGCAGATATCAATGCAAAGGGAGTGATACTAAAAGCATTTGACCAATACGGACTCAAGACCTGCATTGACTTTAAACCCTGGAGTGGCGAGCCGAACTACATTTCTGTTTACAAAGGTTCTGGGTAAGGAATATTTCTGCATTCATACACTTTTTTTTCCCTAAACAGAATTCACATCTATTTGAAAATAGTTTAAAAAATATATATTTGATTTTGTGCAGACCAGAAAAACCCCTGGTCCAGGTAAAAATAGTAAGCTGAGATTTGCTTCAATTAAACATGTAATGTGAAGCACTGAGTGTTACTTACATAAAATGCCCTGTTTAGGTTTCACTATAGCAGGGAAGGGATGTTGTGGTGTGTATAGGAGACATTTATGCCTAGGCAAGAGGCAAGGTACACCCTGAACAGGTCATCAGTCTGCTGCAGGGCTAACACAAACACAAACAACCATTTACACTCGAATTCACACCTATGGGTAATTTAGAGTAGCCACTTGACCAAATGTGCATGTCTTTGGACTGTGAGAGGACACCGGAGTACCCAGAGGAAACCCACACAAGCACCGAAGGAACATGCAAATGCCACACAGAATGGCCCTTGACCAAAATTCAAACTCCGAACCTTCTCGCTGTGACGCGACAGCTCAGCCACCATGCCCCCACAGTGAACTAGAAGTAGTAAGTAAAGCTCGATGGGTGGGATGTCCCAGGGTGGTTAAAAAAAAGCACCATTAAAAGTGTTGTCCTGTTTGGCTTTCCATTTACCTGTTGTGGGACATCGTGACAGACAGAGAGACAGAGAGAAATGGCGTCCAGCCACCAAGCTACCGCTAAGTGGTATGCGCATTACAGAGGACATCCCACGATTATGTGGAGTAGGAATGTTGCAATGTATAAAGCTGCATAGTAAATAAAAATAATACTTTAAATGAAAATTGGGACTGAATTTGATTGGCCACCGTGCCACCTCCATCTTTATCAGCATTTTCATTATTGTGTATTACTAGGTGTTTTTCATCTGTGGGAAATCGTCATGTCGGGAAGCAGAGGTTATCAATTGGCAAGAACTGTGATCGCCTCGCAACTGTGGAGCATGAATTTCTGCATGCGCTGGGTTTCTGGCACGAGCAATCCAGAGCTGACCGAGATGATTATGTCACCATCAAGTGGGACCAGATTGAAGCTGGTAACGACACCTTTTGGCAAACACTGGGCAATGTTAAAATTCATATAATTTTATTTTTGGTATAAGAACACCACTATGAGTAATGTTTTGTAGTCTATATTTTTAAGTAAAGTTTCCTATAATGAACCTTTTTTTGCATTATGGTTCACTCATTACACTGCATCATATTTAGGCAAAGAACACAACTTCAAAGCCCGCAACGACACGGAATCCAGCTTTCTCGGCGTTCCGTACGACTACACCTCTGTCATGCACTACAATAAAAACTCCTTTAACAAGGGCACCAGTGCGACCATCATCACTAAGATTCCAGAGTTTATTGACATTATTGGCCAGCGCATAGAGTTCAGTTCCAGTGACGTGCACAAGCTTAACAAGATGTATAACTGCAGTAAGTGCAGCTCGTACCCTCATAATTCATTATGATAGCAATACAATCTTTCCTTGTCTTTAATCATTGATAAAGTCCTTTTATTCTATTCTCTGATAATATTTATTATTATTGTTGTTGGTGTTATTAAATTTTGCCTATCGTAAATATACTGCCAACATCAAGCTGAATTGATGGAGGGGGATTGTTCTGTCACCTTGTTTAACCCCCCCCCCCCTTTTTTTTTTTTTCCAGCTACATCTTCCACCTTCATTGACTCCTGTAGCTTTGAGGAGCCCAATATCTGTGGTATGATCCAGGTAAAGGGTGCAAACGCACAGTGGGTGCGTGTAAAGAGTGTGGAAGAAGGTCCAAACTCTGACTACACCAACATGGGCCAGTGTAGTGGTATAAACATTCTTTTACCACAGTTGAAAACTGTTTTGTAACTTTTATAGCCCTTCAATTGTATTCTATTGATAGTGACCGTCCATTGATAACCCGTTATCACCGATAAGAACAAACTAACATGGAAACTAATCATGCTGTTATTAACTTTTTTTTTATGGTGCTACTCTCTAGCACTTTGGTCTTTGAAATCTTTAGATATTTTAATGACAATTATTATTTTAAATAATAAAGCGTATTGACTTTATTGTGGGTGGCACGATGACGAAGTGGTTAGCACGTCCACCTCACAGCAAGAAGTTCCTGGGTTTTGAGTCCAGGGCTTGGCCGTTTCTGTGTGGTGTTTGCATGTTCCCCCCGTGCTTACGTGAGCTTTTTCCGGTTACTCCAGTTTTCTCCCACAGAGCAAAGACATGCACATTGTGTTAGGCTAACTGGCTAGTTCAAATGGCCCCTAGGTGTGGATATGAGTGTGAATGGTTGTGTGTTTTGGCCCTGCAAGCTGTTCAGGGTCTACCTTACCTTCACCCAGTGTTGGCTGAGATAAGCACCAGCCTCCCCCGCGACTCTAGTAAGCTTTTTGGCAAATGAGTGACTTTATAATGTGACACACAAAAATATGTAATGCTAAGATGAGTATTTGTAAACATTTGCATTCATTTTCCATGAATTATTTCTGTTTTTCACAGACAGAGGTTTCTTCATGCATTTCAGTTCAGCCAACACAAACCATAATGATGGTAATAGAGCCAACTTGGAAAGTCGATTCTTTTATCCTAATAGTGAACGTCAGTGCCTACAATTCTACATGTACAACAGCAGCTCTACTGATGACCAGCTAAACATATGGGTTCATGAATACAACCCTGACAACCTGAGACATATTCAGATATTCAAAGGTAATTTATTCAGTGATGAATAATTAATAGTTGATATTCTGATATATGATTTGGTTTGTAAGTGCTTAGAATTAATTAGGTTCTCCTTACACATGGCAACGGGTATAAATTTTGCATAATAGATGAAGGGCTGAGAACCTTATTCACATCTGTGAAAATATGACCTTGTCTCCTTTTTCCTTGTTTGGGGGGTTAGACCACTGTGGCTCTCAACACTTTATATATACTTTTCTGAAACAGGTGGCCAGAGAAACTCCTGGGAGCTTCACCATGTGACTCTAGACGTGTTTCGGAAGTTTCGGGTAGTTTTTGCAGGGGTGAAGGGCATGGGAGCATCCAAGGGAGGACTCTCTTTGGATGACATCAACCTGTCAGAGACGCACTGCCCTCACCATACATGGCACATCAAGGGCTTCACCACCCTACTCGCAACAACACCTGTTGGCAAAAATATCTACAGCCCTATATTCTTGTCTCCTGATGGCTACTCATTCCAGATTGGTCTGTATGTTAATGGGAAATCAAGTAGTCCTGAAAGAATAGCCATGTACTTCCACTTGACTACTGGTTCCCAAGACAGCCAGTTGAAATGGCCATGTCCATGGAGACAGCTTACCATATCACTGATGGACCAGCACCCAAATATTCAGCAACGCATGGATAACCAAAGAATGTTCACCACTGACCCCATCAAGAACTCCACTGACTGTAAGAATGAAATCTATTAAAAAAACAAACAAACAAACAAAAAAAAAAACGAAACACAGAGTAGACAATGGACTTGCACTACGGACCTCCACCAGCAACCAAAAACATTCTAAACAGGCTATCTTTTCTTAGATTAAATATTACTGTTCATTTATGATTAACCAAACTTCTAGCCACAGAACTTGCATGCTAATCTAACCTTATTAGATTATTATTATTACCGAAGTTATTGAGGGTGATTAAACCAAATATATCTGGCATTAGTGATTGGACCTTGCCTTTCAACCAGTCTGCAAAGGAACTAAATTTTAGTGCTAGTCAAAATCTGAATGAACATACAATATTTTGACTCATTAGTCCATTGTTAAATAAATTACTGAGAAAATACTATCTAGGAACAGTGAAATCTGGTTGGTCTGCTATTCTGGGATTAAGTAACATTATTCCAAGAGAACAATCTTCTGATTCAGCCTTTTGGAGTGGGTGGCGTCATCATACTTTAAAATTAGCCAAAAAATATCTATTTTTTTGCTCCACACTTATGCAAATACTGTAAAGCCATGAGCTCGATTTTGTTGTCTCGTCCATGCTCAAATGCCCACACAGGCAACCCAAAAAAAGAAAAAAAAAAACAAAAGGCAGGAATAATATACCTCACGTGCACCGCTGCCATCATCAGCACCGAGTGCACTTGCACTACGCAACTTATTCTCTTACTTTACGTATGCATGTTTCTGTAAACTTACACATGTAAACATTTTCAGAGCTCACTTTTTTTTCATGTGTTTGAGTAGGATATACTAAAACACCTTTACAGAGCATGGTTTACTTCTGTTTTGGTGTACCATGTACTAAACACTAAATGGGTAGGTTAAATAGATGCCATTAGCTACTGGCTTGAAGCACAGAGCTCACATGACCTGCCTCTGTCATGGTTAAAATAAACTATAAAAACCTTGTTTTAATTTGCTTTTCTTTATGACTCTGTATATCATATAGACTTCATAATCTCATTAAACAGTCAAACACTATGTTTGTGCACTAACTATTTTCCCCACCATTTTCTTCATTTATTGCATTGCCTGTGTGGGCACATGAGCATGGACGCAACAACAAAATCGAGCTCATGGCTTTACGGCATGACAGTATGGAGCTCCGCTAAAAATAATTAAACTCCAACTAGTAGCGAAGTCAAGCTCATATATTATATGAAAACACATACCCAGTTGCAAGACTGGCTATTTGGGGTAACAAGAAGACAATGATGCTTCTTAAATACTGCATGTTCCTGAGAAATTTGTAGTAGTTTGGCATTAAATCACTGAATGATTTATTTCCTGCATATACTACATAGATTTTTATAGTTTACAGTTACAATTATAATACAGTAAGTTTTAAACATTAAGTATGCAATAAAAATATAATGCAGTGGATAGATTTTAAAATTTACTACTTTTGTTTGGATGCATTAGTGATTTTTTTTGGTATATATTTATTCCATTCATTTCAAAACAATGATCTAATTAGAAAAGAATCAAGTGCTAAACCAAAAGGCTGAATCTTATATCTACCCCTGTTACTGTACAACACTCCGAACATGGGAAAACATGGAAACAGTTCCAGTTATAAACACCAAGTATTTAAGATTCTGGTTCTAATATTAAGTGATGTCTTTCCATCTTTTAGCTCAGGGCAACATGAAATACTTCTGGGATAACCCACGCAAAGTGGGAAGTCTGATAAAAAATCCAGATGGTACTTCGTACTACAGAGGGCCGGGTATGGGCACCACCTCTTTCATCACGCACAGCAATCTAAAGAGTCGGGATTTCATCAAAGGAAATGATGTCTTCTTCCTCCTTAGCCTAGAAGGTGAATTTGGAGCTAACGTTAAGAAAATGGTGACAACTTTTCAATACACAATTATTAAATGAATTAATTACAATCCTATTAGTTCATAGAACACGTTGGCATAAATGTCACACAGAGCATAATGATTTTATTCATCTGCTTTTCTTTCTCAGATGTAAGTAGACTGTTGGAAACTCAACCTTTGCCTAGTGCTACTGGGACAGCAAAAAAAACCCTATAGAGATAAATGCCTGTAAGTTACCAGTTTATTTTTTCAAAGTCACTTTAAAAGAACACTTTAATTTTTGGTGTTGATTACACTCATTTCATTCTTTACAGAAATTCTCCAGCTGGCTCCATTGATACTGGAAAGTATTCATGGCATCCAATGGACATGCATTCAATCCATCCAAATCAGTGTATGCATTTTTTAATTCGGCTAAATAAATCTGCTTGCTAAATTTGTCTTGTGTCAAAAGAAAATTGGAACCAAGTTTAAGATGAAAAGCAGTCAAAGAAAAAAAAAAGTCAAAGTGCTTAAACTATTTATTTACAATGAATACTATAAACAATAATGATCCAATTACGCCACAACTCCATGATCGAGCCTTGAGGTCACCAGTTTAATCCACGTTTATCAGATGAGGAAAACTACATCCTCAGACACCATGACCTGGTTATCATCCTGCATGCGCTCCAAAAGTAACTGCACCTCCTGCTGTTCAAATTCTTCAGTCTGGCCTTTGTTAATGTGAGTGAGAAGCTCCGGAATTGCTACCGACTGAGACCTGGTCACCTTGAACGCTTTCAGGAGGGCTGCCTTGAAAACCTTCAGTCTGAATCAAGGGTCAGTTAATAGCATGGTCAGAAAATGTTCAGAGAAAGAAGCAAACCACCAAAAAAACAAATAAAATAAAGCTCAACACCACACAAACACACACGCTAATCTGGCACAGTAGTATTCCACTTGGACATTTCTATTGTACAACAAAGGAATAAAAATGGGAAACCAAATATCTCATGGAATACTTTAAAAACAGAAGTGCAGCTGGAGGAAATGGTTACAAAACTCAACCTGTCTTGACTGATGTCGGCCTTCTTCCTTTGGCTACTCCTCTGAGACACTGGCCTGGTTGGCTGACTGGGTTGGGCTATGGTAAAAATAAAGCCCAATTAGCTTCATCAAGCAAAATGCTGGATATACAAGAGTAAAAACAATTTATGTGCTCATATTGACAAGTCATAGAAATCTCTCACTGTTTTCATCCTCTGTAAAGTCATATGGGTCATCAGAGTCTTCTGCCATTGTTGATTCCATCTCTTTAGTTACACGAGAACGTTTCCTGTGGACAGGATCAAATCACATTAAGGCACTGTTACTATTCAATATATGCAACCCTAAAACCACCACCACCAAAATCATCTCCTCAGACCTGACACTTCTCTGGCTTTGAGTCTCCTGGCTCGGAGTCGTATCCACCTCAGCATCCACACCATCTTCAGGAACCTTCCTCTTCTTATTCTTCTCCAGAATCTACACCAACCAATTAGAATAGGTTTTATTTTTTTTGGAAATATAAATTTTTTTAATTAAAAAAAAATAAATAAAATAAATAAAAATTAGGTTGATTATACTATTACCTTTTTAAAATATGCAAACTGCATGAGCTCCAGTGCAGCCTCCGCATCTCCCAAGTCAATTCTTTTACTCATGCGGGCTTTAGCATGGGCAGTGGCCAACCTGATCATGGTCTCTAGGGCACGTGCTGTGACGGGCATTGTCTGCAACACACACATTTTCTCCTCTAATTTGGTCGTATCCAATTCCCACCCCTCAAGTATTGCCTTCCCTATCACACGACCACCACCAACCAGGGAGGGGTGCAAGCATGCACATTCCCCCTCTGTGACATGCGATGCGCCTCTTTTTGAACTGCTACGCATGCGTATTTGGAGGTGGCCTAACACACTCTGAGAGAAAGCGCTATCCGCCTCCTCGTACGAATTAGCCCACAGACACCCATGATTGGCTGGGGATCGCTGTGAGTGACAGGGAAGTGAGCATATGCCATCCCTCCCTCCCGTGAGAGCTCGGCCAATTAGCTCCCATGGACTTAGGGTCACGGATGGAAGTAGCATCAACCCGGATTCGATCTCCGGGTTGATAGTCGCTCACCTCGTCGATGCGCCACTTGGAAGCCGGATTACAAATTCTTGACTAGACCCATGATACACACCCTCGCCATGTCGTTATTGACTTGGTCGTGGCTTCTCAGTTTGGTATATTCCTCAGCTATGTAGTCCGAAGCTTCCTGAGTCAGGACTGGTTTCACTAGCTTAGCCACATGGATGTATTTTCTGATGAACTCCATGGTGACAATCTTTTCCCTGAAAGTTCAGTTTTGGTCATTACTTTACAAAAAAAATAAAAAATACCCTCAGTCCATGTCCATCCTGTTTAAAAAGTTTATCATATATACCATGTCACTTCAGTGGGGTGGCACTAATAAAAAAATATTTTTGGATGTGAATGCAATGAAAATAAATTAAGCTTACTTTTTCTTCCTGTGGCCATAAAGGACATTGTCCTTTTTCTCATAGATTTGTAGCTCCTGTTCAGTGGCCTCAGTGACGTTTGGGTCCTCTGTGGCAAACACGTCAACTGTGCTTCCCAATGGCATTGCTATTGTACACAAAATTCTGGCTTAATATATTGCATACCAAGACACATGTTGCCAGCTGAATGGAATTATAACCAGTTGACAGCTAAAAACAGTACATGCATTATCCGTGCATTCTGGTTTCTTAATTTGGAATTTATATAATTTTCCCTCTTAATTCTGGAATTTCCCCTTCTTAACCATTTACTCACATAGTTAGCCAAAAGGGCACTGACTAATAAATGGCTGATTTCACAGACACACTTTGAGCTACTGCTGCTTAGGCAATATACTCAAGGATGACTCCATGTTCTGACGGCCCTACTCATATACAACTATAACAAATGCCCATGACTGGCTAACCCCTCAGAGATGGGAAAGAAAATATGCTATCCGTCCCCATGTGCAGGGCTGATCATGTCCAGAGTCCAAGCTCCTGAAGCCCTGGCATTAAGATTCTAGCATGCAGTGTTCTGGTGAAAGCTGACAATTTGTTGTCCATTACAACCAATTTGCTGTCCATTTTTCACCTGCTCCTTCCTGTTCCCCAGGGGGTCTGTATCTGTGCATGCGCAACACATGCTCGGAAATCTCCCGATCACTCTCTGAATCCATCTGATCCAAAACGATGAAGAGCAAATCAAATCGAGAGAGTAGGGAATCTTGCAGCCCAATGTTCTCCATTGGGGTTTTATACTGGTCATACTGGTGTGGGAGGTGAGAAGAGACAAATACAAACAGATTAAATACTGTATGCCCTGCGATGGCCTGGCGAGCTGTCCAGGGTGCACTCCGACCTCGGCCAGAGTCGGCTGAGATTGGCGCCAGCCTCCCTGCGACCCTAATTAGGATTAAGCAGTTCAGAAAATGAATGGATGAATGAATAAATAAAATACTGTATATCTAGAGATAAGCTAACATTTATTTAATTCATTTAACTGCTCAGGGCAGTAAAATACTGCAGATAAAAGAAAAAAAATTTATAAATAAAAAGGTCATCAGGATTTTTTTTAATTGCAGATGTCTTAAAATATCAAAAGGCACAACTACACTGCCTAGTAGAAGTAACCAAGTTTAATGAGCTCTTAAACGGTTTGAGTTCTTGCCCAGAATCGAAATCATTACACAGGGCTAGATGGATATACTGATGACTATCACCCTGCAGTATATACCGAGGAGTAAAAAGCTAATAAAAGTACTACTTGCAAACAAGATTTTAACAAGGAGTTACCATGAAGCTAACATACAATATCTTACCCTTCCATACACTGGGTTTGCAGCAGCCAACACGCTACAGCGAGCATTCAGTCTAGCCTGGATCCCAGCTTTCGCTATAGTGACTCTGCCCTGTTCCATCACCTCATGAATTGCAGTACGATCCATGTCAGACATCTTGTCAAACTCATCAATACACACAACCCCTCTGTCAGCAAGGACCATAGCACCTGCCTCTAACCGGCGCTCTCCTAAGACACAAGCATTAAGAAGAAAGCAAAAAGTATACAAGCTTTAAAGACCAAAGAAAGTCATTTACCTAGTAAACACATCTCACCCCCTCTTTTTTAAAAGTAACCATGACCAATAATGTTTTCATTTTTAATAAAGGCCACACTTATGTACATTAGTCACCTGTCTCTTGGTCAGTGGTAACCGCCGCAGTTAAACCCACCCCAGACGAGCCTCGTCCAGTGGTAGGAATAGCTCTCGGTGCTGTGAACAAGACATACCTCAGCAACTGAGATTTGGCAACTGATGGGTCACCTACAAAATCAAAACAAAAGCATTTGTTTTACATATTCCAGAGGAGGCAGTAGTGTTATCATGATCAGGGGTAGACACTAATGACCTACATTCACTTGAGTACATTTTTGAAGTATTTGTACTTTGAGTTAATTTTTTTCTACTTTTATTTCACACAAGTGCCTGTACTTCTACTCCTTAAGTTTTCAAACCAGAGTCCTTATTTAATAGTCCATCTGAGAGCTAAGAATTTTTTTTATTTTGTGGCCGACTTGCTCATTTGCCAAACTGCTTAATCCTCTGGGGTAACAGGGAGGCTGAAGCCTATTTCAGCCAAAGCTAGGCAACCAGACTACTGGGAGGATACCCACACAAGCATGGTGAGAATATGCAGGACCTCCCTGCTGGGAGGCAGCATGTTTAATCGATGCCCCACAATGCCATTTCCTCAACCAAGTCCTACTTTACAATATTTGTAAAGGAAATTATGCAGGATATTCCAAATCGATTGTTTGACCCATTTAAGCAAGGTACCTAAGGGAGCAGCCATGACCTAAAGGTTAGAGAAGCAGGTTTGAGACCTAAAGGTCGTTGGTTCAATTCCCAAGCCAGTAGGAAAAATGTGTGGTGGTGGTGGAGGAGTGAGCTGCTCCTTCCCTTTCTCCACCTTTATGACTGAAGTTCCCTTCAGCACGGCACCTAACCTCCAATTGCTGTCCGAGCTCTGCAATGTGGCAGCCCACTGCTCCGAGTGTGTGTGCTCACTTTGGATGGGTTAAAGTCAGAGTCAAAATGTCCCTTGTGGGACTAATACAGTATATCAAAATTAAAAAAAAAAAATTAGCCAGCCGAACTACCCAAGTGTGGCAGGGATGACCAGAGTGCATTCACCATAAAACCAACTCTTTCACCATTCCCAATAATGTTTCCTTATACATCTGTTCAAAGAAAGTTTCCATGCACATCAAACCTATAAGCAGGATGTTGATATCCCCTCTGATGCGAGTGCCGTTCTCTAGGTTGGTCTCATTTCCCCCCAGCAGCAGACAGAGGATGGCTTTCTTTATGTACTCATGGCCATGGATGCTGGGGGCTAGTGATCGACTTAAGTGCTCAAAGACATCCTGAATGAACACACACAACAAAGCAAAGCACTGTTACTGACTGCTACAGTAAGCCCATATAAAGAGCCTTTGCTGCTTACTTTAGAGTGAGTTTTGCAGAATTTTTTGATCTTGGCAACATCATCAGCAGAAAATGTGGGAACAATTTCTTTGCTCATCAACTTGACATTGTTGGCCAGCAGTATAGTTCTGCACAAAACAGACATTTATTAAAAGAGGGGGTGGAGGTGGGTGGTAAATGCCCCTAAAGATGAAAATGTCCAAAAACTGTGATTAACAGGAAGCATTGGCAACAGTTCAATTATTAACCCTACACGGGGTTGTACCTGAAGGTTCCTGAGGTAAACCCCCCTTGTTTAGCTGGTAAACACCGATACACACCAACTATCTGCACACGATCTCCTGGCTTAACTTTATCCACAAGATCATCATCAGAAATTATGTCAACTGAACGGGGAAGCTGTCCAGCGGGAGCCTTCTCTGGCATCTCCTGGATGGTCAGAGTCTGGTGATCCTTATAGCAGCACAACCCAAACTCTGTTTCTAATGGATTATTCTCATCATCCTATTTACACATAGCCAACAAAGCACAACATTTTTACATTACTTGACATTAGCAGTTTTTGTTTTCCATTAATATAAAAGACACACACCTTGGTGGGGTAGATGGAACTAGAAGGGAATGCATCCAATGATGTGAGATCAGTATATTTCCTTTCCAAGGTTTTCTTAGTAGCAGGACAGTAATGAACACTCCGCATAATCTTTGGCCTCACTAGTGAACCTATAGCAAATAAAATCACACTCAATTTCGAAAGTTAAATTGTGGACATTTGTGCATTTGTTCCTGCAGTGTATGCAAGTTGTGATGTTACTCTTTCAGCATTTTGCAAAGTACACATACCAGAACTCTTGCAAAACTAATTATGATCTTAACTTTACTCAATATTTCACAATTCATGCTTTGCTAAGCCTCTTTCCAAACTTTGCCAAATCCACCATGCATCACAAGTTTTTTTCTCTTAATTGCTGTGGTTTGTATTACAACACAGGAAAATCATACCTTGTCATTGTCATACAATGTCAGGTGTCTCTGCTTATATGCATCCAATTTTAACAAGGGAGTTATAATTTCTCATGATTTTTCCAAACAAATCCAATCTTATGCACTTGAAAACATGTCTAAGTGCCTATACTGTATGAATAAAAAAAAAAAAAAAAAACATGGAAGTTAGCAAACATTTCCTTACACTTAGTAACAATGCCCTCCACACAAACAAGATTTCCCAGAAACCGGGCGCTCAGAGTACGGGGGGAAACATGTTTATTCCCAAAGCTGCCTTCAAAACCAACATGGAACTCATCAAACTGTTTGGCATATGTTGCATCTATGGAGGCCACCAAGTCCTTCAGAGCTCTTTGGAACGCAACCAGTTCATTGAAGGCATTCCTCAGAAGTCTATTAAAAACAAAAATCAATACCATCATACCACAAAATGTATGCCAACAATAAAAAAAATAAATAAATAAATAAAAAGAGAGAGAGAGAGGCATTAATTAAAAATGCCAGAACTGTTAGAAGACTGACTTACAGATATTAGTAAGCTAAGCAGTAATGTCAAATTATATCCTATATTCCCACAAAGCATAGGAAACCTCACTGACTCTTTGGCTCGCTTTTCATTCCTTCGCCGAAGGTCGTTAATGTTGATGATCAATCGAGACTGGCCGTCAGACACCATACTTCTCACCTTCTCGTGATACAAACCCTGGTCTTGCTGTGAAAACATTCAAGGAAAGTCAGATCCATGTTATCTGATTAAAGTGACATTACAAACATGCCTTGTTTCAGTGAAAAAAACCCATGAACTGAGAGTCAACATAGTACAGAATACTCCCATCTGCAACATGACTTAGGTGTTGAATTATCTGTCCTTCATGACATTGGATGTGGATTATTTTACTTTAGTCACATCGTTAGGTGGTACAATACGACTGTGAAAAGCTTCATCAAAATCCATCCAACAGTTTAGGAAGAGTTGTGCTTACAAGCCTATCGCCATATTCTAAAATGTACAATTCTCACTCATTCATTTGCCGAAAGGCGTACTCCTACTAGGGTCGTCTGGAGCCTGAGCCTATCTGAGCTTACACTGGGTGAAGGCAGGGTACACCCTGAACAGCTGGGCAGACCATCACAAGGCAACACACACAACCATTCACACTCACATCCACACCTAGGGGCAATTTGGAACAGCCAGTTAGCTTAATGTGCATGTCTTTGGACTGTGGGAGGAAATCCACGCAAGCATGGGGAGAACATGCAAACTCCACACAGTAATGCCTGAACCCAGGAATTAAACCCGTCTCACTGTGAGGGGGACATTCTAAATCACTACACCACAATGCCACACCTAAAATACAGAATTACATATCAGTTGCCTGGATATTCATGTAACTGGATAGAATAAGTTAAATTATCTCCCCTTCAAAACACAGGACCCCTTTTATTTTGCTTAATGTACAACTTCAGATGGTACAGTCAACTATAAAAAGTTTCATCAAAAGTGGTTTAGGAGAAGTTGCAGTTAAAACCTTGCCCAGACAGTCTGATTGCTATATATCGCCCCTCCTTCCCATACTTGTTTGCAGGGTATAACGAGACAGGACAGACTATAATAACAAATTTGCTGGAATGCTCACATCATCATCCAAAAAGTCCAAGTATTCTCTCTGTGCTTCTCGTAGCTCAAGATCCTCAAAGCCACCATCCATGTTCCCACAATCCTACACTGCTGAAAAATTAAAGCCAGTTGGCTCAGTACTAGTGCTCAGTCAGAAACACCTTTAAACTTGAAGGCAAATGGTATTTACTAAATGCTTATTCTCGTATTCATGTCACCTGTAGACACACAGGGAGAAACCTTCCAAAAACACAGCTCACACAGCACTCGTTTCAGCACGTCCCTACTACCCAAGTTGAGAGATTCACTTTAGACTGGAGTTTGCAGGTCTGGGAACCAATCATCTGCCTAAATTGCCAATTAAGTGGGAACGGCATGAATGTTCTTTTAATCCAGTTCAAAGAATGTCAAAGTCTATATCTACCTGTATAAGGGGAAATATTGAAGATGTTTTCCCTGTGAAAGTTGAAAGCACTTGTATCCAAGACTAATATTTGAAGGTCTTTTTTGGTTTGTGATATTACTGCAGCATTATAGGTAAGAGACATGACATGTACCATAGTTTGCATTCTTGTACAGTGTAGGCACTTGGAAAAGATACTCAGGACAGATGCACAATGCAGGTCAGATGATGATGTCATCACTTTCTAAAGCCCATACATCTTAAATGTTGACCTTTACATGTTTTTAATGTCCTAAAGGGTATTTGTGCCAAATGTCCTCCAGATGTAACCATGCAAAGATACATTCTCAGCACCTGACCCAGTAAACAGTACACGTGTGAAAAACGGGGGTTATTTTACACTCAAAAATCACGTGTATCTCACCTATTCTGAACCAGTGAATGCGGTGCCACCTTTTGGGTAAAGTCCTCACTAAAGTCGGGCATCTTGTTAAAGTATCCTGTTTTGAAGTGTGTCTCTACAATCTAGTGTCATCTGTTATGTTTTAACCAAGACGTAGGAATTGTAAAGAAGAGTTTTTAAATGTTTTTAAAGGGTTTTAGGCAAATTTATTAAAAAAATCAAAAAATGTCCAAGTAACTACATAGTGGCCTGTTGATTCTTACATTCATCATATCTTGTATCTTTCCTAGCATGCTAAATTATGAGGTGAGCAAAGGTTATAGTCAATGTATTTTTCATTTAAAATTATTTTAAAAATAAAATGCCAGGATTGATACAGATTGGTATTCCAGTACTGACCCTAATGTCAGTATATCAGGTTCTACTACTGTACACGTATGTATGTGTCTTTATTTTATAAGCCTACAAATGTTTCAGGGAGGGGCAGTGGTGGCCTGGTGGTAAGGTGCTGGATTACTGATCCCAAGGTGGGGGTTCAAGCCCCACTATCAACGGGTTCTCACTGCTGTCCCCCCAGTGCA
>JBCNYH010000002.1:6738938-6751963 GCA_039654325.1 Tandanus tandanus | reverse complement strand
ATCTATCTATCTATCTCTCTATCTATCTATATATATATATATATATATATATATATATATGTATGTGTGTGTGTATATGTATGTAAAAACATTTTCTGCTCTCAGTTAAGGGAAGGGACTCTGATGTAAAGGTCATTGTACCTGATCTCACAAAATGCTGTTAAGTTTTCTTTTCGTTTCTTTTCACATTCACACCATGGGTCAATTGGGAGCAGCCAGTTAGACTAATGTAAATGTCTTTGGACTGTGGGAGGAAACCGGAGTACCTGTAGAAAACCCATGCAAGCACGGGTAGTACATGCAAACTCCACACAGAAACGCCCAAGTCCAGGACTCGATACCAGGACCTTCTTGCTTTGAGACAGACGTGCTAACCACTACGCCACCATGCCGCCGTTAATGTAGACTAGTCGACTTAATAAAGACATTTTATAATGTCAGTATCTGACAATTTAAGCCACCACTCTCAGTTACCCGATCATTCATTGCTAGTCAACTTTGTCATGGCTGATAGATTTCAGTATCTGAGTTAAAATTTTTGACTATCATTATGTTTTTTAGGGTGGTGTAGTTAGCACTTCTGCCTCTCAGCAAGAAGGTCCTGGTTCGAGTCCTGGGCACGGCTAGGGCTTTTCTGTGTGGAGTTTGCATATTCTCAACATGCTTGTGTGGGTTTCCTCCAGGTACTCCGGTTTCATCCTGCTGTCCAAAGGCATGCACATTAGGCTAATTGGATATTCTCAATGTGAGTGTACATCAATGTTTGTGTGTGTGTTGGTCTTGTGATGGTCGGGCGAGCTGTTTAGGGTGTACCCTACCTTAGCCTGGAGTCAGCTGGGATGGGCTCCAACTTCCCTGTGAACCTAATAATGGATAAGGCAGTTCAGAAAAAATTAAAATGAATGATGTTTTCTGATAATTTATTTATCTACAGCCAAACCTGTCACAGCACATAACAACAACAATGTCAGTTTTGTTCAATGTTTGATACCTTTAGCTTAGTTTGCAGTGAAGTGTTTCTGATAGTGTCATCTAAACAATGCTCCTAAAGTGTTGTATTATTGAAGCACTGAAAATGTGAATATGAATTCGGTGCTGTGTTTACAAATTACTCACAAACACCTTTATAGCTGGAATCAACTATTCAAAAAAAAAGATTTTATTAAGAATAGGCATACTTTACATATTCATTGACTTGACCACTGTGTCACCATGATCACCTGACTGAAACACCTGACTGAATCATTTGATTGAATCATTGACTGAATCGAATTGCTCTAATTACTGAAACATATCTGGAAGTAAATGAACTGTAGGGAACAGAATACAGCTGAATTCATACTAGCCAGTCCTAGGTGTCAGATTATGGAACAATTTACTTTGTTTATTATAACTGTGCACTTTGAATGAGCCACTGTCCACTAACAGGGCAAGAAACAACTTTGCCCCATCGGTTGTATTCAAAAGATTTGCCCTCTTGCGATCCTTAGTCACCCCCCTCAGTCACTTCCTCGCATGTCCAGGTCTGCCTCAATGTTTGACTCAATGTTGTGAATTCTGAGATGCTTTTCTGCTTATCATAGTTGTAAAGAGTGCTTAATTGAATTACTGAGTGTATTTGAGTTACTGTGTGTATTTGAGTAGTCCTTCTGTCCGGTCAGACCAGTCTGGTCATTCTTTCTGTTTGAAGATTGTGTGAAAATTGGAGCAGTTTCTGAAATACTGAAATCCACTCATGTGGCACCAGCAACCATGCTACAGTGCAGCATTTATTCTTATAGCTTGTATCTAACAAACGGGAGAAAATCTTCTATTAATAACATGTTACTTTTTTTTTAATCTCCCCCCCAACATCACAGTGTTACCAGCTATAGTTGTCTTGTATTATTTTGCTTCCTAACCTGCCTCTGACCTTGATACAGCTCAAAAGAAAATATTTTCATATTATGCTAATATCGAGCTCAGTACACACCAGTGTGGAAGCTTGCCTGTCAAAGAAAACATTGTAGAAAGTTATAAGGAGAAACTCTGAGACCCGGAGAATAGTACAGCTTGCTTTGTGTGCTAAGAGAAACTCCACACCATCTGTACACCACTGAGGGAGCGTTTGGGAGTGAAACATTTTTGGACCCATTTTGGGCTCCAGACAGAGGAAATAACAGGTCAGATATATAAAGGCAGCCTGTTTTTTTTTCTCTGCCACTCTCCGAAAAACAAACCCAAACACAAGACCAACACTGTGGATTTGTCAGAGGGCAGTGATTTACAGTTGGTGCACATCTGGTTGTTTAAGGCACTTTTTGAACTGCCATGTAATTAGAGATGCCTGATGTAAAGAGCGCTCCATACCCTGATTTTAGGAAAGAGCAAATTGATAGTACTGTACTGGATGTACATGTATAATATGAACTGCGTGCTATTGGGAGTCACATTTTGTAGTAATGCAGTGGAAACACCCCCCCCCCCCCCAAATTCTTATTCCTTCTGACTGTTCCACAATCGATCTATTTCTCGCTACTTTTTCTATTTCTTGTCTCTTGTGTCATGACCTTACCTTGCTCTTTGTTTCTTTACTACGTTTCTCTCCACCCGCATGTAGCTCCACCCTCCTGTTTACATTCCCCTCACCATATTTGGACGGCTCAAGGTCGTGTGTGTGAGAGAGAGAGTTGTGTGTGTGGGGATAAAACTCATGCTGTGGACTGCTGGCTACTTTCACATGAATAATGTGAATCCTCCAGTATATCAAGAGAGGCACCACATTGGGTTACCTGGAAAGAGAAAGAGAGAGAGAGAGAGAGAGAGAGAGAGAGAGAGAGAGAGAGGGATTCATATCATGGTAGAATGAGGCAACGGGGCAACTGATAGGAGGCAAGGAAAAAAGAGTGGAGGAAAGAAAAGACGGCACAGGGGAGCTGTTATCACCTCATGGTAAAGAATGCGAGCTGCCCGCCCCCACGAAGCTGAACGGAGAGAGTGAGGAAGCAAAGAAAAGCAAGAAGGAGAAAGAAAGATTCAGAGCGAATGGACACGAAGCAACAGGAACGCACGGTTAGAACTTAATCCCTCTCTTCTTTTTTTCCTCCTCTGTCACAGAAGACATTCTAATAGCTACGAGATTTACTTTCACTCTTTCCAGCTTTTATCTGCAGATTTCATATACAGTACACAGAGCTGTTCAGGCAATAAGCACAGGTTGTGTATTTGTGCTATCATGTGAATGGTAGGTGAGTGGTGATGTATGTTCTATGATTTCTATGGGATTTGATTTTGCCGTTTATTGTCCAGGAGAATATCTAATGGGACATTTTCTGAATTTTTCTGCTGGTTTGCACTATTTTAATTCATAATCAATCAAGCAGGAATGATTTACAAGTGCTGACATATGAACGGAATATAAAGGATGCTTTGAGCTTTGGGTAATTTGGCCTTTGGATTATTGAGTGAATGGTATTTTATGCAAAAATGAAGTACATTAGTGCAGGAGAAAGGATAAGTGGTCTGTCTCTGTAGATCATTTTAATCCAGCCTATGTAGATTGCAATACATCATCATTATTGTTGTTGTTATTGTTGTGTGTTTATTTTTCAGTGTCGCTATTCATAAGAAGTTCTGCGTTAGAGATGTATAAGTATTAGTGTGGTTGCTTGGATACTTTTATATGAAAAAATCTTTTTCTTTGTCAAAGATGACCTCATGAAGGGTGGGTTGTTGAGGTGTGTGTGTGAGAGAGAGAGAGAGAGAGAGAGAGAGAGAGAGACCAGCCAGCTGTTGGTTATCATGCGTCCTTGGTATTTGGAGTTCCATCTGTTGAGTATTTGGTGATTTACTAGTTAAGTGATGTATGTATGTATGCATGTGTTTTGTTTGTGTTTTCTTGCTCTCATATGTATGTAAGTGTGTGTGTGTGTGTGTGTGTGTGTGTGTGTGTGTGTGTGTGTGTGTGTGTGTGTGCATGTGTTAAGCTGCCTTAATATCTTCTACAAAAATCTGCGTTTTTGCCTCCAAACTCCTATCTGTCCATCTGCTTTGTGGGGTACTTCACCAGTGTTAAGTGAATGTTTCATGTTGAAGCGTCCCAAATTCGCTTTAAGGAGCATAGACAGATCCACATGGCTCATACTGAGTGAATTAAGAGGTACTAGGGCAAAATCCTAACATGATCCAGAGATTAGAAGACAAAACACGAGGAATGCTGTTCAGAGAACATCCTTGTCTAATTTTATGCCATCACAGAACTTCATTATGCATTTAAAGTGGATACACGCTTAAAAGCCATAAGTTAAAAGCCATGGAATTAGTCTCAAGGCATTTTCCTTCCTCTGTGTAGCCATGGCAACATTTACAATTTTAAAATATAAGACAGTATCAGGATTCAGTTTATAAGAAAGTGCAATCACATGCCTCCAGTTCTTAAAACTCCATTCTGAATTACCCATTCAGCAAAATCCGAAAACTCCAACTCGCTTGAAGGATATCCTCTTCCTTATCATCGCCTAAGAAGCCACAACTGTAATCGGATGTAGATAAGAATCTTTTAGACGTAGGGTCAACTAGCTACGCTGATTTGTAGTGGCAGAGCATATGGACTGGAATGTGCGGTGTATCCCGACATATGGAAGAGATTGATTAACTGCTGAGTTTGGAATGCCATGTGAGAGAGCAGTGTGAAGGTAGTCTCTCGCTGAGGTTCGCAGTTAGAGATGTTGGGGGTTGCTTTTTATTCCCAAACATGTGTGATAGGAAAAAGTGATGTGAGCTTATGATAAAGACTAAAACTGGGTGACTACATGTTTGGGTTTGTACAAGCTGCTGGTGGTTTCATGCAGGTCATTCTACCTGGCTGCATAATGTGTGTGTGTGTGTCCTTCTATCTGTCTGTCTGACTGTCTGTCTGTCTTTCTACCTTTCTATCGATTCTCGCAGTATGTGTGTGTCCTTTTGGTTTTTACAGCATGGGCTGTAACTCTCTCTCTCTCTCTCTCTCTCTCTCTCTCTCTCTCTCTCTCTCTCTATCTATCTCTCTGTGTGTGTGTCTATTTATCTATCTATCTACTGTGTCTCTCTGTCTGTCTATCTATTCATCTTTTCTAGTGTATGTCCCTTTTGTTTGTAGAGGATGGGCTGTGTGTGTGTGTGTGTGTGTGTGTATATCTATGTATCCTTCTATCTGTCTGTCTGTCTATCTATCTATTCTTGCAGTATGTGTGTGTTGTTTTTATTTGTAGAGCATGGGCTGTAACTGTGTGTGTGAGTGTTCAGCTGTGTGTGAATAATGTGCTGGAAAAAAGTTAATCTAGACAAAGCTTGGTGTGTGAGTGTGTGTGTGTGTGTGTGAGTGTGTGTGATGACACATTAATAACCCTTTGTCAGTTTGTTTACATTTATGTCTAGACTGTTAGATCTGACACACAGTATAGTAAAAGTGGAAGTGTACTGTATGTCAGCAGAGGATTCTTCGCTTTAACACACCTGTACAGGAATATCAGGGTCACAATAAGGCCCATAGCTACCAAATATGGGTAGAATTATGAAGGTAACTATTATAAATGGAAACATAAAGTAAATCACAGAAATAAAGTGTCAAAAGAATAAAAAGTGTGGGTAAGGTGTTTACAGCCAAGGATAACTAGATCCAGGATTAAATAAACCTAACTCTACATTTAGGCAATTTCTTTATATTTAAACCAGAGATGAGGGATGACACGCTTCAGTGTGTTTTTTGATCTGTAGCCTGAATGATATGACTACTATGATGAAACACATCAGTGCTGGTGTTATTGTTGAAAAAAATATTGTTACTTTTGAAAATATTTTTTATCCCTTTATGGGTTGAAAATGGTTCTAAATGCCATCTACCACGTAATGTCCTTGCTGATGTTGAGTCAACCTTTTGGTACATCTCTACCTCATGAAATTTGTATTAAAAAGAATGTTTTCACCTTTTAATTGATAGTGAGTGATCTCCCAACTCCTCCAGCCCTTGCCTTTGAGTCGGAATCCCTAAAACCACACTTATATTCAAATATATTAAAGATTCAGCATTCGCATGATTTACCCCATGTCTCTACCCTGCCTCCCTCGCAGCCCTTGCCAACTTTTTCCCCTCCTCGGAATGGATACAGATGGTTGCGTTAGGCTGAACTCACACTTTAATTTTAAAACATCCAGGATGTATTAATTATTAAAAATATAAACAATGTACAGTACCAGTGAAAGTTTGGACACTCCTTTAATTTCAGTTAGAATGAGTGGGTGTGTCCAAATGTTAGACTGGTACTGTTATAAACATTTGTTTCCTCACCAGGCTCATGTTTTTTTTATTTTTTTTTTATTTTTTATTTTTTATTGAAATACCTTCTGCAGTCAAAGTTGTGACAAGGAACAGTTGTGCAATGGGATAGTCATTTAACTTTTTGGGATTTGGGAAAATTTGGGAAATCAGGAATTTGGGCAACATCCAACTTGTCTGCTGTTATTCCACTGATTTAAACCCAATTAATATAAATGAAATACTACATGTATAGATATAAAATAATATACATTTAAAAATAACACTTGTTAAGTATATGTGTTTATAAAACAAAAAATAACTGAAATAATATTGAAATTTTTGATATTCGGTGATAATTCGGTATTTCAGTATGCGAGTTCTGCTACAGTGACTTTACTTGTTCTTATGAACATAAATACCAGTCAAAAGTTAGGACACACAAGAAACTGTGTCTAAGCTTTTGACTGGTACTGTATATGGAAACGGACACAGACACACCCATACACGTGTTTGGGGAGTTTCCCGTCGGAATGTTCTGTATCTGTACTGCACTGCTGTCTGTATCTGTGCCATATGACATTAAGCTATGATATCTACTGTAAAAAATGATTGCTTGCTATTCTGTTGTTGTTTATTGAACATTGAAATAGCCTGTGTTGCCGTGGTGCAGATGCAATATAGGCTTTATGTTAAAATCTGTTCTTCTTATTCTCTGTGTATTTTACCCCCAGTTCAGCTGACTGAATGTGCATCATCCTCTGCGAGCACTGACTCTGGGCTCTCCACTAACTCGCACAGTGCAGGACTCCAGAGCCAAGTCCAGAAAGCCACTCCTAGGGGCAGCATGGCAGGAGAGCAGCCTCGTGTTCATGTCCTAACCTCTGGCATTGTCATCACAAGTAATGAAGATGTGAGAACAACAGAGGAGCATTTTCATCATATAAACCCTGCTTTTCACATGAATGGCAAAACTATTAGTGCACAAAGAGAAACCAATATCCTAGACGATGAGGATGAATGTACATCTTATGCTGTAGTGTCAGACTCTAAAGAAACAGGCTTTAAACTTCCTGTTATGAGTAGATGTGGGAACTCTGTCCAGTCAGAGGATAATGGAGACAGGCTGCACTCAGACGTAACACGGACTCACCCTTGCACAACGTCTAGCAGTGATCAGACACAGATATGGGTGAAACAGCAACAGCCAGCCTCGACTGGTTTTTACATGTACACCAAATCAGACAGACTGGAACATAAGGCAGAATCAGGTATTAAAAATGACTCTCTGGAGGTGGAGCCAGAGGCAGACAAGGATGATGAATTTGCTTCCCTTGCCTTGGATATTGATCAGTCAATTGAGCAACTGAACCAGTTGATTCTAGACCTGGACCCAGAGTTTGAGCCTGTACCAACACTGGCTAGGGGTCACATGACCTACTCAACTTCTGTGCGCAACAATGGAGTTGAATATGCAGTTGACCAAGCAAAATCCAGCCAACCAGGTATGACTTCCCGTGCAGCATAGCAGTATTATCAACCTAAATGTTTTTAGATGTTTAAAAATTTCCCTCTGCATTTTTTTCCTCTTCTCTGAAAATCCCCTCAAGCAAAGAATCATGAAAATATTTTATTTGGTGGCCAATATTTCTTCTAACAGTAATAGCAATGCCACTAAGTGTAACAGTATTAATATCAAATAATGATAAACTAAATATATGAAAAATTCATTTTCTTTCTAAAATTAAAAGTAATTTGACACCACAACTTGGACCATGACTAAGAAGCTATAAATATATTCATAAAAATGGAAAAAAAAAAAAGTTACATTTACTTTTAAATCTTTTCTAAGCTATATTTTTAATGATTGTTTTCACTGAGTGTCATTTTGAACCAACCAAGTTTTTCCAAATGCTACAGAGTTTAACAGTTGTGATGGTAATAACAGTTAGTTCCGTCTAAAGATGTTAAAAAATATTTACATTTCACAGTTTAATGTGAACCTCTGCTTTACTTTGGAAGGACAGAAACAGTGAATATAGGCCTCATGACTGTGGCCCTTCAAAACAAGCCAAATGAGATATTTGACTTTGCCCCTGTGTAACAAAAATGGGGAAAAAAGAATTGTTGGCATGAGTAAACACACACACACGTACAATGGACCTCTATGTGGAGTCCTGGACAGAACAGGTGCAGCTAAGTAAAATAAACTGCTTCACATTAGAGTGTTTTGCCGTGGGTAACACTTAGTGTGAGTGAGTGTATGTGTGTGCGCATAATATGTGCACTTGAGTGTTTAAACATCTAGGGCTAGAGCATTTGTGCTGCTTATCTTTGACTTTCACCATGTTCTTTTTTTAAACCTATGCAAAATGGCATTAAAAACACTTGTCATAAATAGTCTGAGAACATTTTCATATGTATTCAACATCACATGATCTTCACTCTCACTCATTTGCTGAACCGTTTAATCCCCCTACTAGGAATGCGGGGAGACTGAGCCTATCCTAGCCAATACTGGGTGAAGGCCGTGTACACCTTCAACAGCTCACCAGACCATCGAGGGCAACACACACAATCACTCCCTCTAACATCCACATAGGGGCAATTTGGAGCTAGCCTAACATGCACATCTTTGAAATGTGGGAGGAAACTGGAGTACCTGGAGGAAACCCATGCAAGCACAGAAATAACATGCAAACTCCACACAGAAAAGCCTGATCCTGGGACTCGAAGCCGGGACCTTCTTGCTGTTAGGCGATCAATGTTAATCACTACGCCACTGTGCTGCCCCATCAAATAATCTTAATGTTGCCAAGTCCTTAAATTTCAGTATCATATGACAACCCATTAAATGTCCCAGCTAACACACATTTTGCAACATTATTGTGACTTTGAGTAAACGTCATAATTTGGTTGGTTGCACAAAACGTTATCTGAACATTGTGACAAAGTTAAACCATACTCTTCATTCAGAACATGTACGTGGATTTTATGAGCAACGTTGCTTTGATGCTGTCAAAATGTTATACCCACCAGTACAGCGCCATCTACCATGGGACAAGGACTGTGCACATCCATACTGGGGTTTCCTTTCATATGAATCGTGTAGGTACTGAAAATGAAACCATGGTACACATGCATATAGTCCTTAAAAATAATGTTACTGTAACATCTTCCCACAAAGTTTTTGAGACATTTATTGAAAACGTTAACCGTAAAGTTTTAACAGTGTTTCGGGAGTCTGCTAATAACATAGTAATATTGTAGCAACAATGTTAAAATATAAATTGTTTGCTGGGGTAGCTAACAATTTATGAGCATGTGTTTCTTCAATTCCCTCTTTTTACTCCATTGTTAAAGCTGCTATACTCTCAGAGCCATATTATCTATAAATAATGAGTTTTATATAACTGATACCGAGGTACCCTAAGGGCTACTAAGTACTGTAATTCCTTTGCTCCCATACTCAGTTTGTGCCCTGGCTCATTCCTGAACAGGGCATTGAGTGAAAAGGTGAAATGACTTCACTGTAGACAGAAATAAAATGGATGTTTATACTGTAACTCTGGAGTGTGTCCTGTTGTGTGTGTCTCTGTTTGAAGAGGTATTGCATAAGAGCTTAGGAATCCATTTGAAGACTTACTTTCCCCATCTCTTTGTTTAACAGGGGTATGAGATGCTGTATGTCACGTTCACTGAAGGACCTAAACCTTTAAATATCTATGTTCAGAAAATTCTTATTAATAATATTGTGAATACTGCGATGGCCTGTGGAGCTGTCCAGTGTGTACCCTGCCCTTGCCCAAAGTCGGTTGAGATGGCGCCAGCCTCCCTGCAACACTAATTAGGATGAAGTGGCTTAGAGAATGAATGAATATTGTAGTTCACTGATAAGGTTTTCATAATGAAATTAATTTCATGTCATGTTTTTAATGGGATTTAATAGTAGCATTTGCTGTAGCCCAAAATGCAGGGGTTATAATACTGTATGAGTTTTACATTAAAAAAAAAAGAAGCCAAGGGTCACCATTGCTCTGAGTTGATTCAGACCCAGTCTGGCTTCCCTACTGATAAAGTTTCAGGCCAGTCAAATTGTTAGTGTATATCAGATATCATGTATAATATTTTGGGGCTGGGATTGTAGTGGTTATGGTGCTGGGCTCATGATTGAAAAGTCATGGGTGGGCAAGGTCTTAACCAAAAGTGTGCCTCTGTCCACCAAGCAGTATAAATGGGTACCAGTTAAAATAATAGCATCCCATCCAGGAGGAGTTGAACTCCAAGTTGTTTCACGCTACAGAAACCCAGATAAGCTCTGGCTGTGTGGAGCCACTAAGGTCGGGTGTAAAAAGCCCAACAGACTCTCCTTACAATTAGAAGCATGTAAAATATGTTTGATTGGATAGGGTTTAATATTTTATATTTATTTATTTATTTATTTATTTATTGAAATCACCGGCATCTGAGAATCCATCTGTTTGTTTGTTTGCCTGTGAACAAAATCCTAACCACATCCATGCATGGATTTTCACCAAACTTGGTGGGGACACTACTGTGCCTTAGTTCCTCAGGTGATTTAATTCTGAAATGTCAAGGACAAAGGTTATGGTCCGAACAAGGTCACACATTTTTGTAGATAGAGCACTTATAACTTCAAAATGAATGCTAATTGTAATGCTGTTACCATGAAACAATAATAGGAAAATAATATACATAAATTTCGATATAAACTATATGGGCTTTCAAATAAGACCTTGCGTGACCTTGAAAGGTCAAATTCCAGCCATATAAAATTTTTAATTCCAATTTGACCCTTGAGAAAAGCACATGGGTAATTTAAACCAATACCCATATATGACCTATTTGTTACATTATCCAGGCTGTGGGGCGGCGGACCTTGTCTGCTACAAGTGGCCCTCTACTTGAATAGGTCTCTGAGGGCATTACCATGCTTTGATATACTGTTTATTTGCTAACATTGGAAAATGCTTTATCAGTTTAAAAGAGTGGAATAAAAAAGTTGTTTACAGAGCCAACTTCTTGGGCAGACCAGGTGCTGTGCGAACAAACAACAATCTGCAGCCATGTGGTTCTGCTTGCACCACTACCAAATCACCAAATTACAACTCTTCACTATTCAGAATCAGAATACTTTATTGATCCCAGAGGAAATTGTGTGCACAGATAAGATAAAGATAAAAGTCTGTTCATAGAGCCGGAACAGTTCTCTCATGCAAAATCTATTGGCATATGCTTAAAACATTCTATACAGTAAGGCGATATTATGATATTCTTGTTCAGGATGGACTAATCCCAACACATTATAATGACTGCCGTAAAGTTTCACTTTCATCCTTTGAATCTTATATTTCTCACACAGTGATGTTGAAATCCATGGACTTGCTATTGAACTCTATTTGTCTTTTTTTCCTCTTTCTTTCCCAGACTGGAGCAATAAGCCGATTACTAATGCCGCTAATGCGCCTGTGTCCAGGTGCAGGGATGGGGATTTTCTAGAGCTGTTATCAAAGCCTGCTGTCTACAAATCATCAGAGGTACACACACACACACACACACACACACACACACACACACACACACACACACACACACACACACACGGCGACTTGTACTTCTATCTTTGTGGGGACATCCATTGACAAAATGCATTTCTTAGCCCCTTAGTCTAACCTTAATCATAATAGTTAAATGCCATACCTTTACCCTAACCCCAAAATAAACCTAATTCTAATCTCAACCTGAAGTCTTAACCCTCAAACATCCATATGAAGGAGTGAGGACCAGTGAAAATGTCCTCACTTCCCAAAAATGTCCTCACTCTGTTGCTTAAAATTGTATTGCAGTCCTCAAAATCTGTCCTTGTGTGTGTGTCAGTGTGGAGGTCTGTATAGTAGTGACTCAGTGGACTATGGTGATTTCAGTCCTGAGACTGACAGTCTGTCGTGGGCGGATCTTAACCAGTCTCCAATGACACCTGCATTTCCTGTGACACCTCCTACCCCTTACGGTAAGTTAATTATATTAACGTTGAAGAGTCAAAAGTTGTGATTCATATTATGATATGATATATTCTTTATTCATCATGAATAAGACCTCAAGTCCTGATATAATATTTAGCATTTATTCACCGAAGGCAAGTCGGATATCAGTGATCATCATGATCTATTCAGGATGGGTATAAAAGGTTTTCCCTCAGTGTAATCACCCGACACGCCTGTCAGTGCTGGAGGAATCTACACTCTGGGCTTGAAAGAACTGAGCCCCAGCATTATGGCTGTTAGTAGCTCTATTGTATTTGGTTCCAAAAAAAAAAAAAAAAAAGTAAAATAATCTGCATTAAGGCGTTTGTTAACAGAATGTGGATCTGATGTGAATGGCAAAAATGAAACTTTATATTGTTTTTTTTATATATATATCATACAATGTCCTAACAAAAAACATCCCCGCACTCGACCTCCATGGCATTTTGGGTTAATTTTTTACCGATATCTTAAATTGGTGACGGGAAAACTGAACCACTCTATAAAGTCTTCTCCAGCACATACCAGAGACTTTCCTTCTTTTTTTTTAAATTTATTTATTTTTATTTTTTAAACCTGTCCTGTCCAGCATCATAGCAAGCAGAATGGCAGTCTGGTTGCAGTGTTGTGCCAAACAAATTGGCTTTTCCAAGGGGAGGTTTATGGGTATAAGTCTCCTCTTGATAATTTGATTCATTTATTTATTTACT
>JBCNYH010000002.1:6721702-6733037 GCA_039654325.1 Tandanus tandanus | reverse complement strand
TGTTCAATACATTTTCACCAAAAAATTATAGAGAAGTAATTTTTTTACTTCTTTTTATTAGGAGCCCTTTTAGACAATCATGGTGGTGTATAATCTTCACTGCACACTACTGTATATATGTATGTATGTGTGTGTATGTATGTGTGTTTGTACCTGTTCTGGGTGTATCCCGCGTCTCACTTGTCAGCTGGGATTGGCTCCAGGTTTCTGGCAGCCCTGATGGATAAGCATTACAGATAATGAATAAATGAGTGGATGAATGATTAAAAAAAATCAATTAATTGATTAATAAATTGAAAAATGGTTTCTCACTTCAACTGAAAAAAAAATTCTCACAATTTACTGGATGTGGATATTATAAAACATTCATTCTCCTCTATTTTGTCATACACGGCTGATAGCTGAGTCAGTTCTGGGTGCTTTATCGATTATCAGCTCATGTAGGACTCCATTACGTGTAATAATTGTGTAATAGCTTCCTGTAGCTTCTGCTAGGCTGAATATTGAGCTGTAACTGATATGTGCTATTTCTTTATGAATACTAACAATACGCTAGCTTAGATTACTTTTTTTAATAACTGATTATCGACTACTAGTATAATATTTTCAAAAGCACTAATCAGCAGCTTAACTTAGTAACAGACTGATCACTTGTGTATTATTTCTGCCGTACACACAGTTTTAACAAAGGCAGTATGTGTTCCAGGATGAATAAATAATAAAACAATATTTTACTAGTTTAGAAAAGTGAACACTCACACAAAAAAGCAGAAGTGTGGAAATGCCACTTGGGGGGGGGACGACATACGGACACCGGTAAGAAGACATCCTAACCTCTGACCTGTGGTGTTGGCCTTTTGCTTGGGCAGGACAGATTGTGAAAGTGTGCAGGACCCTTAGTGAAAAGCCTGAAAGTCATAATGAAGTAATATGTTAATGAGCCTGAAGTGTCCCTTCTTTCTGCCCCTGGGCTTTACACCAGACGGGGGCAGCCGCCTTCCCTCCTCCACCTCCTCAGACCTTCCCTTGCACTCTCTCTGTCCCTCCCTCCCTCTCCCTTTCTCCCTCTCTCTGTCCCTCCCTGTGTCTCAGAAAAGCAGTCACTCAGTGGCACATTACTTCAGGAAGAAAGGATGGAGTAGTTTTCCATCTGGAGGCTCGCAGATCTCAGCCAACTCAATGACTTCATTCAATCGGGGCACGGACAAATAGAGAGCGAGAGAACAGACAGTAGCTATGTAATGCTGTTGTTATTTGTGTCAGAAATCAGAGCAGAGTGATGAAACAAAGAGCGTGAACTTTAGAGACAGACAGAGACATACTAACAGTGATAGTGGGAGAGAGACATGCAAAAGAGTTTACACATAATAACCACAGGAGTTGGCTTTTTCCTGTGTAGAGATCTCCCATGAGGATTTCCTTACCATGACTGCTTCTCTAGGTATGTGTGCAAAACGACCTCCTATACATGTATGCATGCAAAGTTTTCTTCCTTCTCTTCTTAATAGTATGTGTGTGTTAGTATGCTAATGCCTTAGCCATTTGCTGTAGCACTCTCTATCAGACAGCAATTAGTGTTAAAAGATCCTCATCCTACAATAAGCTCTCTTTTCTGCTCTCGTCTTTTCTTTCTTTGCTCTTCTGTTCCTCCAGTTTTCCACTTCCACCCCCTGCACTGTTAACATGCACATTCCAACCAGGTCAAATGTGCCTATTTACATACAGACTTTGCAATGTCCTTACATTTATATATTTAGGCATCTCTCCTCATTTTTATTTTATTGCTCCTGATGGTATCTTCCTTATAACCTCCCTCCACTGATGTTTTCCAAGTTCTTGTGTACAGAAATAACCCCAAACAACTTTGAGCACTTTTGTTACCACAGTAAATGTGGATGTACTGAATTACATGTAATTCAGCACAAGATTTTGGGGTTTGCTATACTTTTTGTTGTCTCATTTGAAAACTCTTCCTGCTATGCCCAGTCCTCTGGTTTTGGAGAAGAAAAGTGTGTGTAAAGCTTTAACTAAACCTCTAGATAAGTCTGCAGATTTGGCCAGATAGGAGCAGCTTGTAAACACCAATTAAAGTTCATTAAGACTTTGTGCATGCCTGAATGTTGCACTGCAAAAAAAATAATGTGTATATTTTTGTGATTTAAAAGTAACTTGAATATAAGCAGAATCAGCTAATATTTCTGTTTGTACACAAGTAGAAAACAATACTAATATTGTTTCTATGTGTTTTTGCTCAGGTCAAGCTTTAAATATTAGCTATTGGCAGATAATTGCCAACAGAATAAAACATTAAAAATAAAAACAAAATAAAAAATGTATAAATGTTTGTTATTTTTTTTCCCAATATACTACTGTGCTTTTTAAAAGTCCGTATCCATGATTTAAAGGCATTTGGAATCTCTCATATTTCGTGCTGACACATTTACACACCCATACAATGCATTATATGTAAAATATGTTTCTCTTATTTTTTTTCTCCTTTTTGTGGCTCTCTGTGGTACAGAACATTCACTTGGATAAAACTGTGATGTCTCAAGAGAAGAAAAGAATGAGGTTTTTCTGGGCTGCTAGTCAATATAAAAACATGAGACTGAAATCAGAAAATAGATGTACTGCTACTTTTGCCATTAAGTAGTGAAGTGTGTGCTGATCTCCTTGCAGCTGACTGTGCTAGAATGTTCTTTATGGATCTTTTTGTACTGCTGGAAACCCTGTTTTTTTTTTGTGCATTTGTGTGAAAAGGTGTAAAAGATCTCATGTTTCCCAGAAGCACTTGGGAAGCTTGTTGCTTTCAAATTTAGATAAAGCTCATTCAAAAGGAGCACAGAGTAATTTACAACTGAATGTCCAGTTTCATCATCGAACATCATGAAAGTTGGTGGATCCTAAAGCTTTATGTTTAATACACATCATTTAAAGCTTTTTCCTTGTTTTTATAATCCTAGCTAAGCAGTAGGCAGTGAGATACAGATATGAGGTCAATGTTTTCCACCCATCAGCATTGAATCACAGGCAAGGTCACAGAGAGAGTGTAAAAACATATGGCGTATACGCTGTACAGACTGTCAGCCATTTCTTTTAATGTGCTTCCTTTTAATCAAACCAACGATGCTGCTTTTCAGCCTGCCTCCTTTTTGGTAAAATAATGCTTTGGTTTTGAACTTGTGCCATTTTAAACTGGCATTTAGAAGAACTACGAGGAGCAAAGCCCTAGTGCTCAGAAGAATTTGTTAAAGAGAGAGATGCACATGTATATAAAAAGCCATGCACATTGCAGCAGTTACAGATAAATTAATGTTTAAAAGCTAAACTAATGTCTTAAAGCAGGGGTGTCAAACTCATTTTTTTCTAAGGGCCACATCACTAAACTTCGAGGGCTGGATAATCTAGTCAAAAAAGGGCAACCATGAAACCTGCATGGCAAAATGATTAGTTTAATTTCGAGGTTTAGTCTATTTGTCCTCTTTAACTTTATCCTTTTCTGACAATGCTTGACAGCAGCATGCCAGCTTGCAATCATTCTTGAGCCATGAATGACATTTGAAATAGGTTTGCTGCCTCCTAGTGGATGGGCGATGAATTATGTTTCATGGTAATGGTTGATGCAATAAATATACGATAATCATTTTACTTTACCCTAATGTATTATTAAGTTCTGGGGATGTGATATGTACCTTTAGAAGCCTGCAACATAATGGTTACATATTCATATGAAATGTTCTTTTCTTTTCACAGTTATTCAAGTTTAAAATGTTCACTAATTCACTCATCCTGTCCATCAAAGAAGTTACGTACATTTAACCTGACGTAGCAGAAAACAGCAATAGCTTTCTGTCCCCATAGAAACTGCAAAAGATATAGGATAACCACCTCCAGCACAGTTTACAACCTCACTGATGTAGGTCAAAGATAAGTTGATGAAAACCTAAGATGAAATTAGGTTGTTGTTTATGATTAAGACCTCATTGTCCCGACATTTTGCCCATAATTGTGGAATCGTCCAGTAATCTTTAAACACTGGCCATTTATAAACAAAAAGATGTAGCTATGTGTCTGTAGATGGGTGTGTACTGTATATCCCTGCTCATTGTAGTGTAGTTTGTGCCTAGATCAATAAATAATCTTTTTCATAAAAATGGTGAAAGCTAAGTTTGGAGACTGTGGGGGGAAAAAAAAATTCTGCAAAGCATTTTCATTGGTTTGTCCTTTAGTATATCAGAAGTGTGTTATTAATACACCTTTATTTTTACTGTGATGATTAGAAACCATTAATCAGTAACAGACTCGATTATGTTCTGTTCTTGTTGCAGAACATTCCATTAGGTCTGATGACGTTATGGAAGAAAGCACTTTATCATGAAAATTATTCATAGCTCCATGAAAAAAAAAAATCAGGAATATTTTACTAGTGTGTCATACTATTGCACTAACCACTATGCAGGTCAAGAAATATTCTCGTCTCTCCTCTTGCCTTTTCGTCTGCCTCTCCCCCCACTCATGTTGTGAAGCTTTGATCACAACAGCTGAATAGTTTTCAACTTGGCTGTGTGTGTGTGTGTGTGTGTGTGTGCACGCATTCCTTCTGTGAATGGTGAGTTTGTTAAGCCTGTAACACTAAAGTTGCTCTTTGTCTTTCTCGCATGCCAGTGATTTAATCCAAAGAGACTGTTGTTGGAATAAATAATTGACACACACACACACACACACACACACACACACACACACACACACACACACTAATTAATCCTTTGCAGCTTCTCAAAATCCTGCAAGCTAAGGATTAATGGAGTTTATATAAACATTTTTATGAGGTACAGTGTAGTCACTTGCTATATATAGAAAAAGAAAAAAATCCCTGGCTTTCTATGGGCTGCATATATAGAGTCAGTTGAGAGTATTGTACTGTCTAAAGTACAGAGAGTCCTTTGTGTGCATCGTTCTCATAGCAAGCAGCATAAGAACACCAGTGCCCCCCTTCAAAAAAAAAAAAGACCCACAATATACAAAACACTTCCTTTCTCCATGTTAGATGTAGATCTGAACAATCAGAACACAGTTTTAATGTTCTGTATCACTCATTCTTTAATTTTGCTTATATTTCTTACAATTTTGTTCTTATTGTCCCTTTGCACTAAGAAACAAGTCTTAGCAGACTTTAATCATCATCGTACTGTAATGTAAATTTTTTTTCCACGCTTTTATCTCATCACCTAAGTGTTTTATGAAGATTATTTTATTTCTTTGCCAGACAGGATTGCATGCATGCAGTCCCATAAAATGAAATGATGACAGATTGAATAACACAAGTTTACATGCAGACAATTCCTCAGGCTAGGAATCTTCCTAAGCCATATCTAGTGTCTCCATTTTAAGCTGGGTTGTAATATACCCCTCCTGATATTAGTGTCTTGACATGCACCTGTTGTGAGTATTGCGGCTTTCCATCGGAACTTGTACAGTAACTCGCTGCATTCATTTCAATCCTCATTTATTTTTTTGAAACTTAGGATGCCCTTCTCATCCCCAAGTTCAGCAAGTGACCCCAAATCAACATGGCTGCTCCAAGCATCGATCTAAATTTTTTGCTGTTGATCAGTCAACATAGAGATTCATCTATGATGGTAACTATACAGATTGGTGTGTTGTGTAGGATAAAATACATCCCTCATCACAGTTGCTAACAAAAGACCAACACAGAGACCTTGTAAATGACATCATTCCAGGCTATGATTTCCCACTTCCAGAACTGAAAGTGGAATAATAACATGAGCACATTTTCTAGCCTCTGGGATGGAACAGTTATCTTCCCAAGGTTAACCAATGGATTGGTTCGGTCTTGTAGGATAATGTATCATTCTGATGCTTGTTTCTTATTTTCCTTAATTACATTTTTTTTTTATTAATCAATTGAAGGCTCCTGAGTGGTGCAGTCTCTCACCCAAGAGTTTGCGAGTTCAAGCCTGGGTTGATGCATGCAGCAATCCATGGCTGGGTGCCCATGACAACTAATTGGCTCTCAGGGAGCGAGGGTGGTATACGCTTGCTTCTCTGTCTCTTAAAGTGGTAAATAGGCAATTATGGGTGTCTGTGAGCTCATAAGCCTCAGTTAGAAAAAATGTGGTAGGTTTCCATCACATACCCTAGGAAGAATGTGCTCATCTTTGCTCTCTATAGTTGGTGGTGATCATGTGATAGGAAAGCCTATTTGATAGGTGGGCATGGGCTATAACCAAAAAAAAATTTGGGGTGGGGTGTCCCCCCCCAAAAAAAATCAATATTACATTCCCCTTCCCTTCTCCCCCATGTACATTTCCATGCATCCTTCTTGAGTTCACTTCTCCTGGATGACCCTACCAGACTCTATGTAAAGAGCACTTGGTGTTTCAAAGCTTTTGGGCATACACTTTGAGGTTTGGGGATTTTAGGGTGAGTCACTTTTCTCTAGCATCCATCTGGGAACTTTATTTTAGTCTCCAACTCTCTTTGCTTTCAAATGGACGTTCATTCTATGTACTGTAACCATGGCAATCTTTTGTTTTTGCACAATGTTGACTGCACTGCAGAAGAGCATAATGCAATCTTTTCACCTCTCTCACCTGTCTGACATTTAATTGGACATTTTTTACATGAGCCTTTAACTGCTCACTGAACCATAATTATATGTCCCCACTGCTGATGATTACTGAAACTGACTATTGTGTAAACTACTGTATATTATGTGTATTGAGGTTTGGTACTGAAAGGTGACTGGTCCGATTCCTGAACTGGCAGGAAACATGTGTGGCTGAAGTGCCCTTGAGCAAGGCATCTTACCCCCAACTGCTGTCGAGGCACCGCAATACATCTGCCCACTGCTCCGAGTGTGTGTGCTCATTATTTGTGTGTGTTCTCACCTTGGATGGGTTAAATGCAGAGACAAATTTCCTTTGCGGAATTAACAGTATATCAAAATAAAAAACACATGTATGTATACTGTATTGTACAGTATACTGTATGAGTTATGTTCTCTGTTGTTGCCAAACACCACCGCTATCATAAATTCCTTCATTAGTACCGTTAAAAAAAAAAAAAAAAAAAAATATATATATATATATATATATTTATATATTGTTTATTCTGAACAAGAAATCTGCTTATTTGTAAATATATTAATTAATGAAGAAGGACATGTTGGAGGTTTATTCAGAATTTGCTTTGCTTCTGTTTAAAATGTGTTGTCCAGGTTATTGTTATTAGAGGCACTGGTGGAGGAGAGGAGTATCGTGGAAAGACTACTGTAGTGTAATGTTATGTGCACTATGTTAGGAATGTGTCTGGGTGTGTATGAGTAGCTGTTGGGTATGTGTGGGTGTGTGTGTGTCTGGGCAGCCCACCAACCATTAACACTTAGGACTTCTTCAATCACATGCATTCACTTTATAAGTTTTGATTGTACATTTCCATTTATGGCATTTACTTAAACGACATCCTAAACGACTTACATTTATCATTTTTCATACAACTGAGTAGTTCAGGGTTAAAGGCCTTTCTCAAGGGCCCATCAGTGGCAGCTTGGTGGTACTACGGCTTGAACCCCCGACCTTAGCTACCGCTGCGTACATTGTTTATAAAGCTCGTCATATGTAATAAAATTAAGTGATTAAAATTAAGTCATTTGTTATTGAGAAAACAACCCAAGAAAAGACACACTGTTCTAACTGCATGCGTTTACTTTCTATAAGAAGTATTATCATTCAAAGAGAATTATGTAGAAATGACTTAAATAAAAAGTTATTGGATTCAGTTCACTGTAATTAGAATGTTTTTGTTCTCTAGCAGAATCGCGGGGATATATGGACAATATGACGCACTCTTCCATGTCATCAGATGGAGAACTGTTTCACGCTGAAGTAACTTCAAGGCCCGCCCCGTGCCAGAGAGGGTTTGGCTCCATGCGCTCCGTGAGCACCTCCAGTCCACTCCCCAATGTTGACAGGTAGATTTATCATTACTGGAAATCAAACATGGAGGGTTGGTGAAACAGAGCATGATGAAAAGTCAGAAATAAAGCCAGGTCTCTTCAGTCTAAACCACAAAGAGAAAGTGCTTTCATTTCAACTGAGCAAGAGCCAAACCTGATTTCACTTGTTTAATCAGTTCATCCAGTCTTGGTCTCTAATTAACTTTCAGATATAACTGATATTTACTGATATACTGTTGGAATGATGCCTGCAGCCACACGGGCCCTTTGCACATAAGATTGAAGTAAAAAAATCGTCATAGTAGCATTTACTGCAATGTTAAGTAATTAATTTGCAATTCCCCAGATGATAAAATATTCTAAAGTCCCTGTCACACTTGAAATGGGTGTGGGTCTCTGTGCACGTGGAGGATGCGGACAAAATTTGGAAATGTTAAAAAAAAAAAAAAAAGTGGTGTGGACATGGTAGAATCAGGACGCAGTAAGAACTTAATAAGGACATAGTAATGACATAACTTAAACCTCGTAGGGACTTCACTTAAGAAGCACAAGTGTGGCATGGATTTATTGAATGTAGATGTGGACACAAGAAAACTTGAAACATGCATGAAAAAGGCTGAAGTGCCCTTGAGCAAGGCACCTAACCCCCAACTGCTCTCTGCAGCTGCAGTGTGTGTGCTCACTTAAAATGGGTTAAATTTCCCTTGTGGGATTAAAACAGTATATCAAAATAAAATTAAATAAATAAATTAATAAACAACTAAAAAATCCACCTGTTATGAGTTGCACTCATCTTCATCATCCTTGCACTCATAAATTTTCTTGCAGAAGTGCATCTCTGTTCTGGCTATAATTCGAATCACAGGTTTATATAAACATGTTTCTTCTGACATTATCTTTTTCACAGGGACATGTATGGCAGAGGCACCACATAAACAGATTTAATAATAAACTTGATATACACTGAGCATAAAACATGAATTTCCTGCATATTATAACGTATCCTCTATTCTAATATTCTGTACACTCTTCTATCCACAGCCCCATTCCAGCTCATTCATGGTTAGAGAGCGGATCTAACACTCCCCTGAGTTACTACACACCCCAGCCTTCACCTCCACTCTCACTTTGTAGCCCTAATGCCCACAGCTCCCCTCGTGCCCTACCATCCAGTCTTGATATAGGGAACTTGGAGCTTAGTCTACTGGAAGCAATGGAGGGTCTGGAGTCTCTGGGCTTAAATGGAACACAGCCTCCGCTGTTACCTCAGAAGAGGAGAGGGATGGATGGAGGAGAGCTATCCCTGAACTCGCCATTCAGTCCAAGTGGTGTTTCCAATTATAATGGATCATCTACAGCATCTTCTCCTAGTCCAGGTAAAATACCAGATATCATATGCTTTCTCTAACCATCTTAGAAGAAGGAAAGAGATTATCTTCTGCTCATTTTAAAAGTCAGAGTTGAAATAAAAGTCAGGCTGGCCCAAACCTTAAATATCATCTCCAGTTTTTATGAATTGGCTGCACCAATTTTAATAAATGACCCCTTACATTAAAGATAATTAACTGTAGATTTAGAATATCCAGTAAATAACATGGGGCGCCATGGTAGTATCCGCCTCACATCAAGAAAGTCCTGGGTTTGGGTCCCGGGCTCGGCAAGGGCGTTGCTATGTGGACTTTGCATTTTCTTCCTCTGGGTATTGTGGTTTTCTCCCACAGTCCAAAGACATGCACATTAGGCTAAATAGCTGCTTCATATTACCCCTAGGTGTGAGTGTGAGTGTGAATGGTTGTGTGTGTTCGATCTGTGATGTTCTGGTGACTTGTTCAGGGTGTACCCCGCCTTCGCTGAGATAGGCTCCAGCCTCTCCATGGCCCTAATAGCAGAAAGCAATTCGGGAAATGAGTGAAAAAGTTTTTTTTTTTTTTCCGGGGTAAAGGTGTCTACAAAATGCCATAAATGTAATTATCAGCACAGCTGAAGTCATTTTCTGCTGAGAGTTTATGGCCCTATGGCTTGAGTTTAAGTCAAAAGAGAAAAACCCTGTTTTACAAACCTGAAGTTTGTTGCTAATCATGTTGTTTCCACATTGAACAGATTCCTTTTCCAGTAAAACTGACAACGCAAAATTTGTCCAAGACACATCTAAGTTCTGGTATAAAGCCGATATCTCCAGAGAGCAGGGTGAGCACCCGTCACGACTGCATAAATATTCTTGTCACATTTTCTGTTTTGACAGTTTTGTTTAATATTATCTTTCTTGTGAATTGTCTGTATTGGTATTTTGTAGCCATCGCACTGCTGAAAGATAAAGAACCCGGCGCTTTCATTGTCAGAGATAGTCACTCCTTCAGAGGAGCGTATGGACTTGCCATGAAAGTGGCCACGCCCCCGCCTTCCGTCATACAGCAGAGTAAGAAAGGTGAGGAGGCTGAGAATACAGAGCAGCTTATTCATGCCCACACTACAGGTCAAAATTTTAGAACACCTTTTTTATTTTTTTTTATGTTTTGTTAGTTTTTACTGAAATTACATTTTACAGTAAAGTAAAAAACTACACTGCAAATTATTTGGTTCTTACCAAGATAAAAAAAACAACAACTTAGAGTTAGAAGTGTTAGATAATTTATCTTGTTTTAAGAGTTCATTTCTTATTTTAAGTGTTCAACTTTACACTATAATCTTATTTCTAGATTTAATAATCTTAATTCAAGAAATCTTGTCAAGTGAAATTATCTTGCTGCATGGACAGATAATTTCACTTGTTTTGAGTACAATTATCTGTCTGTGCACCCAGACAATGCTCTCTCTCTCTCTCTCTCTCTCTCTCTCTCTCTCTCTTTCTCTCTCTCTCTCACTTATTAAAAAAAAATATATATATTTATATTTTCCTTGTTAATTCTTAACATAGTTGTTAACAAAACTCTGAATGAGCACCAAGAATTCCAATGTATATCTGCTCTTTTGTACATTTACAAATGGCAATAAACATCTATTCTATTCTGTTCTATAATATTCGATTCTCTCTACAATATTGTATTCTCTTTATTCTATTCTATTCTATTCAATCTCTCTCTGTTTTTTAAATTATTTTCATTATTTTCAAATATTTCCTGAATATGATTAAATGTGTGTTGTTTTGTGCACAGTAATTTGTGGGAGCTTATATAAGAGCAACTTTTAAACAAACCATCAAATCATATGAAATGGTTTAGCGAGTGAAGAAATAAAAAATATGTGAACACTATGCCTGAAAGGTTAAATGTTGTAATCAAAGTTTTTCTCAAAAAAGAGACTGTTATTTTTGTTATTACTATATATTGTTGTTTGTTTACTTATTCTCATCAATATGAT
>JBCNYH010000002.1:6671934-6698508 GCA_039654325.1 Tandanus tandanus | reverse complement strand
ATATAAATGGGGCATAATGCAAAAGCAAAAAAAAAAAAAAAATTAACAAAAATCATTGTTTTTACAGTTAATTATCTTTAAATTCAATCTTTAAAGTCATTTGTCAAATTTGGTGCAGCCAATACAAAGAAGGTAGCAAAAATCTTTAAGAAGATATCATCTGTGATGTATAACTTGAAATTAATGTCTAACACATTTAGTTGGCCTACAAAGTCATAGTTCTAGGTTACTTTATTGGATGATATTTTGATGATGGTTATATTAAGGAATGTATTCATGGTAAAAGCATTGTTTGACATGCTCTAGTTTTTAAAAGCGTTATCTCAGAATGAATTTTTGCAACACTGGACAAATGTTTGCAACACTGGACAACCCCCATATATTCTGATAATTGCATTTACATATGTGTGTATAGAATCACATAGAATCAAAGTACACTAATTTGCACAAAAATGTATCCCAGTAAACTCTCAGAACTATTTTTAAAACAGTGAAGCCACATTGGTTTGATGTATCAAGCTTTCATGCATCGTGATATATTCTTATCAAAACTAACTTTTCTTAAAACTTTAACTTATGCGTAATTCTTACATAAATTTACAATATGTACATCAATTATAAATTATAGAAGAACTAGAAATACTACACTGGGATGCTAATGTGCTATATATGGTGCATCTGGACAGAACATATGTATTGTGTTTGGGTTATGCACAATGTACGTGATGTATGGGGGTTGGTGGTCTGTATGTTTAGCTTTAGAACGTAGAAATCCGTTCTGGTTAGAAACCCAAGTTTGGGGGGTTGGTATCTGTATATGTAAATGTCTGTTCAGAGGGGGTTCATGTTAACTTCTCATACCTACGTGAGCTATGGGGGCTGGTGTCATTTACTTGAGCATGTGTTGTCTTGTCTAAATGCCCTTATTTATGCAGAATTATAAAGTAATCCTTGTCAAGGAATTGAGATGTCATGTTAAAAAAAGAAAGTTCAGTGGATACTGTTACAACGCTCCTAGCATTTCCAACCCAGTCTTTCCCTTTATCGACACTTACCAACAAGCATTCAACAGCTAAGATCTTGTTGTAGAGTCGATTAACTGTTAATCACCCCCTATCCACCCACACACACTTCTTTGTCAGGTCATGGCATATCCCAATCCTGTGGGTGTGTGTGAAACAGAGAAAGTGAAAGAGGAGTTTGGATGCATGACCTCATCAGGAAAGGAAACTTTCCCACAGTCTTCACACAAAGCCTGCTGTCAAAAGGTGAACAGAGAGAGAAAGAAAAGAAATTTAACACACCAGATGAAAAAAAAAAAAGCACTTACCTAATCTCAGTACACAGTCCCTCTTTAAAAGGCGTTTCAATCCAAATATTTATCAGTGTAAAATGGACACCATGAAAGGATTGTTGAAAAGATGCTGAGTTGTCATGTTCTTACACTGCTTCAACACCCCCCACCCCACATCAACCCCATTTATTTGGGGGGGGGTGGGTTTGTTTGCTAAGTCATGCCACGTCATTTCTTGCATTCATTAGTGCTCGGTACATCAAAATCAAAGATAAACTGTTTGCTTAATGGCTTCACCGCATTCTTTTTCTCCACTTAGCAAACTCATAAAGCAAGGTAAGACTTTTATAAAAGCTACGGATTTCATATTCTGCCCCATTTTGCCATGTTTACTGTCTATATTTGTTAATTATTTATTCATGCCATCATTTATTTCACGTTGTGAGTGATTTATCACCAAGATATCTGCCATATCTTCAGTGTTTGTGATATTAAATTGGGCAATAACGTTTCATTGCTGATTAAAACAAACCTGTTTAAAAAATAACATCTTGGTCAGAGTCAGTGAATATATCTGCAAATCTGTATGGGAATTTTTTTTTTTTTTCATTTTCAGAACCACTCCTCTTTTGTGGGGAGGTTATAGCCCATCTCATCTCGGGGTACACTCCAAACAGCATGCTAGACCATCATAGGGACAACACATACACACAACCATTCAAACACACATTCACACCTAGGGGCAATTGAAATGATTCAATCAGCTTAATATGCATGTCTTTGGACTGTGGGAGGAAACTGGAGTACCCAGGAAAACTGGAAGTATGGAAATAATGTGTCCTGCTTCAGTAACCAGTGCACGCTGGACAGGTAGCTAGTTCATTGGAAAGCATATTAGGAGTTCAAAGCAATTGACAAGAATTTATCTATAAAATCTATAAAAATTTATTTTTTTTGAAGTTCAGATGATTTTTCCTGAAAAACTGAAGAACACATTCGATTATGTATATAACAACATAATCAAAACCTCTTAAAGTACTGTACAAAGTACTAATCAGGTATTTTGGCATGTAGCTCCTGGCTGTGTGGAGTTTCAATGCATGTCCTCCCTGTGACCATGTTTACTCCGACACCTCACAGAGTAGGTGGGTTGAATATGATAAACCGGTGTGTGATTGTGAGAATGCATGGTGCTCTGCAGTTTGTTATAGGAGTATCCAGGGTAAATTGCTGCCTCACCATCACTGTCACTGGGGTATGCTCAGGGTCCACTACAACCCTCACAAAGGTAAGTGATTATACTCACACACTCATTTGCCGCATCTCTTAATCCTATTAGGATCGCAAAGAGGCTATTTATCTCATATTTATGTATGGATATTTATCTCAGCCGACACTCGGAGAAGGCAGGGTACACCCTGAACAGCTCGCCAGACCATCGCAGGACCAACATGTACACACAGACATTCACAATCGCACTCACACCTAGGGGCTATTTGGACAGCGAGTTAGCCTTATGTGCATGTTTTTGGATTGTGGGAGGAAACCGGAGCACTCAGAGGAAACCCATACAAGCAAGCAAACTCCACACAGAAATGTGCAAGCCCTGGATTCGAACCCAGGACCTTGTTCTGAGGCAGACTTGCTAAACACTACACCACCGTGCCACCCATAAGTGATTACAGAAGGTAAATAAACGATTGTGTACACTGTTAGAACTACATCGCTAAGATATTTTCTCTCAATCATCCAGATTAATAGATGTTCTGTAACTGTCCAATTCTCGCTAATAAAATGTAATTGAAAAAGTTACACAGCTGGATTTCCAGTGCATCACATTCAGAGCAAACAATTGTGTTCTTTTGTAAGTACATTCCTATGGTATAAAAACATACAATGCACGCTCCTGTTATATCACACCAACATTATCTGTAGTAATTCACCATTTTTCGTTCTTTTCTTTCTTTCTTTTTTTTTTTTTTTTTTTTGTAATTTAGCTCTGGAATTTATCATTTGCAAGTTCTGTTACCTGATACTGCTAATAATATTTGTATTATTATAGACATGAGTTAAAATACTGTCCACTTCTTTTTTATCATTTTGTCATTTTTAGAGTACTTTCAGCTTTGTCTGTCCGACACGGTGGTGTAGCGGTTAGCAAATCCGCCTCACAGCCAGAAGGTCCTGGGTTCGAGTCCTGAGCTCAGGAGTTTCTGCGTGAAGTTTGCATGTTCTCCCCCTTCTTGCGTGGGTTTCCTCTGGGTACTCTGGTTTCCTCCCAGGCTAACTGGCTGTTTCAAATTGACCCAAGATGTGCGTGTGAGTGTGAATGGTTATGTGTGTGTTGGCAGTGTGATGGTATCACGGCTCACACCGTGTTGACACAGATAAATTCTGTGCATTGAAATAAGATATTTTTGATAATTCTGAGATCTCCAATGCCGCTTCCGATGGATGGAAGACCTTCAGCGTGTCTCTCTCTCTCTCAGAAAAAGTGGAAAACAAACATGTTTTAAAGGCTAAAGAAAGAGCAGGTTCATTTTAATTTTAATGATTATATTTGATTTCTCTGATTTCAGCTAGAGGGTGCAGTGATATTACTGGATTTACTTTTAACAAGCAGCACATTGGTCATGCACTTATCATGTGACAATGAACTCAGCATTTTCCTTAGTCAGGGACTTGATTCTTATACAGCCATAGATGGACTCTCATGTTCCCTTTCAGACTAGCCTACGTGCTCTATAGCACATACTGAGAAGGTCTTGGCTTTTGTTATCTACTCCCAAAGTGCATTGTCTCTGCATTCATACACTTAAATACACACACATTTAACAACTTAATGAACCTGCGTTAGGGGTAGGCAAGTAATCGCACTTACAAAGGCCTCTTAGCCAAAGAGAGAGAAGCAGATTAACTTTCATTACATCAGCATTTTGACAATACCCTTAATGAGGGAATCACGTCTTGTGTGTGTGTGTGTGTGTGTGTGTGTGTGTGTGTTAGAAATAGAAAGTGAACAGGCTTTTATTCAGTCACTTCCCCCATTCACCCTCATTTCTAAAAGGAATTACTGAAACAGCACCATGGTTATCTATGAGTTAGCACAGTGTTTAAACATAGTTAATTCGTATCATTACTTTTTTTTCTTTTTTTTCATCTTAGAAAACAGTTGTTTATTGATTTGGCACTTGTAAGAAGAGCCTGTCATTTATTATAGGATCCAAGCCTTTTGGAATTGTCAGCTCTTTCTAATAGCAACTGGAGACTGTGATGTTAAAATGCTAAGAGCTCCGAAAATGTCCTCTACAAGACGTTTTTATGATGCATATGACCATGTTTGCCATACCTCATGATGCTATTCAACTTCTGTTATTCAGTCTCCTCTAACTAAAAACTTTGCTAATTCATTCATTGCCTCAGCTGTATCCCTTCCCTAATTAGATTATTGTTTCGCCTATTAGCCAATTTTACTAACAGTGAAAGAAGACATCCTCATGGCATACTAATTGGACAGGCCATATGCCCATGACGATGCAGACCTTTTGCATAGGAGACGGAGGAGACAACATTATCCACTTTCAGTGCCACCTCTACAAAAGGCCCCACTAATGTTTGTCCTAACAGTTCCCTAATAAGGAATACGGTTCTATACAAATACACCCTCCTGATTTGGGATGTAAAGGCTGTGTCACCAGCTCTCTGTTTTCTTAAATAAAGACTGGGTTTATGCTTCATTTCACCTTGAGCTCCACACCATGGGCTTGTAGTTCCTATTGAGGCTCACTAGAGGGATGACTGATTTCCATAAGTGAATCGATGGCCGTGAAATTCCTAGGCTAGAAACGTGTTGTGGTAGGAAATGATCAAGAAAGGTTTCGTATCTGTTGGCTAGCTGGCTGCGTAAAAAGCCTAAAAAAATAAAAAGTTGGAACATAAATGCTCAGTATGCTTTTGAGGCAGTTATAACATCACTAATTACATTTGCTGTTGTTTTAACATGTAAACATTGCTTACTCTTCATCACTGACTGCACTTCATATTTTGGTATTAGGGCTTTAATGCAGTGCCACTGTGTGTATCTGTATCTATTCAGTGCTCTGACTTGTGATATTTAGGAAATGGATAATATGTAAAATCTACTTAATCTTTTTATTCTGCATTTTTTGAAATATTCCTTTTCTTTGCTCAGTAACACAAAATTCACTTTTTTGGGGTCATGGATAAGACTTCCTCTACTACAGTATGTGAACTGAGCTTGTTATATTATGTGGGAGTGCTTTCACAGGGTGTGATAAAGTCTTAAAGGCATGTGGAACTTCGCCACTCTTGGCATTTGCTGTTGGCCTAAAAGCTTAGATTGAAAAAGAGCCAGCAAATATGATGTGCGCATCTAATCTCCCATATTATTGTGTGTATCACTCTTTGTCCAGGCAGAAAATCAGTAATTCATGCACTTAGTTAATGACATTATCTGCAAAAATGTAGTTACATTTGGTATCTTGGGACTGGGTAAACTTTTGGTTATGTGACGCATCTGTTGAGGGGTGTAGCTCACTTTGCAAGGCTTTCTTTTTTCTTTTTTCTTTTGTCTTTTCCAAATCTTATTTCTATAAAGTGAGCAGTTGAGGGTTAAGGGTCTTGCTTGCCCTCTGAACAGTAATCCAAAGCCTTAACCATTAAGCTACCACTGTCTTGTTGTTAAATAAAATTACCACTGTGTGTGTGTGTGTGTGTGTGTGTGTGTGTGTGTGTGTGTGTGTGTTATTCCCTTCCAGTGAACCAGCTACCTGTAAAGGGTGCACTGGTTATGCATGAATTTGTCTTGTGCATGTTGAAAGTGCACTAAACTTGATTATGCTGTGATATCATTTACTGTATGTGCCCTTCACATTATAATTAGAAATGATAACTAATGATAATTGGTTGTGGAGGCACGATGTTCTAGTGGCTAGCACTTCCACTTCACAGCAAGAAGGTCCTGGGTTTGAGCCCTGTGCCTAGCGAGGATATTTCTGTGTGAAGTTTGCATGTTCTCCCATCCTTGCATGGGTTTTTTCCGGCTGCTCCAGTTTCCTCCAACAATCCAAAGACATGCACATTGGGCTAATTGGAAATTCTTCACTGCCTCCAGATGTGAATGTGAATGGTTGTGTGTGTTGGCCTTCTATTGGTCTGGCAAGCTGTTCAGGGTATACCCCGCCTAGCCCAAAGTCAGCTGGGATGGGCTGCAGCCTTCCCACGACCCTAATGAAGGATAAAGCAGTTCAGAAAATGAAATGACACATTCCATTATATATGATGACCTCACACATCCATCCATTTATCTTAAGTAATCACATTTTCCAGGTCAGACAAAGTTCAGTATATTTCATTATACAATAAGGTGTGTATATTTTTATGGGGAGGGGTATTAAGGTTAGATCATGTAGATTATTACATCCCTAATATAAAGGTAATTTGCACTGCTGGGAGGTATTATGGAAAATGATTAAAGAGAAACAGAGATGATTGTATTTGGAGAGAGAGAGAGAGAGAGAGAGAGAAGAAGAGAGAGGCCTGAAGTCATTTGGTGGTTTTATAAATAACTTAAGAGTCACTGTTGATAACAGCACTTTCATTGGTATTGTGGACTATTTATTTGTAAGAGTAACCATCTATTCTCTCACTCACATGCATCCACATGAACAAACAAATACACAGATGTGCATTACTATATTTTCAACTCCTTTCAATAGGTTCTACAAAGCGACATTATAATGTCACCACAACTGTTGCACTTTTCATTCATTCGTCTTCAGCTAGAGGCAGGAAAACATACCGTGCTTGCTACATTTTGCCATGAGACTTTTCCTCCTTATTACTATCTATTGTTGGTTATACTCACTATACATCAGAATTTCCTGAATTACTGGCTAAAAATACAGTATATCAGATTACCATAATTTTTATTTTGGTAATCATGCACTCAATAACAGCTCAGCTTGGTGTTATATAATTGGCCAAACGGCAACAAGGAGGATGAAGACGGTGACACTTTATTGTCAGAGAAGTCTGTAATTGTTCTTGGATCACAGCAGCTCCATTTACACTGTCACAGAAAAGACAAAAAAAATATAAAAGAATAAAAAAAAAATAAAAATCAACGTACATTTGATCTATGACTAAGGTCTGAATTTAGGACCGACTGGTGCGCAAAAGAGTGCTTTAGTCTAAACTGCTTTAGTCTTTAGTCTAAACTGCTAATCTTGAAGCCCTTTATTTCTGGTTTAATGGTAACAATTTGTATTCACTGCTAAGGACATGGTTGGGGTCAGAAAAAATGTAGTGGACAAACACTTGTAGGATAGTATTACAATACTGTAAAACACTTTTGATCTCTCTCTCTCTCACACACACACACACACACACACACACACACACACACACACAGAGAGAGAGAGAGAGATAGAGAAAGAAACTTAATAAATAAATAAACAAAATAAATAAATTACATAGAAATTTGCATCTGCTGAGCCATACACAGGTGCATGGGGGAGAGAATAGTGTCATATTAAAACTCTATAGAAAGTAAACCATTGACCTTTAGGTCATAGGCCATGACCCCAGACAATGGCAGTAGAGCTAGCTCTTTAAGTATGGACTCAAATAACCTCTCACCCCTGACCTACAGACTGGGAACATTACATCATCCCTTTCCCATCAGTATTTGGAGCATCAAACCATTGTGTGTGTGTGTGTGTTGCAACCCTTGATGGAAACTGTAATGGAATGATATGAGAGAAAGAGCATCAGGCTGTACAAGTCACAAAAAGTCTCTGCCATGAAACACAAACCTTTCATTCTCAAGTCTCTTCCCCCCTCTGTCTGTCCATCTTTCTCTCTCTCTCTCTCTCTCTCTCTCTCTCTCTCTCTCTCTCTCTCTCTCACACACACACACACACACACGCATGCACACAGAGGGAGCTCAGGTGTCTCTTCTCACTCTACGGGAAATAAATGGCTCTCCTGGTTTAGTCCAACAATGTCAGTGACACTCTAACACTGGCCTATGAGTCTTATTGTTAGCTTACAATCCTCCTGGCATTGTGCTCAATAATGCCCTCTCTGAATGGGCAGCCTAACCTACTTGTATTGTCACTAATTGGTCTCTCCCTGGCGGGTGGAGAGAAAAATAAGGGTAGGATGAGAGGGTCAGGAGTCTGGCTGAATCCGCCGTGCAGCACGGTGATGCAGAAACTGCTCTAACAAAGAGCCTTTTGTGGCACAACGGTTCAGAATTCAGCAGGAAATGCATCTCACCCCTCCTTCTCCATCTGATAAGAGCTTCAACTACCCATTACCTCATCACATAAACACACACACTCAAAATGACTCCGCACAAGTACTTACTTGTGCATACATTTACTTAAGCATAGGTACTGAAGCATTATACAAGTAAAATCCCCTCTGGCTGTGTAATTGTTTCGCGTTTTCCCAGTTCCCAACACACCTGATCCAGTGCACAATGAGCTCGATAATTAGCTGATAAGCTGGATCAGGTGTGTTGGAGCAGGAAAAACATGAAATCTGGGCAGGGCAGTAGCTCCCTGGGCTTGCAGTTGAGAAGCCATGAAATATATGCACTAAATCTAGCTAGGAGTAATTCTGGGAAGACAGCTCAAGTGTGCCAGGAATTTAACTGTACATGCTGGACCTTTTTATTTTTTAATGGACATTGTTATAGCTTTTAATAACATATGATATTAGGGGTGGTATGGTGGCATACTTATTAGCACGTCCGCCTCACAGAAGAAGGTCCTGGGTTTGATTCCCAGGCTTGGGACCATGTTTTGCCCTGCGATGGTCTGGCGAGCTGTTCAGGGTGTCCCCCATTTTTGCCCATTGTCGGCTAAAAAAGGTACCAGCCTCCCCACACCCTGAGTAGGATTAAGTGGTTTGGTAAATGAGTGAGAGAGTGATATAAGGGTACACTGTCACAAAATCCCACCAATTGATGACTGCAGATAAAAAAAGCTTTTTAAACCTCCCTGATTCCAAACTAATCTTAATATACAGGCAGAGGTCAGAGGATCAGGCAAACAGTTATTCAGAGACGAATCCAGGTACTGGATAATTGAAGCCTCAATTTCTTTACCTAGACTCCAGGCCCTCACCCTGTATTCTAGTTGCCCATTGATTTTAAGGGGCTCCTGGGGTGCCAGTGCCTGGATGAGTGGCTAGGGGTCCGGTTGAGCAGGTTTCAATAATTAGTCATAGAACAAAGGAGAAATGCAGCTGTGGGACAGGATTGCGAGGGTGACATTGTTGATTCTGCTGAGGATCTTTTATGGGATGAGGAATGGGGTGGTTAAGCTTCTTGCAGCCAGGCAGATTCATCTTGTGGATGGTCAACCATACCCATTTTCCTGGCTGGTAAATGGGTGCTTCTGTGCAATGGTGGTCGGTTGTTGCTTGTTCAAGACATTGGTGACACTGGCCCTTTCCCAGACCAGCTCACTCATTTTAAAGTAAAAAGTAAGGCAGTAAGGTATGGGAAATGGCATCAGTTTTCTGCTGGGCAACATCTGGAGCATTTTGAAGTGGGTGCTATCTGTGCATGATACCACATACTTTGTGATGTCTGCATGCATTTTTGGCCATCAGTACCACAAGGTGTTCATGGACGAGCTGCTGAGTACATTGGATTCTGGGGTGGCCCATGGTGGGTGAGGTGTTTGCCCAGGTGATTAGGTGGCTGCACAGGAAACGTGGCATATTTGGTGGGCACTCCATGGGTATGCGATAGGACATGTTCCAAAGGTCCTGCTCAGTAGCATTAAGGATGTAGGACTGTGGGAGGATCATTGCTGGCTGGATATAGTTGTTGCTGTAGCTGAGCTGTCTAGAGAGGAGAGTCAGCTTTGTGATTTGTGGAACTAAGTCAATAGATGACTGTAATCTGAAATCTTGAGAAGCCCATCAAGCCTTAGACAATCGAGCTTGTTGAGGACTCAACCACTTAGCAGTGAACAGGTACTCTTGATTATTGCCAGCTGTATATACCATAAATAGAAGCTTGGCTCTCTCTAGTCAGTGAAACAAACTCCTCTAGAGCAAACTTAATGGCTAGAAACTCTCAATCTCCCACATCATAGGGCAGTGGTGGCTTAGTGGTTAAGGCGATGGGTTACTGGTCCAAACGTTAGCGGTTCAATCCCCACTATCACCACTGTTGGGCCCTTGAGCAAGGCCCTTAACCCTCAGTTGAATAAAAATGATCATTGTAAGTCTCTCTGGATAAGAGCATCTGCCAAATGCTGTAAATGTAAATCATAGTTAGTCTCTGCATGGATAACTTACTTTGGTAGAAGATAGGATGAAGCTTTCTCCTTGGTTCTTTGGAGCAAGATGGCTTCTACCCCTGTGTCTTAGGTATTCACCTCCATGATGAAGGGTTTCATTGGGTATGGCTGTTTTAGTATAGGAGCTGTGGCAAAGACTGTTTATAGAGCTCTGAATGCCTCCTCAGCTGCTGGGTTCGATTGCAGATTTTCCAGCCTCTTCTTCAGCAGGGTTGTGTGTGGACCCTCTAGTGTACCATTACTAGACGTTGATAAAGCAAAATGAAGTGCTGAAGATCTCTGAATTTTTCTGGGTGTGGGACATGATGTTACTGCTGTCACCTTATTAGAGTCCGTGGCCCTTAAGCGACAATTGCACAATAAATGTCAACTTGGGAAAATGGAACACAGACTTCTCAGCTTTCACATACAGTCAGCTTTGGAGGAAGCAGAGCAGCATTTGCATGGCATGCTGGATGTGTGTGTCTTGTGTTGGAGAGTACACCAGTATGCTGTCAATGTATGCAATTATATATTTTTGTAACATGTCTCTCAAGAGGTCATTTCATCAGACTTGGAATACCAAGGGGTGCTAGAGAGCTTGTATAGCATCACCGTCTGTTCATAGTGCTCCCTGGTGGAGCTGATGGCTGTCTTCCACTCGTCCTCTGGGCGAATGCGAACCAGACTATAAGCGCTGCACAGGTACATCTTGGTAAATACAGCAGGTAGATTTTGCTGTGTGGTGGAGTTGTACCAGAAAGCAGTTTAATTACACTATCATATGGATGGTGAGAGGGCAGGCCACTGGCTTTCTTTTTGCTGAAGACTTTGGGCAGGTTGTGGTACTGAGGCGATATGCCAACATGAATTGCCATTTTAAGGCTCTCAAAACAGGTGGCTGTGAGGCAAAACAGGGGCAGTGTAAGCAGTGTTGAAGACATCTAGGGGACCACTTGATGATCAACTGATTGGCCCAGGAGATAAGGGGATCATGCTGCACCATCTACAACATGCCCAGGATAATGGGGTGGTTATGTGTTAGTTTCAAGAAGGATGATGTTCTTCTAATGTAGGATGGCCAAGTAGAGTTCCAGGTGTAGAGTGTGCAGTGTTACAGCTCCTTTTCTGATAGGCCCCCCATCGACAGCATCAACCTTGGTTGGAACAGTCACCGCAGGGAGCTTGGGGATTTTATTTCAGTGGTAGATAAGATGATTGTGTCTGGTGGCTAGTTGAGATTGTTGAGCAAGCGCCATATATTGCAGCGTGCCATTTCTGTCATTATGTCATTATTGAGTCTCTGGCAGAATGCAGCCTTCAGCAGTGACTCCTTCCAGCCACTGACAGAGTCAAACATGTGGAATTCCCGCATATAATCTGCCAGTTTCCATGCATCCTAGTGGATGGATAGCAGACTCTTACTGACCTTCTTGCCCTTGAGAAAATGTGTGAAGACTGTGGAGGAAAAAATCAGGGGTGTCAGGTGCCAATGGGGGGCGCTGTGTGTTTTGGACCAGTGAATTGAGGAAGGCCTATGAACTGCCGGTCTGAAATGTCATAATGTCATATATTTGGTCCTCCATCAATCTTATGCAAATTGCTGGACTTCCCTATCACGTACTCGAATTAATTATTGATCATTAACAGCATCAACATGAATATGAAAATAAATACAGGAATTGTAATATCTTTGGAATGAGTGATCATTTTCCTTTATTTAAAGACATTTGTAATCCTGAAATGGAGAACTGTCCAATGAAGTCATCTCTAATGAAAAAATATTTAAAATGTTAATGATTATACCTATAGAATAGCGGTCTTGATGGACCACTCAGCATCTAGGAATCAGTCATGGGCATGAGGAGGAACTTTGGGGATCCAGTCAGAGCTAGAGGATGGTAGACGGGGTCCGAGGTTTTTCTCGGAACAACTTCTTTTGTGTGTTTGATTGTATGCTTTTCTTTTCCTAAGACTAAATTAACACCGGATAAATGAATTTGGATCTCTTGCGTCATGAGCTACACATTTTTGGCCACAACAAGATCATTAGCCGTAGACCTTTGGTGTAGTCTGAGTTGGAAAGTGTCAAATGGTGTGATATACACTTTCCAGAATGCAACATGAGAAGACTGAATGATCACAATCTCAATCCTTTTAAACCAGTTCAGTGCTGGTGAGTGGGGAAGAAGTTCTAGAAATTTGCAAGAAATTCACCATGAATCATGGTTGAAATCAGAAATCACTGTACATAGGCAACCTTTAAATGCAAAATGCAATGACTTCAAAAGTAAATATTAAAAATATTGTTATAGTAAATATCTTCACAGCAGGAAGGTTCCTTTTGAGTTTGAGTTCCAGGCTCGAGGAGGGCATTTCTGTGTAGAGTTCACATGTCACATCACTTTCTGTGCTTATGCGGACTTCATCTAGGTACTTCAGTTTCCCCCCACGGTCCAAAGACATGCACATTAGACGAATTGCCTATCCCAAAATGACCCTAGATGTGAGTGTAATGGTTTTGTGTGTGTGTGTGTGTGTGTGTGTGTGTGTGTGTGTGTGTGTGTGTGTGTGTGTTGGCCCTGCGATGGTCTGGCAAGCTGTTCAGGGTGTACCTCACCTTCACCCAGTGTTGGCTGAGATAGACTCCAGCCTCCTCGCAACCCTAATAGGATTAAATGATTTAGTAAATGAATGAATTGATGAAAAAAGTTTTGTCTGCCATGATTTAATTCTTATAAATGTTACTCTGGTATTATTCCTCGTGGAGCTTATTATTTAAGAGAAGTCGGAATAGCATTGATATGATTTTTTTGTGTTGCGAACATTGTGTCCATCCGTATGTCCATAGGTACGTGCACACCTAGGGAAGCCTATGGTGATGTTTCAGATGCCAGTATATAAACATCGTAATTGGAATGAATTTCTAAGTGACGGTAACTTCTACTGCTCTATCTTCGGCTTCAAACTGTTACTTGTTTCAAGCCGTAAAATAAAATACACTTCTTTTAACAACGTAAACAGAATTCTATGTGCCATATGCAGTAGGTGTCTTTAGCTGGCAAAATAAACTACAACTGCCGCACAATACAATACTCATTTAAATAGAAAGACTTTTAACCCAATCAAGTTGAGGAAGCGCATGACGTTTCTGGCGCGTACAACATGCTTATGGAAGTGAACCTATTCAGCGGAATGTCATCTCACTACCCTGTGGTGTTATTGGGTTTCCATTAAAGAAATCTTATCTCAATAGCGTAACACTTTCAGGGAATATCAAAACTTTGGGGAAGGGGTGGTCATAACGTGATGGTTACATGACATTACACCATCGATGGCGTCATAAAACAAATACACATTGAAACCTTGTATCAGGAGAATTTCATTTTTTCGGAGCTCTGCTTTTAGGTAGTGCCCAAATCTTTATATTATACACTTATTTATTTTTCTCAGTCAGTTATTTATGTATCTAAACATATAAATATATATACATAAAAATGTGGGTCTGAGGTTTTTGGGTGCAGGAAAGGAAAAAAGCCAGGCCAAATCTCAAAAGGCATCAAGGCAGAACCAGCTTTGCACAGTCAATGTCCTAGAAGAAAAAAAAAAAATCTGAAGTTTCATATATATTAAAGAGAATTACAAGGTTGATTTACAAGGTTTATTGAAAGAATAGCCTTGAAAAGTATTACATTTTAGCATTACCTGTCTTGGGTTTTCCTGTGAAATGCTTTACGTTTTAGATGGTTATTTTCTATGATTTATATTAAATCTATTTTTAGGTTGCTAACAAAAAAAAAAAAGCAGCCTAACAAATAATCCGAAAGGTAGGTTGCACTTCTTGCCAAAGCTTGGTACAGACCTAGTGCCAACAACGGCAGACTGATGATTACATCTAACTGCCCTGCATAAAAATGGGCAAATCTGGGAAAATGTGGACCTAATTAAACAGTCTGTGCTGGAGTTTACTGATCCATATATAGCAATTCTCATGCTGCATTGCCTGTATATTTTTCTCTGAGGATGTGCAATTTAAAAGCCTAGAAAGATTAAATAGAAAAAAAAAACTACAACACCAAACACTTAGTATACACTTGTATTCTGCACATGCATAAAAGAAAATTATTTTCCATAACAGGAAGTGCAAGTAGTTGATATTTACTCAAATTAGCTGTGTGCCACACTTAAAGTATTATTCCATTGCTTTCGGAGTCCAGTTTTGTTTATGTTGTACTGATTTGCTATGGTGAATAGACAAATAGAAAACCATTTCTTCCACCCAGGATCCAATGCTGATTTGCCACTAAGTAGCAATAGCAAGGGCCAACAATGCAGACCTCAAAAACTACAAACGACTTTCTTTCACTGATGGTCAACAACACACCCAGTTAGCTGGCTGACGGCTGTTGCAGTGTAGTTGGGACTTAGCAGTTATATTTCAGTGGTGATTTGGGGAATTATAGCTGGGCTGTTGCCCTTGCCTTCTAACCCAATTGGTGCACCTAAGTATTAGGCAGCAGCAGATTGTGATAATAAATTTTGCAGGTTGGGGCAAGATGGCATGAAAAATAACATAAAATAAATAAAATTCAGTTCAGAGGCTTTTCAGGGTGTACCTTGCCTTCGCAAAGTAAAGGTAGGTCTGTTTACACCTGAGCCTATTGGCTCATCAGGCCGGAGCTTATTCCCAGAGTTCAACTCCTCCTGGATGGGATGCTAGTCAGTCGCAGGTTACCTTCCCAGTATTTTTACTGGTACCCGTTTATACCGCTGAGTGGACAGAGGCACACTTGTGGTTAAGACCTTTCCCAGGGGTCTGAGCACAGTGGGATTCAAACCCATGACCTCTCAATCATAAGCCCAGCACCCTAACCACTATACCGCCCCCGCCTTCGCACAGTGTTGACTGAAATAAATGCCAGCCTCCCCATGACCCGAGTAGTGGGCAGTTCAGAGGCAATTACACCTTTTCTTCTTCTTGTTTTCAGAGCAATCATATAATAGGCTTTTTCAAATCATGTCGGCGTGAAATATTATCTTAACTCGCTCTATCATACACACTGCCAGAGTGTGTAGCAGGGAAAAGCAAGGATGCAGTATGCAGATAAAAAGGGTGTTTAATAATAAAAACCAGGCAGTCAAATCCAATAGCAAAGTTCACACTCATAAACAGAAAGGGGCGGAGGTCAGGAGATCAGGCATACAACACTGTTGAGATAATCCAGAGACAATGTTGAGGCGGCAGGCTGAGATCATACACGAAAACACAAAATGAGAGGCAGATCCAAGGGGCAAAATGGATCATACACAGAATAACAAACAGCAGATATAATGCTCGGTATGTTAGACATGGACACAGTAAACCATACTTCACAGCAAGTTTAACTTTACAAGATTTAAATAGCCAACATGATCAGTTTTTGTTGTTGTTTTTTTCCTCAGTGTATACATACAAAGATAAGAGTATATGATATAAAACACGAAAAAATGGCCCAGAAGCAACCAATAGGCATATACAGGATGTGCATAAATGTACTTAAATGCAGTTTCAGCACATTAAACTTCGGAGTAGTATTCTAAACCCAACGATAAACAATAAAATGTTACGAGGCTTTTTAAAAGTTCTTGCACACTTTAATTGCCTGGAAATCTGTGACTGCTGCAGAATTACCCTTTAAGTTGGTGCAGCTGCAACACTGCAATAAAGACAGCTTACTGAATTTAGGCATTAGTGCTTTTAAATGCATTTATTCGTTGAATGGCTGAACTGTTTAACTCTACTAATGTCGTCGGAAGGCTGGAGCCTATCTCAGCCAACTCTGGGCGAAGGCAGAGTACACCCTGAATAGCTTGCCAGACCGTCGCAGGGCTAACACACACACGCACACACACAACAACAACAATTCGCACTCACACCTAGTGGCAATCTGGAACAGCAAATTAGCCTAGCGTGCATGTCTTTGGACTGGGAGGAAACTGGAGTACCCAGAGGAAACCCGTGCAAGCACAGGGAAAACATACAAACTCCACACAGAGCCCGGGACTCAAACCCAGGTCTTTCTTTCTGTGAGGCAGATATGCTGACCAATACGCTGCCATGCATCCCTATTGAAAACAAGTAAAGATTAAAACTTTGAGCACTTCACCAACATAAACACTGTGAGCTTATCAGACCATCCAGAAAATATAGGTATGTGTCTTAAGAGGACCACATAAATGTAATTATCCCTTCATTAGAAGAGCAGGAACGAAGGACAGTCAAACTGTTGATTGATAGACTGCATGTTAATTTAATAGGCCAGTACAATCCCCTGATCCTTAAACTTTATGCTCAAATGACTCTGGGCAAAATAGGGTACACCCTGAACCGCTCACTAATCTATCACAGGGCCAACACACACAACCATTCACACTCACACCTAGGGGCAATTGGGAACAGCCATTTAGCCTAATGTGCATGTCTTTGGACTGTATGAGGAAACTGGATTTCCAGGAGGAAACCCATGTAAACTCCACACAGAAACACCCTCACTTCTTGTGTAGGATTGTTGCATGAGTTATGGGTAGATAAGATGATGGAAGAGGGTGGGAAAGAGGATGACAGACATGATTACTCCTTTTGCAGGTCAAACTAAATCTTCACACTCTTCTTTTCAACAGTGGTCACATGTTAGATAAAGAAAAAGTCTTTTCCATCTATGACTAGGAGGGAAAACATCTGGTCTAAACATAGGGCTGCGATGGCTAATAGAGTGCAACTGGGGGTGAAGATAAATAAATGCGAACAATTTTAGAAACAGGTAATAAAGTGTCGGAGAACAGAACGCTTCCCACGACACCCCACCTCACCCCCACCACTCACCTCCACTTATTCCCGCCCAACTTTACTGGAGTGTGCTGCTTCCTTTCAGGTTTCCCAGAATTCAATTTATTTATGAGAGGAAGATATGAAACAGTTCTTGTTATAGTCCCAAAACTAAGGCTGCGGTGTGTGTGTGTGTGTGTGTGTGTGTGTGTGTGAGTGCGCGTGTGCGTGTGTTTAGTTGAGATAGAGTGAGACAGTGTGTTTGTTTGCATATATGAGTGTGTATGTGTCACTGGCAGAGTGTTTAGGTTCCAGAGATACTGTGAATGCTTGGCGTCTGGGTGCCTTTCTGCCGGAATTTGATGTATTTGCATGTGTGTTTGTGCTATACATGTGTGCTTATGTTTGAGGATTTGTGTGTGTGTGTGTGTGTGTGTGTGTGTGTGTGTGTGTGTGTGTTCTGGAGGGTATGTTTTATATCTTATTGGGGGGCAAATGTCCCCACAAGGACTGGAATAGCTTACAGTTCTGACCTTGTTGTGACATACAGCTGGTTCTCACAAAGAAAAATATTTATTATTAAAAGATCTGAAGTATTTGTTTTTAGTTACTGACAGTAGGGTTAGTGTTAAATTCAGTGTTAAATTTAGGTGCTATTAACCATATCTACTCTGTCTTATAGAAATACCACACACACACACACACACACACACACACACACACACACACACACACACACACACACACACACACACACACACAGATTCCTTGAGCTGTACATTCATTCTCTAAATGTGAGAAGCATTCCACATATCTGACAGTAAATCTTCCACACGGTCTGTGACTCGTCTTACTCTAGAAGTGTCCTTCCACTTCTGTCTCCTTTCGTTTCTCCGGCACACTTCATTCACTCTCTGTCTTCTCTATTTCCTCACACTTTTCCCTGTTCTGCGCAGACTTGCAGCATAAGTGGTTATTGTCATTCTTCCGGTTTAATAATAATAATAATAATAATAACAATAATAATAACAATAATAATGATGGGTGGCATGTTGGTGTAGTGGTTATCACATCTGCCTCACAGCAAGCAGGTCCTGGGCTCGGCAAGGTCATTTCTGTGTGGAGTTTGCAAGTTCTCCCCGTGCTTGCATGGGTTTCCTCTGGGTTCTCCCGTTTCCTCCCACAGTCCAGAGACATGCACATTAGGCTAATTGGCTGTTGCCCTTATGTGTGAGTGTGAGTATGAATTGTGAGTGTGTGTGTGTGTGTGTGTGTGTGTGTGTGTGTGTGTGTGTGTGTGTGTGTGTGTGTGTGTGGGTTCTGCAATGGACTGGCAAGTGGTTCAGGTATCCTGCCTTCACCAAGTGTCTGCTGAGTTAGGCTCAATCCTCCATGTGACCCTAGTAGAAGGATTAAGTGGTTTGGCGAATTAATTAATAATCATCATCATCAGGGTGGCATAGTGGTTTGCACTTGCACGTCACAGCAAGAGGGTCCCCAGTGGAAACCAACGCGAGCACAGGGAGAACATATAAACCTCACACCAAAAGGCCCCAATCAGCCATGAGTTTTGAAACTAGAACATCACCGTGCTGCTGCACCACCAAATTTTTCTCTTAGGTAGTCTTCTCTTAAGTGTACACGCTTGAAACAAATAAAATCAATTCTAACATCTCCCAGTTCATTTCAGTTCTGTTGATGATTCAACTCAGCCCAGTTTTTCAGGGCTGCCAGGTTAGTCTGTCTCTGCTGTCTGGCAGCCAAAAGAGAAAGAAGGAAGGTGCATAAATGGATTGCTGTTGACTGCTGATTCTTCACCAACCACTGTCAGCTTAACATCTGGTGTTTGATCATATATTAACAGATTGTTATCTATAATGGATCTACACTTGATCTGATATCATCTACATACTTCTGTTTGGATTGTAACACAAAAAGGTAGCAGGATAAATCATAATAGATCATTTTCCATATATGTTATGGCAACTAAAGAATTAACTGAAAAATAAATAAAAATGTTGCACTCACTCACTCACTCACTCACTCACTCACTCACTCATTTGCTGAACCGCTTAATCCTACTAGGGTCACAGGGAGGCTAGGACCAATCTCAGCCAACAATGGGTGAAGGCAGGGTACACCATGAACAACTTGCCAGATCACAGCAGGGCCAACACACACACACCCACACCCACACACTCTCACACTCTCACACTCCTACAGGCAATTTGGAACAGCAAATTAGCCTAATGTGCATGTCCTTGGACTGTGGGAGGAAACCGGAGCACTGGGAGGAAACCCACACAAGCATGGGAAGAACATGCAAACTTTGCACAGAAATGCCCTCGCCGAGCCGGGAATCGAACCTCGGGCCTACTTGCTGTGAGGTGGACATGCTTAGAAATGTTGTAGGAAAAAGAAAAAATGACAATAACCTGATTGTGTAAGTGAGCATATTTCAATAAAGCACCTTTTCGGCTCCCAAGTGGCGCATTGACAAGGTGCATGACTATCAACCTGGAGATCGCAAGTTCGAATCCAGGTTGATGCCATCCACGACCGGGAGTGCATGGGAGCTAACTATCCAAGCTCTCACGGGAGAGAGGGATGGCATATGCTCCCCTGTCACTCAAAGTAATCACCAGCCAATCTATGGACCTCTCTGAGCTCATTCGTACAAAAGGGGCGGATAGCGATTTCCTTCCGAGTGTATTAGGCTGCCTCCAAATGTGCGTGCACAGCAGTTCGTAAAGAGGTGGGTGGCAGCATTGCATGTCATGAAGGGTGCATGTGCACGCTTCACCAACCATGTATGTGATTGGGAGGCTAGAGTTGATGGGTGGAATTTTTGATACGACTACAATTAAGGGAGAAAAAATAAACGGGGGGGCACGTTTTCACTTAAGTTTTCTGGGTAAGAGTCTACCAAATGAACACATCCTTATTTGGCAGTTTATTTGTTTGCTTGTTTTTGCTTTGTTTGTTTGTTCGTTCGCTCGTTCGTTGGGCAGCACAATGGTGTAGCGGTTAGCACATCCGCCTCACAGCAAGAAGGTCCTGGGTTCGAGTCCTAGGCTCAGGTCTTTCTCTGTGGAGTTTGTCTGTTCTCCCCATGCTTGCATGGGTTTCATCTGGGTATTCCGGTTTCCTCCTACAGTCCAAAGACATGCACATTAGGCTAATTGGCTGTTTTAAATTGCCCCAATTGAATGTGAATGGTTCTGTGTGTGTTGTGGTGAGTGTTTGTTTGTTTATGCAATTCTTGTTCACAAAAGTGCTCCGGGTATTTTACATTTTAAGGGGATCTTTTATTCATAGCTTTTTGATCTACATGATTTTGATAGGATTTTGATCTGGGGCTCTGGCATGGTGATTTCAAGTTATTGCTTTTCTTCCTTTGAAGCCATTCTTTTGTTGACTTGGATTTGCACTTTGGGTCTTGGGAACGTGAAATATTGTCTTCATCGTCAGCTGTCTAACAGAGACTTGCCGGTTTTCTGCTGAAATAGACTGGTGATTAGAGCTTTCCATGACAGAGTAAAGCCTCAGTCCCAGCTGGAGAGAATCAGCCCTACAGCATGATCCTGCCGACACCATGCTTCATCAATGGTATGGTGTCCTTTTGGTGCTAAATTCTTTTTTGTGTGTCTCAGACATATCTTTTAAAATTATGTTTTTCCATGGTCTCATCAGATGATAACACATTCTTCCAATGGTTTGGGGTAATTTATGCTGTCTTAGATTTATATTTGATGAGGAAATGCTTTGTCTAGCCACCCTACCCCATTGTTCAAATATGTGAAGCATACGAGAGATTACTGTCTCATGCAGAGAGTATTTAGTACTTGCCAAATATTCCTGAAGATCCTTTAATGTTGCTGTAAGTCTTTTGGCAGCCCTGCAGATGAAATTTTCTCTTGTCCTTTCATCAGTTTTAGAGGGACATCCTGTTTTTGGTAATGTCACTGTGGTGTCCCATTTTCTCCACTTGTTGATGGCCTCCATGGTGCACCATGGAACATCTAATGTTCTAGGAATTATCTTCAGACACTCTATTGATTGATATTTTTCGACAATGAGATCCCATTAATGCTTTTTCAACTCTTTGTGGGCCGCGGCTTTAGAAGTCAGATGAAACCAAGAAAATCTTTCCGAAACAGCTGTTCTTTATTTAGGGTTTACAATTAGAATCCATCTGCAAATATTGTACATTTCCTATTTTAAAAGGTGTCAGAATGTCAAGCTTTCTTGATACAGTAAGCTTTAGAGAGTTACTGTATATTATGTGTCATCAACTGCATCCCAGCATTTCAGTTCCCTATTAATGGAGCTGCTTTGTGCCACAAATGTATAGACTAATTCATTTTGTGATATAAGCCTGAATGCAGAACATGCAAACTCCACACAGAAATGCCCTCACCAAGCCCGGGACTTGAACCCAGGGCCTTTTTCCGGTGAGGCGTAAATGTTAACTACTGCGCTACTGTGCCGCTCTGTTGAAAACAAGTAAAGACTAAAACTTTTACCACTTCACCAACGTAAATATTGTGACCTTATTGGACCATCCAGAAAATATAGTAATATGTCTTTAGAGGCCCACATAAATGTAACTATCCCTTTATTCGTAGAGCATAAACAATGGGCGGTCAAATTGTTGATTGAGAGACTGCATGTTAATTTAAAATCCTTCTCATTGGCCAGTACAATCTCCTGATCCTCAAAGACTATGCACCATATGATGTGTTACACCTTGTGAAAATTCTCTGTTAACATGCATATGACATCCACAGAACAGAATGTCGGAATTACTGCTGCAATCAACAGCATTGCCACCAAAAATCTAACTCAAGCTTCAACTTCATCTTCATCCGCTTAATCCGGGGTCGGGTCATGGAGGCAGCAGCCTAAGCAATGAGGTCCTGACATCCCTCTCGAACTCAAGCTGCTGTTTGAATTTATCCATCCATGATATATACAGCCTTTATACTGTATAGTACTCAACCTGGTCAGAAAAGTCACACACTTCTGCAGCTGACTTCATTTTATTGCCACATATTGTTGCTGAGTGTCGACTTGACTAATTGTTGAAGCAACAATGCAATGGAGATTACGTACTGTAATCATGGCTAAAGGCACTCCAACATTCCCCCCCTAGGCAGTATATTATAATAGCAGATATCACTAATCCTTACATGTGCATGAAAAAAATGTTTAAATCTCAAACCAGACAACAAACAGCAGCCTGGAGTCAACTTCACAGAACCAGACCTGTGAACTGTGAGATAGTGAGTGTCCTCCATGCACAAACTGACCCTGGATAACTTGGGAGATGAAAGGGACTAAATTACCACGTGTCACTTTCCATAAAAAATCCATGCCATCCCAAAAGAATCCCATCCTCCCCAAAAAACTTTTACAGACACAAAGAGCTCTTCTAACGAACCCAGATGTGCCACGCCCCGATTCGATACCTAGCAAAGTTCTTCTTTTTAAAATAGGTATAGCATCTAATCTAATTGATTGTAATTGAAACCAATAGTTTAGTTTAAGTGTCTCAAAATGAAAGCAAAATTAATATTACCCCTAAACAACTGGTAACCCTGTTAATTGAATACAGTAGATTTCTATTTATTCTAGGGATACTGGTAGAGTAAATCTAAAAAGTCTAAGCACCCTGTTAAAATACCAGGTTTTGAATAAAATGAGACTATGATAAATAATTTCTGAAGATTTTCCTCCTTTCTTGTGTTCGATAAACTGCACAACTGAAAAAAAACCCTGAAATCTTTGGGGGGAAAAGATTTATGTGGTTGTGCAAGTGCATAAACCCTTTTATAATTGGGAATGTGGCTGTGTTCAGAATTAACCAATCACATTCAAACTCATATTAAACTGAAGTCAGTACACACCTGCCATTAATTAGGTGACATCTCAGCCAGACAGAAGTTTGAAAAAACCTACAGCAAGTTTCCCAGAGGCATGTAGGAAAATGTGTTTTTTGAACAGTTTGGACATAATTCCAAAAGGTGTGGTGTAAAAACAAAATTGCATTTTACGAAAACAATATTATAGCCGCGGTGAAGCATTATGGTGGCAACATCATGCTGTGGGGCTGTTTTATTTCAGGTGGAACTGGGCCCAACCAGTGCCCAGACTTGAGTTTAGTTAAATATCTGTGGGGTGATCAGAAGAGGGCTGTGCACAGGAAAGGTTCTGGAATATGTAGCTTTACACTGAGAAAAAAAAAATCAATAAATAAAAAGAATTTTATATATATATATATATTTTAATGATTGTTTACACCAAATATTTTACAGTTTTTGGCATAGATGCCATGGTCTAATAAAAAATCCCAGATTTATTATGCTGCACTGCACATAGTAATCGTAACTGATTTGAACACTTGAAAATACGAGGTGAGACATGACCCTGAGACTTGACATGACATGACCCTGAGACTTGACCCTGAGTCTTGACATGACATGACCCTGCTCGTGTCCACATGCTAAATGCCGACCGTTGCATGGAAATTATATTCAGTTTTCGCTCATAGTTTTATTTCAGAAATGAGAGCAAATGTGACTGATTTGCTGAAAGAGCAATATAAATATCACATATCTTCATGTTAACCATTCTGAAACATCATTCACTTACTCATTTGCTGAATCACCCAATCCTACGAGGGATGCAGAGAGGATAGAGCCTATCTCAGCCAACAATGGGTGTAGGCGGTGTACACCCTGAACAGCTTGGAAGACCATCGCAGGGCAACACACGCAACCATTCACACTCACATCCACACCTAGGGAATATTTGGAACAGCCAGTTAGCCTATTGTGCATGTCTTTATACTGTGGGAGAAAACCAGAGTACCTGGAGGAAACCCATGCACGCATGGGGAGAACATGCAAACCCCACACAGAAACACCACACACAAACAACCTCGTCGAGCCCAGGACTCAAACACCTTCTTGCTATGAGGCAAACGTGCTAGCCACTATGCCACCATGGCGCCCTTGAAACCCTATCACATTTTAAAATCATTAACACAGTGAATGTGCCAAATTTAACACAAAAGGCACTGTCCCACATTGATGTGTAAAGACACTGCTTGTGTGAGTTTTAACACATCCTTTCTAAGAATGCAGTTACATACGACCCTATTGTACATTTTCACCCCTCATTACTACCAGGGGTGGTGGGAAACACCTGCAGAACCTCATGAGGAACAGGACTTACGTTAGGAGTTCCATGAATGGTACTCAGAGATCACTGAGGCATACATTTCTTTAGGAGGATTCCTACCATAAGGTCTCTATCATGGTTAACCTCTAAATAAGATTGCGGAGGAGGTGACGTTCCTCACAGTTTCACAGTCTGTGGGCCAAGTCTACGGGTCAAGATAATGACATTCAAGGCTCAATGGATCAGCCCACTGGCTAGCATCTACTTAGATATGTGAGCCAAATATGTACACCTCCATAGCAAACAAACGTGATTTGAGTAATGGTTACTGCATATACATCGGTCTCCCATAGCCGGTAAATACTTGGGCACCATGGCTGGGACTACCGAGACCATTACAGTGGATTTCGGAGACAGTCTCTTGCCAAAATATGGGTGGAGTAAATATGCACTTGCCTGAGAAACATGAGTATGTGAACTGCATATGTTGCACAATCAAGTCTACCCATAGTAACTGCGATGCATGCATGACAGTCCCTGTTCCATATACATTTTTCCTCCAGAAATTTTGGAATGGTGGGTCAGAAATGGTGGCTAAAGTGGTAGGTCATTATCATCATGAACTCTTGATTTGAATAGAGAGTGACTCAAACTGACTTCTTGTCCTTATTAATTATTCATGGACCTGGGGGTATAGCAAGGTATTTATGCTGAGGGACTTGGGTTTGATTAGAATCTGAGGCAAGATTCAAATCTGCTAGCCAAGTACCCTTGGCATAGTGCCTTGTGTCAACATAGACATTGCTGTCAGTCCAATGCATGTCTACTTTTGGCAATACTCTTCACATGGTCAATTCCATGGCAGTGATGACGTAACTGCTGCCGATCTTCACCGTCTGAAAATTTTTAGACACCGAGCAGCCTGAGTGAAAATCTTATAGCATAGGAATTTGTGGCTACCCACTCAGTATAGTGTGAACTGTTCTTAGTGCAGAGAAAGTAGGCATGCTGTGAGTGGGGGGAAAACCAACTCCAAATAAATAGCTGTAAATTAGTGGAAATCGAGCTAAATTAGCCTACTTAGCAATATACAGTGTGTAGTATATCAACGGAAAATCACTCAACTAGCAATAAAGTGAGGATCTTACTTGGTGGGGAGAGATGAGTAAGTGTGGCTCATTGTGTAGTAAATGAAACGATACTGCACAGTCAGGTTCAAAGTGCTCACTGAGAACAGATTTGGAACAGCCTTTAGTAGCATCCCCTATTCCACCCTGTGGTTGTACCAATTTAAAAACACTCTTTAAAAAAAAAATCAAAGATGGATAGAGATCTACGTAAATCTTTTTTATACAAATGAATACAAATACTACATTCATTCATCACTCATTTGCCAAACCACTTACTCCTATTACGGTCGCAGAGATGTTGGAGCCTGTCTCAGCTGACACTGGGCGAAGGCGGGGTACACACTGAATGGCTCGCCAGACCATTGCAGGGCCAACACAACCACACAACCATTCACACTCACATCCCCACATATAGGGGCAATCTTGAAAATGCCAATTAGCCTACTGTACATGTCTGGACTGTAGGAGGAAACTGGAACACCTGGAGGAAACCCATGCAAGCATGGAAAGGGCATACAAACTACACACAGAAAGGCCTGAGCCTGGGATTCGACCCATGACCTTCTTGCTGTGATGTGGACATGCAAACCACTGTGCTGCCCAAATGCTACAATAAAGCCAATTTATATTGAAGCAGACAATAAAACAAAAAAGGTGTTAGACGGCTGGATTGTGGGGTTAGTTTTACATTTGACACTTCAGCAAATGATTTAAACCTATAATTGATGCAAAAATCATATTTTTATATTTATATATAAATATATGGAATGGTTTAGCGAGTGAAGAAATTAAAAAATATGTGAACACTATGCCTGAAAGGTTAAATGCTGTAATCAA
>JBCNYH010000002.1:6628172-6641210 GCA_039654325.1 Tandanus tandanus | reverse complement strand
TATATGCTATATATACACACACACACACACACACACACACACACACACACACACACACACACACACATTTTTCTATGTGATGTGAGCTACAGAGATACACAGAAAGGTGAATAGTATATTTGGTATATTAGTATATTTGACCAGTAAAAATCAGAGTTGTTACCCACGGACCTCTGAGTAGGGGTCACAGCCCTATATTCCAACAGCCCTTTGGTCCGACAGTTACACCCCACTGATCCAACAGCCCTAACCCTAACCCAAATGAGCTGAGTAAGGCGCCCAACTTATTTAAGCAAGGTGCCCATTTTATATGAATAGGGCTGACAGACCAGTGGGTGGTCAGAATGTAGAGCCGTCCCCCTGAGTAGGCTTCTGAACTTAAAGTTTAAAAAGTGACATCAAATCAGCATGGTTGTGTACAAAAAAAAAAAACATTTTAAATGTGTTATACTGCTTTATATCAGTCAGAAAAATAGATATATTCGCTTGTTAAATCTGAATCACTGGTATATACAGTTCACTGTTTTGAAGGTAAATATACTGTACATCATAGCTGGCTAGTTTGCTGCTAGAAAAACACAAATATCAGAGGCATCCATGTTAATCTTCACTTTGTAACTTGAATGTACAGAGATCAAAAACAACCTCACATGCAGCTTTAATTGCACAAATCGAGACACACACAACATCAAAATCTACCTGTGACAAGAGTGAACTAGCTGACTAGCTAACATTTTTCATCATAAATTCATTCACAGTGGCATAGTGGCTAGCAAATTTGCCTCACAGCATGAAAGTCCTCGGGTCGAGTCACAGGAACGGTAAGGGCATTTATGTATGGAGTTTGCATATTCTTCCCGTGCTTACGTGGGTTTCCTCCAGGTGCTCCGGTTTCCTCCGACAGTCCAAAGACATGCACGTTAATCTAATTAGCTGTTCCAAATTGCCACTAGCTGTGAGCATGAATGGTTGTATGTGTATGTGTGTTGGCCCTGCGATGTATGGGCGAGTTGTTCAGGGTGTACCCCACCTCCGGCCAGAATCGGCTGAGATAGACTCCAGCGTCTCTGCAACCCTAGTAGAATTAAAGTGCTCAACGAATGACTTAGGCAGTGGTGGGTCAGTAGGTAAGGTTTTGGATTACTGATCAGAAAGGTCGGGGTTTCAAGACCCAGTCCCACCAACCTGCCACTATAGGGCCCCTGAGCAAAGGTGTTAGCCGTCATCTGCTCAGTTGTATAAATAAGATAAATTGTAGGTTGCTCTGAATAAGTGCATCTGCCAAATGCTTTAAATGCCCAAGTCAACATGGAGGAATATAACATAAATAATAAAACATTCAATATTTCATGTGTTCGTGCTTAAATATATTAATCTAGACACATTTATAGCTTCCCACTGCACAAGCAATGATGTAATTCTAAAGCCTAGCTTACATGTAAGCATTCACGGCCGAATGTACAAGCGAGTCGGTCGAATTCGAGGTAAATGGTCTGTATTCGCGGTCTTCGAAAAAGTTTTGGACATGCTTAAAATTTGGTGCGAATTCAGAGTGGCTCGAATATGAGCAAACAGCTTGGGAAGCAGTTCGGTCCTTTTTGCTTGTTTTTGAGTGGCTCAAGTGACTGATTTTTGCACGTCACATGAATCCACCCCTATTGACAAAGAAAAACCCATGAAATTATGACACGTCACGCGAATCCGCCCCTTTTTTTTTACAAAGAAAAACCCGCGAAACGATGCACAGGTGATGCACTTCTATGGCCGGCTGGAGTCCTGTGCACATCTATTTACACTTTCCACACTCTCCACGATCCACTATCTCAACACACGTCCATGCTTTAGCTTCAACCCAATAGTGCAGGCTGAAATAGTGGCTGTCCCATAAACCAAAGCTGAGCAGCTCATGCTGGAATACACAACTAATTCAACCGGACCCACTAGACTCAAGATAATCAAATGGAGGCTACATGTAAAATATACAGAGAAAAAAAGCACAAAAAGTCATTAAAGAAAGCAGTTGGATTTGTTTTATTTACATTTTAAGGGCAGGGTCAATACAATTCATGACACACAGCCAGTGCAGGGTCACGTGATAATTTATATAAGCAGGTTTTCAATGAGACCGCACATTTATTTCGGTCAGCCGCAACTGAAAACAACCAAAAAAAAGTTGCACTATTTTGCCCTATTTCGTGGCTATATCACTTACATGTGAGTACACCCTAAATCTTGTCACACCTCCAACACAAATCTGTCAATAAATGGCATGAATATATCAAAATCCTATACATGCACATGTTAACTCAGGTCTTGATAACATCATTATTCTGAGAATAACTGCCCATGAAAACTGAAGTTTGCCTAAGATTTTGCACACAGAAATAAATAATTGTACAAATTTCAATGAGATTAACTGAGTTCAGTGAGATAACTTTTAACAAATGCTATCTTTTCCTTTAATGAAGAAAAAGTGAACACGGCTTGAGACATACACACTGGCTACCATATTTTAAAAACAAATAAGCACAACTGCAGACATCCTGGGTGTTTGGGACAACTCCCCCCAAACCTAAGATTGGTAATGACTGTCTGTGCGTGTGTGTGTGTGTGTGTGTGTGTGTGTGTGTGTGTGTGTGTGTGTGAGTGTGTGTGTGTTTGGAGGCCTTTCCCTCAGAGGGCACAGTCGAGTCCAGGGGTAATTTTAGCTCTGATTATATGAATTGGCTTAGTGTGCAAGTAGAGGCGAGGCATGCTGGCCCCCATCCTCCACTCTCCGCCCTCCGAACCCCCCAAGGCCACGCTCATCTTTGCCCGAGGCAGTGAGTATTCTTGCTGGGCTGGAGACAAACACTACCCCCCTGACCCGCTGGCTTACCCAAGGCTGTCTCCACTGGTGCTTTCACACTGAATGAGATCTCAGTGATGCAGTGGGAAAGATGAGAAGAGAGGGAGGTGTGAACTGCAAGACACGCTGGGAATGGGCTGTGCACAAATGCACACTCGGGCACACTCAGAATCACTCCAGATAGTGTGCAACGTGCCTCTGTGTGCTTCTCTATCTCTATGAGGTCTTAATTTCTCCAAGTTGCTTGGTTGTTATACACATTCAAAATGATTGTGTACTTTATGGACATTGTACACACATGTTCAGGCAAACCCGATGCCCAAATTGACAGACGGACACTACTGTGCGTAGTCCAGGAAAGGGTCTGCATGGAAAACAGCTGCTGTTCATATTCACATGTAGACGTTAACCTGCATATTGGGCATAGCTGTGTGTTTGCATTTTACGAGTGTGTGTTTATGTTATGGCTGCGTTTTAATGTCATCCTGGCCTTCCTGCTGCTCATAAGGGCCATGGTATGGATGTTCAAATGGTCAAGGCTTGTTAATTGCATATGAAACACACATCTGGGCTCTCCCACACTTGCATACACTCAATACACACAGGGTTGTTGTGTTATATCCTTTAAATATTGCATCGTAGTCAGACTATATCATCCTCAGTTATCTTCCTGTGCCTTTATTTCACAACAGTCACATGCATCATCCACAGAAAGCTATCCAAATACATTTCACAGTGTATCTGTGTTTTAGGTTTGCCCTCTGAGATGTGAGTATAGCAGAGCTAAAAGTTTACAGTAAAGTCCATTTTAGCCGAGATCTCAGAATAGCACTTTCTGAAGCGTACATGTTGATAGAAATGTCACAGAAACAGATTCTGGCACGCAGAAGTCAAAGTTGTTCCAGTCCTCATTCAGACTGAAGCAGTTACATCGGTTTTGAGACACAGAAAGCTCTGTGCAACATTCTGCAGGAACACGTTTTACTTGCCAGAAGTGCATTTGTTCTCTCCCACCAATCATCCTTTGTCCCTCTAACTCTTCCTTCTCATGCTCTTTGCTCTGTGAGATTAAATAAAAATGTAAAAAAAAAAGTTTATTTATTGCAAAAGGTCAGCCATGATTTTTTTAAAAATGAAAAGGCTAAGAATGTGTGATGAGATGAGGACAGAGGGAAGGAAACACGCAGAGAAGATGTCGAGAGAATGGAAAGATTAAAGGAGGAAGCATGAAGAGGACAGAATGAATGAACCATTTTATTTCCCAAACTGTTCTTGTTCTGCTTGAGGTATTTTAATTTTGTCCTCTTTCTCAGAAAATGTCCCTTTGATCTCTCTCTCTCTCTCTCTCTCTCTCTCTCTCTCTCTCTCTCTCTCTCTCTCTCTCTGCATTAATTTCTCTCTTAAATACTCAACACAGTTTCATTCACATTTTTCTTGTCTATTTCTGTAAGTGCATTCATTTTGGTAAAATCAACCACCCTAGGTTGTGTGTGTGTGTGTGTGTGTGTGTGTGTGTGTGTGTGTGTGTGTGTGTGTGTGTGCACGTGTGTGTGTGTGTGTGTGTAATTCGCTCCAGATGACTCTTAATCGGTACCAGTTTCCTAAAATAGTCTGACAGCTCTTTAACTGTGTACGGCAAATGTTTTAGCCGAGCCAAATATACTCGTACGCTTTTTCATTAACATCATAAAGACACTACTCAAGCCAGCATATACTATATATTCAGCCCTGCACACAGTTGTGTGTGTGAGGGTACAGTATGTGTACAATTTGTTAAAATTACCAGGCTGAGTTGGAGAGTAGCTGGCTCCTGAGACCACATAAATGTAGCCTTGGTCTAGATCTGGGTCTCATTAGTCGGTCTTGGTCGGAGTCTGGGTCTCGGCTTATGGACTCCAATGAGACCGCAGTGTCTTTCCATGCTGTAGGTGATAATCACCTACTTCCATCGCTAGTCTGTGCTGTAGTGTCCCCACCATGAAGAATTCAAGGCTTCTTGGATATATCTAGATCTGGGCCTAGATCTTCTTGGATATGTCTAGATCTGGGTCTCATTAGTCGGTCTTGGTTGGAGTCTGGGTCTCGGCTTATGGACTCCAATGAGACCGCAGTGTCTTTCCATGCTGTAGGTGGTAATCACCTACTACCATCGCTAGTCTGTGCTGTAGTGTCCCCACCATCAAGGCTTCTTGAATATGTGTGTGATTAGCATACAACACACCCCACTATTAGCACGTGATTACATGAATTATGGTCTAACAGTACATTTTTACTTGTGTGGATACCATTAATGATCCTTGAGGCTTGTGTCATGGATAAATACACCTAGGCAGGCCTTTTACTGCCCGATTAATGATTTCAGCATGCTAAAATGGAAAGTTTTTAATATAATTTAAATACAGAATTTTACCAGAAAACCTGACAAAGATCAGATGATATTTCCATTTAATTTTAAAAACATATTTCATGCATTAATTAGTATTACACCGCCATAGAATAGGGTCGGGTTATATAATATGATATAATATGATAAATAATTGTCATATCATGATATGACCATGAAGTATCACAATTTAATACCCTTCGTCCATAAATGAACAGGTAACTGCAGTGTTTTTACCCCAGTGGATAAATCAGTGAAGAGTCTGTATAATGTAGCATGTTACTTAGAAGTATTACTTACTTAGTAAGTATTTGGCCTATCATATAACTATATTATTGTCGGCGGTAAAGGGAGATGGAGGAGCAGACCCCAGGTCACGGATTGAAAAAGAATACTTTATTAACCCAAAACTGGAGTGTGCAGAGGAAATAAAATATACAGAAAACTATTTCAAAGTGCTGGCAACCAAAGAAAAGCAAATACGAGTAGAGTTCTAGAGCAAAAAAAATCTTGAATGAGCACCTGGTGTTGAGAACAATGCAAATTATTCAATGGTGTTCGATCATGAGTTGGGTGGAGGTGTGCACAAGAGCGCCCACTGGCTTTCCAGCATCTGTTTACAGAACTAACAAACTATCTGTGCTGTCATGTTTGGTTGTCTCAGAACATTATTTTTAACAGCATAATATACATCATGATTAATATCATTATTGTGGAAAATGTCAGAAAATATCACAATATAGATTATTGGGTTGCATCGCCCAGGTCTACACCTCCATATTGTTAATTTGCTTGGATGTGCATACAATTACAGCTTTCAGTTCTATTTTTTTGGTTCATTTGTTGTTTGTAGAAAAGTCACTCATTTATTATAATGAATTCATACATTTCATTTTGTATTTAATACCCACAGAATCCTTTATGGAACATATTATTTTTATTTTCATTCCTGGAAGACGTAAACCAATACTTCTTGTGTTTTGGTAATTTTGAATGAAAATAAGCTAAATTCTGTCTATAGCTTATTATATCGCAACACTGCTCTTAGCTCAAATCTGATTGGTCAGTACACTCTCCAAAATGGAGATATGAGACAAGTACGTATCTGTTCTTACAGGGGCACTTTTGAAAAACGTTCCCTCAGAAGTACAGTGTTGTTCTTTAAGACACCAGAAGTGCACCTTTTGACTAGCAGTAATGGTACAACGTGATCTCAAAGAAGAGGTACAAAGAAGAAACAAATTTGTACCTTAAGGGTCCCTGCAGCTGTCGAGAGGGTTGCTAAAGAAAAGTGACTATACCTCTTTTAAATCAAGTGAATAACTTAAAGAGAGAAGTCTGAATGCACACGCAAAATTTTACTCACCATGTAGGGTTCACTTTAAAACAAACCATCCGTACAAAAATGTGTGTAAACAAAGAAGCATGCTTAGAGTGGGCATACAAGAGGCCTCCAAAAAAGTCTGATTTCTCAGAAAAAAATGCTGCAGATGACTCTGTATTTCATCACGGAACATCAGGAACAGTTAAAAAAATAAAAATAAAAAATACTGCAAATTCTGATTTCTATACAAAACGGCCCTTCAAGAAAGGAAATTGTTTGTCGAAGGTCCCAGGTTCGACTCCCGGGCTGTGTGGAGTTTGCATGTTCTCACTGTGCGTGCACAGTAGGCTGATTGGCTGTTCCAAATTGCCCCTAAGTGTGAGAGTGAGTGTGAATAGTTTTGTGTGTGTGTGTGTGTGTGTGTGTTTTTTTGTCAGCCCTGCAGTGGCCTGATGAGCTGTTCAGGGTGTACCCCATCTTCGCCCAGAGTCGGCTGAGATAGGCACCAGCTTCCCTGCGACCCTCATTAGGATTGAGCGGCTAAGATAATGAATGAATGAATGAATGAATGCAATGTAAAATAAAGATTTGTTAAAATTGTTGGAATTCACCTACATTGTTCAACATTTCTTGGGAAATAATTTTAATAGGTCTAAAATTAAATAATGGTTGAAAATCGGTTTACGTCTCTGAACAGTTTCCAGTGAGGACATGGTGGGTTGGAGTAGCTTGGCATATTTCTGTCATATCACTGTCATTGTGCCATTAAAATCACACTGCAACAAATGCATATAGACACACACACACACACACACACACACACACACACACACACACACACACAGAGAGAGAGAGAGAGAGAGAGACACAAACACTGAGGTAATAGCAGCAATACATTCTTCCCTCGGATGTGATATTTGATTTGCAAAATTTTTGACTCAAAGCCAAATTGAAAGAGAGAGAGCGAGAGTAAAGAAGTTAATTTCTTTCAATTTTTCCCTTCAGCCTCAAATTATACATATAATAGCTAAACACATTTTCATATACCAATAAGACGAGTGTTATTTGCCCTACAGTATTACTATATCCCTGCCTTACTCTCTGCCTCAGTCTTACTGTCTCTCTCACTCTAGTTTCTAGTGTTGGTGTTACTCTCTGTCACCTGGGTGAGATATGCTGAGAGAAATATGTGGCTTTTTTTTTTTTGCCCATGTCTATTCCTTCTTCCATTTGGAGGCTGTTTTCTTTACATATACATACCATAACATAACACTCCCATCCATTTCTCCCCTCCCTTACTGTCTCCTTACAGTGTCGTCCATCCAAAGGCCATAAACGCGGTCACTGTTGGTGTGTGGACAAGTATGGCCAGCCTCTGCCAGGCTACAAGGGCAAAGAACAAAGCCAAGTCCACTGTTCTAACCAGGAAAATAAATGAGAAGTGCAGGAGAGACTGAAGGAAAATGGGAGAGGGAGGACGCCCCTCTGAATGGTATGAATCAACAGTGAAAAGGGGGAAAAGGAGATTTTTAAAGGCGGTGCCCTATTTCTGAGCACCCCACCTATGCACCGGAGCAGGGACTCATCAGGTCACTTTCACACATCAGGGGAGTAGAGAGATGGGGGCAGGGAGAGCGGGAGGGGAAGATCTGCGCTATTCTATTTTTATTATAGCCCAATGAGGGCACCATTTGGATTACACTAACAAAAGAAATTACCCTTTGGGCTTCATTACCTTTTGGTTACATGTGACAGCTTCTAAAGTATATGGGTTTGACTGAACGTATGCCGCTGGCCCTTTCTCTTTTCTGATGAAATGAAGCGCCTTGAGGAAATCACTGCCTCGACTATCACTGTCTCTCTCGTAGCAACACATCCTGTCTCTGCCCTTCTGGCGTAGGACTTTTTTTGAAATGGGCACGCTCAGAAGTGTTGGCCTGCTCTTGCCATTGGCTCCATCTGAAGCACAAGCACTTGATGCACTTTGGTCCCTCACTGAACAACTACCCCAGTCTATTACAGTGGCCATTTCTCACAACACGTCTCAGATCATTTTGGAATTGTTTAAATTTATGCTAGTATTGGACCTGTTCATTACATTAAAAGAAAGTCATGTTTGTGAGTGTGTGTGTGTGTGTGTGTGTGTGTGTGTGTGTGTGTGTGTGTGTGTGTGTGTGTGTTGACTTATAATTCACTGCATATGCTTGTGTGATCACTTGCTGATTTGTGCCCAGGTTAACCCCATGTAGGAGAATACAGACTACGTGACCCTTTGAGAGCCTGTTTTCCTACTAGCTTTCTTTTTTTTTTCGTTGTTGTTGTTGTTGTTGTTGTTGTTGTTCAGCTGAAAGGAAGAGAGAGTAACTGATTTATCAACACTACAACATGCAGCATGCTTCTAAGTGGATTCCAAATGTATATAATATACACCATGTACATATTTAATGCACTAAAATACACCACAGAGCACTTGACATGATATTGCTCCCAGTGCAGTTTGTGAAATAATTGCACGACTTAATTAATTGGAGGGTGGAGAACAAAACAAAAGGCTAAGTCAATTATATATGAAATTCAGCAAATTATCAAAAACCTGTCCCAGCTGGATGTAACCCCATTAAAATGGTCATTTCATACTAGGGTCATATAAGAATGAAGCATTTTAATTTGTTGATGGAAAACACCTTGGGTTTTTTTTTTTTGTTTTTGTTTTTTTGCTGAACTAAATGCTCCGTCACCCAAGCTAAAAGCTTACACATTAGCTCAGTAACCCAGATGGAAAACTTGTCTTTATATTACAGTAAGGATGTTGGGAACTTTTTTCTTTGTCTGACCTCCTGAGAAAAGACTTGAAATATAGAGGGTGCCGGAGACGTATCCCACTCCCAGTAGCTCAGTAGCACAGAATCAGCCAAAAGCTCTACCCCTCCACACCTTCCCAAAAAGAAGAAGAAAAAACATACATAAAAATATATGTACATTTATATACAAACAATATACAAAAACATTACTTCAAAATTTGTCATCTTGGTGCTACACCTATTCTTATTTCACAACTAGATTTTGGGTGAAGAGTTTAACAAAGTACAAAAATCGTTTTCCCTCCTTGTGTCTAATTCTATATATGATAGATCGGTAGATGTGTTGTTGTTGTTGTTGTTGTTGATGTTTTTTCTGGCCAGCTTTGTGTCTGAAAAGGCATGTGAACCTTAAAATATTGAAGTTATTTATCTTCGAAAGGCATATAAGCTCATCCTTTTCTCTTTTTTTGAGGATTAAGTGACTCACTGATTGCACAACAGGTAATAGATACGTAGAACTCAACCTATTTGGGGAATATAATCACTAATGAGTTTTTAGATGTTATATCAACAGTGCATTGTACAAAATGATAAGATAAGTGATGGTTCTGTCCTCAGTTATGTTGCTTAATATGACATGTCTTCAGGTTTTTTTTGGGGGTCTTGCTCTTAAAGGAAATCGGTCACATTAACCTTGCCTAAACTACGAATTTGCATATTTAATGCATATGCTAACTCAAATCGATGCCATTTCACTCATAAACATTCTGCATCAGTAATAATATAATGCCTGTGTACATGTAGATTGACATGCAGTAAATAATTTATATTTCATCTGATTTGACTTGAATTCACAAGAAAACTGTGGCACGCACTTATTAGAACCCCCCGACCACCAAAAGTCCAGCAGAAACTCTTCCAATTTCTAAGAGATTATTCATTCCTTCATTTTCTGAATCGCTTAATCCTAATTAGGATTTCGGGGAGGCTGGTGCCTATCTCCCTCTGGCGGAGGGCAGATTATACCCTGGACAGCTCGACAGGCCATCGCAGGGCTGCACTTGGGGGACAGCAGTGACAACTTGGTGATAGTGGGGCTTGAACCCATGACCTTCGGATTAGTAAGCCAGCACCCCACCACCGGGCCACCACGGCCCCAAGTTCTAAGAGATTATCTGGGTTTTAATTAAACACTGACCATTTCTGCCATTGTACTTAAGTTCAGTGTTGAATGTCAATCAATGTTGAACATGTAGAGGCTCAGAACATACACCTCATTGCACATGTGTGGTGCCCCATGTAACACCGCCCACCCACTCGAGGTCAGGCCACCTTCCATATATGGTAAACAACTCTGCCGTACATCTTTCAATTTGGTTTTACAGGAAAACACTCATTTCATTCATAAAAATTATTGTTGATGTGGATGTCTTAAGGCACCTAAGTCTTAGAAAAACACTTGTGGTATCCTTTTCATTCAATTTATCAAGTGAATCGACAGACTCTTTTGAAATTTGTGACCAATTTCCTTTAAGATAAATAGTTAGACCTAAGCTAAACTTCACCTAAATTTGAAGACACTCTTTGGGTTACTAAGGTTTAAGCTAGGTATTTGCTTATTTGCTTAAAATTAAGCTAAAACAACATGAATGTTAAAGTTAAGCTCAGTGCCACTCCTAACCTTTCTGGCATCCAAAGCAGAATTCTGCTTGCTCAAAATAACAGCTATTTTTACACCATTGCCATGCCTCACCTTTATTTAAATATTCTGTGCTGTTGTTTCTAAATCAACTTGATTACGATCCTTATCTAGTTCCTGTATATGCAGTCAGGTTTTCTAGCTAGGAGGTAGTAATACATACAAGTGATAAAAAAAACATAAACAAACAAATAAAATGACAATTCACTAGACATATAATAATTCTAACCCAAATAATAATGAGCGGTATTGTTATTAGCATGGCAGGTCCCAATTGTGGTGAAAAAGCACAACATGAAAAGCATGCATGTAGGAAGGACCAGCACTGGTTAACATAATGCTAAGCTAAGTTCGAAATTTCCACCTTGGCTTATATTAAAGCTAATGAAAATTGTTCCTCATTCTGTTGTGCAATGTTAGGGCCACTTAAAGCCCCAAGTCACTTTTAAGGATCTCTCCATTCACGGGTAATTGTACTTTTTTTTTTTTTTTTTTTTTTTTTTTTTTTGTATCTTTTGAAAGAACTTTGATTCATTAAGAAGCTTTTCATGTTACTAAAATAAACATTACATATGACTTTATGCTATGACTTTCTTTAAGAAAGGAAAATGATTTTGTTCCTATATGATTTGTATTTAATGTATTTTTTAAATGAAAATAAACACTATTTTAATTTATATCTGGCTCCAGCTCTCTGTTACAAACATTGCAGACAAATGAATTTATACATCAATACAGTACAATGCTCTTTCATTGTCTTTGCGCAATTAAATTCACAAGCATAATTAGTTGGACTATGTATAGACTTGTCAGTTATTTTAGACATCCATCCATCCATCCAGCCACTATCCATTCATCAATATCTATGTCACTTACCTGGTAAGAGACGCAGGAGATGCTGGAGCCAATCCCTGCTACCTTTGGGGCGAGAGGCAGGGTACACACTGAAGAGGTTACCAGTTTACTGCAAGGGTAACACAAACAACCCTTCAACAAACTTTACATTTACATCTATGGGCAATTTAGACTAACCAGTTGACTTAATGTTGTTGAGTTACAGATGAGTTCAGATGATAAAAGAAAAAAATGTATGTTCCTTGCAACATGCATAACATTAATTTTTCTCTTAAGCTTGTGTGTGTGTGTGTGTGTGTGTGTGTGTGTGTGTGTGTGTGTGTGTGTGTAGACTATATTAGGAAAGTATATTAGGAAATAAAGCTAGCTTTTTAGGCACTTGAAAAACATGTTGACTATTTTCTTCTGTGTAGCTTTAAGTCATATTTTACTACCTACTTTTCGGGAATGCAATTGAATTCACTCTGCCTGCCAGCACATCACCATTTTAGATGAACATATTATTTATATCTATAAATGAGCTATTATTCTCTGTCCACTGAACGTATAGCTCTGTCCAGAAACCACCATAACACTGCATTTCACAGGCTAAAATTTGCACTGGACATTAGACCTCATTTTATAAATCGATTTCATAGATTCAGGACATCCTGCATGTCACCTGCAGTATTACTTACCGAAGTCACAAAATATTATGTGTGTTTCATTTTGTGAGTGCAAAAGAGGCGTGGGTAGGGGGATGGATGGTGCCAGAGAGGCTGCCTGCTTGGGCAGTAGGAGGGGGGTAATCCTGTGCCCCATCAGTACACAAACAGAGAGCAGGTCAAAGGCATTGCAGAGCCTGATTCCCCCAAACAGCAAGCTAAAATTAGTGCAAAGCTCCATTTGCAATCATCACGATAAGGGGGCACTAGAGTTAGGCTTACAGGTAATTTAAAGGGAAAAAAGGCAAACAGGAATATAATCATGAGTTGGCAAGGTATATTTTGACAGAAACAAATTTAATTTATGATTTAAGGCTATATATTTAAGGCTATATAGACAAAGTGACATCAGAAATATATTTTAATAAACATTTTCCTCCACAATTTATTAAAAAGGCACACACATTCAGTGTTTTTTAAATAT
>JBCNYH010000002.1:6571540-6582237 GCA_039654325.1 Tandanus tandanus | reverse complement strand
CACACACACACACACACACACACACACACACACACACACACACACACACACACACACACACACACACACACCTGTGTGGCCCAGAGGTAGTCGAGTCTGAGTTTGAGGTCCTGTTGTCTGCAGTGGAGTATCATTGCACCAGAGAAGAGGAGCATTGCCAGAACAGGATCATACCCATATGTGTGAAAGAAACCTCCTCTACGTACACACAAAGCACAAACATATTCATTTGGACGCACTTACCAATGCGTTTTATTTTATTAGATCAATATAGCTGACTATCTTTATTCCCAGTAGACTGTAGTATGGGATACTGTATATCAAATTATAATGGCATACCCCTGGTGTAAACACTCGGATAGATCTAATGTTATAATTTCTCCAGGTGAGTGTAAGCAATGGCTTTACGTCATCATTGTGCGTTGGACACTCACCCCACAGCTTGCCGGTAGCCACTGGTCTCCATGACAACAGTATGGAGGACGTTGAGGAGGAGTAGCAAGAGAATCTTGGGTAGCGATGACACGCGGAGGTATAGAGCCACCGATAGCAATGCCATCACGCAAGATAAGAACATGTACGGGGTGTATTTACACACACCTAAGCCCGCTGTCGTGCTGTTCACTATGACAACCGTGATAATGGAGATGCTCGAGTTGCCCTCCCATGACCATGGCATGCATGCTACCTGTAACACAGGAAGCAGAAAGCGTACCCACACAGCGTGGGTTTTCTTTCCTTAATTTCAACATTATAGAGGTTTCATCCTTCCCAGAATCCTCTTGTATGGCCACGAAGGAAAAAAGAGATCAGTCATGATTTATGGGTTTTAAAGAAATCACTAACAGTGAATTTGCGGAGGTTTCGCTAAACTAAGTGCTAGCAAGTAGCAGTCACATGATTTCAAAACAAAAACAGTCAATTTTGGGAAAGGTAAGTCGATTCCTATAAGTTAGTGTTTGCTCTGTCATCTTTTGCTTGCTAGTTCAAATCCCCATGAGCCCAAGAGAGCATAACTGGCTGGGTTCTCAGGAAGAGAGAGATGGAGTATGTCCTGTCTACCCTGTCAATCACAGCAGCCCTAGGCAATCATCGGGATCGGTGAACTGGTGCATATGAAGGTAGCCAGATAGTGCTCTCCATGTTGCATGAGCAGCTGTAATCACATGCCACATGCATGTGGTGACCTCACCGATCTAAAAATAAACACTGGACTGCTGAAGCTGAAGTAACCGGATATGCTTAAGCGGCCATCTTGCAAGCCCCAAAACATTGCCTGCTGTGGTCCCCCGCTGGTCTAAATAACCATAATTTTCTTCTGTATTTTTATTTTTGTACAACTTTTTCTTACATTTTATAATGCCGTCTTGTGCAGCAATTCTATAGAAAAAGAACTGGAAATGGAAAAACATTTCATAAGTAAGTAGGATTTATGATGCAATGTCCTGTAATGTCCCATGTGTGAGAAAAACCAAAATACCTTTTATATCGCCTGTTACTGGTAATAAATAGCCAATAATACTCATTATTATAATTATATAATTTCTGTTATTAAGATATACTGTCCCTAGGCGAAGTAATTCAGTTATTATGCAAATGAGAATTTTTTATATAAAATTTTTTACATAAAGGCATATATAGATGTGCACATTCATGACGCTAAGTCATAATTATACATTTGGTTCATATGTCATGTATATGTACGTATATATTAAATTTAGTACAGAGGAATTGTAAATCAAGCCATTGTCTTGCCATTAACAGGTTTCTGCACAGTAAGCCAAAACTGTTAAAAAAGTGGTTAGTGAACATGAGAAAAGAAAACTATTATCCATCAAAACATGCTGGGCCGTGTTCCGACTCTGTTCTGAGCACTGGTTGGACAGAACAGGGCAGACAGCAAGGCTCCGTGAGGGTGCTGTACCTACATTATTTGATCTTATGAAGCCTGTAAGTAAATTTCAATCAATTGTAATTATTATTCTTTATTATTAAGTCAGTTTTATTGGTATTTGCGTTATCAGGAATCATGCTGATATCGTCATCATTATAATTTCACACTGTCATAAAATAGTAATTGCTAATAATCACTGGAATTATTTCACACCTTTCTGTCTAGATGTAATCAAACAATAAAAGTTCCCAATCTTATGTATGACACACAGTATATCTGTTTACAACTGCAGCTTTTAAGCGGGTTATAAACTAAATTTCAACATTATAAATAAAATAATATTTTAGTTATATATATATGGACTGTTAATCTATAAGTAGCTAATAACACTTTGAAAACAAGCACTAACCCTATAGATTATGAAACAAATGTGTATCCGTAACATGGCTGCCCGCTAGCCTCAAAGTTGAGCGGCTCGCTTAGTCACATGCAGCATCCAGTGGTTATCTAGATCAGTGGGAGACCTTCACACTCCCTGGTTGATAGCTTTCGTGTGATGGAACGGTTGTTTGATGGTTGGGAATTAGCCATGAATAAATTAGAGAAAATCAAGGAAAACTTTACGAACTTTAACTTTATGTTGACTTTGCTCACATCTTTAAGGAACGATGTGAACTTAAGTTTAACAAACTTGGTTGTTGTTGTTTTTTTACAGTGAATAAATAGCAATGGTTTTAATGTTTCCAATAAGGTTTACATGGAAAATGGAGAACATATCATATTCCCTATAAAAATGGGTTAAAATTCTGTTTAATATGTATATTTATATGTGTACATTTTTTTCTTTGTGTGTACAAGCACACTCACCACACAGCCCTGGGTCACAGAATACATCAGAAGGACCAGAAAGCCACACAGAACCGTCCTGATCTGCAGAGTAAGGCAGTCTGGAGAGCACTAAGAAAGAGACAGAGGGGGCGATGTTAAAGAAAGAGTGAGGAATAAGGGTAAGGAATGTATTTTTACATTTTGCATCACTGGAAATTGATTATTTAAATCACAAATTGCACAAGGGATTACTGTTGATGCCAAAAGCCACTGTTTACCTCTGCCAAGCTGGTTATGTTTTTGCCGGCGTTTGTTTGTCTGTTTGTTTGTCTGTTTGTTATCAACTTTATGCAAAAAATTATGAATGGACTTTCGTGAAATTTTCAGGGAAGGCAGAGAATGGCTCAAGGAGCAAATGATTCGTTTTTCATTTACATCTGCCAAGGAGGTTAAATAGAAGAGAGATTATCCTTCCTTGACGGAGGTTTGTGCTCTCTGAGTGCTTCTAGTTTTCTGTTATTTTTTTGTTGATCAGTAATTGTTGGGTGTATTAATGTCTTACCTGCATGTGAGTAATGTGAAGATACATTACACTCGCCAAATGAAAACAGATACAAATAACCAGCAGAATAACAATTACCAGACCTCTATAAAGAGAGAGAGAGCGAGAGAGAGAGAGAGAGAGAGAGAGAGAAAGTGAGAGAAAATTACTGTGTGTACTGTGTGTATATAGTGTATATAGTGTGTAGTGTGTGTGTGAGAGTGTAGTGCGTGTGTGTGTGCGTGTGTGTGTGTGTGTGTGTGTGTGTGTGTGTGTGTGTGTGTGTGTAAAACAAAGAATAAAACTACCAAAGAAATATACAATTATTTTAATAACAATAATTTTAATAACAGAAATTTTAAAAACTGTAAACCACTAGTATAATGCAGTCCATATTAAATAGATCTCTTTTACACAAGAGGTGGGCTCTATATATTGAAAAGTCGTTCCTGACAGATCACTCACTCACTCATTTGGCGAATTACTTTAACCTTTATTAGGGTTGCAGTCTCAGCCGACACTGGGCAAAGGCAGGGTACACCCTGAAAACCTCGCCAGACCATAGCAGAGCCAACACACACACAAACATTCATACGCAAGCACAGGAAGAACATTCAAACTCTACACAGAGATGCCCAAGCACAGTGCTTAAACTCAGGACCTTCGTGCTGTAAGGCGGATGTGCTAACCACTACACCACAGTGCTGCCATGCTGACAGATCAAATTCCTAAAATTAATGCCACAGCACAACAGTTTTTTTTAAACTAACTAGTAAAATTTGAACAGCACAGTGCCATAGTGGTTAGTATGTCTGCCTTACAGCAAGAGGGTCCTGGGTTCGAGTCCTATGCTCAGCAAGAGTGTTTTTGTGTGGGGTTTGCATGTTCCTCCGTGCTTGCATGGGTTTCCTCCAACAATCCTAAGACTTCCGTGGTAGTGTGCATGTTAGATCAATGACTGGTGAGCTGTTTAGGGTGTACCCCATCTTCACGTGGCTGAAATAGGCTCCCCAGTAGGAAGCGGTTTAGCAAATGAATGAATGAATGAATAAAAAAGTTACTAAAACCTACAAAAAAGATTTATATATACACACACACACACATATAAAACATTAAAATAAAAATTTAAGCTAATTGGAGAAAACAGACAGTAATAATAATAAGCAGCAGGTGTAGTTATAAGTGTGGTGATGTTTTATGTGTTACATACTGAGGGATAATCAGAAAATAGATGAGAGCAAAGACTGAAGTGAGGAGAAGAGAGATCACCAAAACACGTATAAAGCGGGCATCGGACATATGCGGACGCGGAGGGAGAGAGAGAGAGAGAGAGAGAGAGAGAGAGAGAGAGAGAGAGAGAGAGAGAGAGAGAGCAGTATGAATTTCAACATCCAAAATACAATTACACAACTATTTCATCCGTCTTTGTGGTGTTTTGTTTTTTTTTTGTTTTTTCCTGAATATATGATCCATTTTTATGATGAATCCACATGAGAAGGAAAGATACACACCAGAGTTTACCGACAGCCTGACACTGAGGTGAACATGAGCTCACTGAAAGATGTCTTCTCTTCATTAGTGATGAAAACTAGCATCTGTCTCCCTGCTGCAATATACGCATTGTCATTACTATCCTGCTGAGGCTGGGGAAAGCCACAGCTCCCTATTGCCAGGGAAAGAACGCGTGTGTGTCTGCTGATGTGTGGGCACACTCTTCAGACATTCCACAACTGTTACCATTGCCCCCGTTCTTAAGGTGGGCGGGTCCGTTATGCCTATACAGTAGATGGTGTGAAGAAGCGATTGAGGAAAAGGGAGGGGGTGAATGTGGGGGTGAGAGGTGGATGAAAGTGAGAAGAGACACAGAGTCACGAAGCACAAGAGAATAATGTGGGGGAAGCTGCTTGTGTGTGTGTGTGTGTGTGTGTGTGTGTGTGTGTGTGTGTGTGTGTGTGTGTGTGTGTGTGTGTGTGTGTGTGAATATGCTGGCTATTATATGTGTTTGTGTCAGCTGAAAATCTGTGCCTATATTCAGGGTTATTGCTTCTTCTTTCTCCTACATCCTTCACCATCAGAGCCAGCTCAAGGGTCTTTGGGGATCCTACGTGTGAGAAAGGACTTTAACAACTGATCTCTCTACCATCATTTTAGCTCTAATCATAAAACAACAAACTTAAGAAGAAAATTCAATCTCGTTATGAAAGAAATGCCCTCTGAGCTTAACAGCACCTATAAACATGATCGACTCACACAATATCGGGAGCAGCCGTGGCCTAATGGTTAGAGAAGCGGGTTTGGTCGCTGGTTCGATTCCAGAATCCGGAATGTGTGGCGGCAGGGGGGGTGAGCAGCACCTTCCCTTCCTCCACCTTAATGGCTGAAGGCACCTAACCCCAACTGCTATCCAGGCTCCCCAATGTGTGTGGCATCCCACTGCTCCGAGTGTGTGTGTTCTCACTGTTTACATGTGTGCGTGCTCACTTTGGATGGGTTAAATGCAGAGGTAGTAAGAACAAGAATACAAGAAATGGGTAAAATAACAATTTTTATTTTGCCCTTTTTTGTATTCTTAAAAAAGCCTGAACTCTTGCTGTGATTTAAACATTTAATAATTTTAATACAGTAGTCTGTACTGAGCTGAGGGTGTACATGTAGTACTTTTCATACTATGTATATTCTGTTGAACCTACTGCTTTAAACAGACCAGTGACACATACTGTCACAACGTTTTCCATGTCATTCAAAAAGGAGGTTGCCCTAAAAATACTTTTATACACCTCCCCTTTCACCTCGCCTCTGAGGGTGGGATTAAAAGTGACTGGACCCTTTCTGTCCTTACATTTGAAACGGAGACTATATATGAATAAAATACATTTTACAGGCTGAAACATGTTATGATAGTTTCAGCAACCACAGCGCTCTATCCAGAAGTCTTGTGAAAGTCTGGGGCTATGAGTATACTCACCGTTCTCTCTCGTTCTCTGCGCTTGTAGGTCAGAGTGATGTAATTGAGATCTGCTGTTTCCGATTCGGTTTCCCGAGCTTCAATCAGTCTTCCAATGTAGCGATTCACACGTGTGCCAGGAGAGTTATGCACTGCTCCCGAAAAAGACGTGCGGTTGCGTAGCTTTTCGGATGCTGTACGTAGGGCTCTTCTCTATGGTCATTGATAAAAGGTCAGTCAGTTCAGACACTCTCATATAAATAAATAAGTTTATAAATTCTAATTCCTAAGCCAATTTACTGATCAAAATAATCCTGAATTCGAGTACAGGTCCTGAAATTCAAAACTTTTAAGAAGACAAGGAACATAAATGACATGCATGTGTCTACACGCTCCAAGGAAATCAGATTAGAGTTACGTTGAGTGTGTATGTACATGTGTGCTACATAGGGATAATACAGTTTACTAAAAAAGTCTAAACCTAAAATTAACAATAAAAAACTTTTCTGAATTTTTTAAACTAAAATACTCCCCACAGCCAGAAGGTCTTGGGATCGAGTCCCGGGCTCGGGCTTTTCTGTGTGGAGTTTGCATGTTCTCCCCATGCTTACGCAGGTTTCCTCCCTGTACTCCGGTTTCCTCCACAGTACAAAGACAGGAACATGAGGCTAACTGGCTGTTCTAAATTGCCACTAGGTGTAAGTGTGAATGGTTTTGTGTGTTTGTGTGTGTATGTGTGTGTGTGTGTGTGTGTGTGTGTTGGCCCTGCGATGGTCTGGCAAGCTGGGCAGGGTGTACCCCGCCTTCACCCAGTGTCAGCTGACATGGGTTCAGCCTCCTTGCACCCCTGATAAGATTAAGCGGTTCGGCAAATAAGTGAATATAGCTAATGCGAATGAGAATTGTAGGTAAAATCTTCATCTTCATCATCTTCATCTTAATCTTCTTCCGCTTGATCCGGGATCGGGTCGCGGGGGGCAGCAGCCTAAGCAGGGAGGTCCAGATGTCCCTTTCCCCAGCCACTTCCTTCAGCTGTTCCCGGGGATCACCGAGGTGTTCCCACACCAGCCGAGAGACATAGTCCCTCCATCTTGTTCTGGGTCGACCCCGGGGTCTCTTCCTGGTTGGACATGCCTGAAATACTAAATCAGGGAGGCGTTCGGAAGGCATTCTAACCACATGCCCAAGCCACCTCAACTGGCTCCTCTCTACTCCGAGCTCCTTGCGGACGACCGAGCTTCTCACCCTATCTCTGATTGAGAGTGCCGCCACCCTGCGAAGGAAGCTCATTTCAGCCGCTTGTATTCGTGATCTTGTTCTTTCGGTCACTAAACAAAGCTTGTGACCATAGGTGAGGGTAGGAACATAAATCGACTGGTAAATTGAGAGCTTAGCCTTCCGGCTGTGCTCCCTCTTCACCATGATGGACCAGTACAAGCTCCGCTTTACAGCAGAGGCTGCACTGATCCACCTGTCAATCTCCTGCTCCATCCTTCCCTCACTCGTGAACAAGACCCTGAGATACTTGAACTCCTCCACTTGGGACAGGACCTCATTGCAGACACGGAGGGTGCACTCCACCCTTTTCAGGCTGAGAACCATGGCCTCAGACTTGGAGGTGCTGATTCTCATCCGCTTCACACTCAGCTGCGAATTGCTCCAGCGAGAGCTGGAGGTCCCGGCTGGATGAAGACAAAAGGACAACGTCATCCGCAAAAAGCAGAGATGAGATCCAATGGCCACCAGAACGCCTCAATGCCTCGGCTAGAAATTCTATCCATAAATATTAATGACAGAACCGGTGATAAAGGACAGCCTTGGCGGAGTCCAACCCCCACTGGAAACGAATTCGACATGTTGTTACCAATGCAGACCAAGATCTGGCTCTGGCAATACAGAGACGAAATTGCCCATAGCAACGGGTCCGGTATACGATATTCCCGGAGCACAACCCACAAGATAGCCCGAGGGACACGGTCGAAAGTCTTCCCATCCATCCACAGTCGAGGTAAGCAGCTCCCCACTTCCACTGTAAACAGTGTTTGTGGAGTACTGCTTCCCCCTCCTGAGGTGTTGGATGGTGGTCCAGAAACTTTTTGAGGTCAGCTGATAGTCTCTTTCTAGGTCCTCAACGAACTCCTCCCACACCCGAAATTTTGCATTGGCGACTGCCTGGGCTGCAGCATGTTTGGCCTTTCAGTACCCGTCCGCTGCCTCGGTAGTCCCAAAGGTCAAAAGGACCCAATAGGTCTCCTTCTTCAGCTTGACGGCTCCCCTCACCACAGGTGTCCATCATCTGATTCTGGGGTTGCCCCCACGACAGGCACCGATGACCTTCAATCCACAGCTCCGGGCTGCCGCCTCAACAATGGAGACACAGAACATGGCCCATTCGGACTCTATGTCCCCGGCCTCCTTTGGATTGTGGTAGTAGTTCTGCCAAATGTTGTGGTGATCGGTTGACAGCTCAGCTCCTCTCTTCACCCGAGTGTCCAGAACACGCGGCCGCAAGTCCGATGACACGACTACAAAGTAGGTAAAATCTAATGTTCATTTTATTTTCTCCCTCACTTTGCATGTGGTTGTTCCACCAGATGAAAATGCTCGAATTGTCATGCACTTTTAAAACTACAACTAATTTGGAATTAAAAAAACTGTAAGGCATAATAACACAAAAATAATAATAATAAAAATGTAAAAAAAAAAACTTTTCTTCCACATGCATTAAGGTAAAATCCATTCAGGAACCTCTGTTAATTCACGTAGGCATCTAACACTCACACAGAAATGTAGTTTTAAAAAGCACACACCCATAACTACGCACCTTATCATCGTCCTCGCAGGTCATGACGTTGGAGAAAGGAATCTCAGCCTTGAACATTTTTCTGCAGTGCATGAGCTGCACAAGAAGGTAGCAGACTGTCTTAAACTTCATCTTCTTTGCTGGCTTTATATCAGACAGAATCAAGCCAGGGAAAATCTGGATTAAAAAAGGGAAAAGTCTTCTTTTTTTCAGTTTTATATCAAAGAAAAATGTAAAACGGGAATGTGGTGTGTGTGTGTATGTGTGTGTGTGTGTGTGTGTGTGGCTGGGGGGTGGTTGGACAGCTCTGGATAATTTCACACCACTTATTTTACATTCTTTATATCTTTTTTGTGATTTTTGAAGTAAAAATATTACGTAAATTTCTTCCTCAAACCAAAACAGGTGATTGTGTATCTGAACCGTATGAGTGTGTGTATTATGGTGGCATGGTTGTACACATCTGTGTGTGAGAGTTCTACCTTGCGTCTGTGAGAGGGCACAATAAAAAAGGTCTCGATGGCATGTTTGCTGAGGAAGGCGTGTCTCTCGTGCCCGTATCCTGGCTCCACTTCATAATCTCCGTTCAGACATTCCAGAGTGGCTTTTGTTATATGAACCTTACTGATGGGGGGACACAGAACACTCGAAAATTTCAGAATTGACCATTAAACAGGACAGTATATACAATACCAGTCAAACGTTTGGACACGCCTACTCATTAATATTAATATAGTAGAGTCTCGTTAATATGCACATATCAGGGTCCAGTGCACCTTAACGCATATTAAGTGAGACCGCATGTTAGCATTTTTCCTAATGTTTTATATATTTTAGCTAATATGCAGGTGTGAATGCGCTTGTGTGCGGGAGTGAACACTGGCATGGAAGCAGAATGCCGTCATATTGCTCTAATATAGTCAATTTCAGTGAAAAATTACAAAAAATTCCCTTTTTGGTCATCCTCAAATTTGGGGTCCAAGGGGTGGGCGCATATTAAGCAGAAACGCATTTAAAACTGTATTATTATGAAGACCCTGGTTGTTTCTGTGTTTTCCACCCTCAAGTCATTAGTGAATCTGGGCCTCTTCAACATTAGAGGGCTGAGATCCAGATGTGACCCAAAAGATTATGAAAATAATCTAACACTGACTCAAACACCTACTTGTTTTTGATTCAGTGGTGGGCTGCATAATGACATAGTGGTTAGCACGTCTACCTCACAGCAAGAAGGTTCTGGGTTCAACTCTTGAGCTTGGGCATTTCTGTGTGGAGTTTGCATGTTCTCCCTGTGCTTGATTGGGTTTCCTCCTGGGAATCCAGTTTCTCCCCACAGTCCAAAAACATGCACAGTAGGCTAATTGGCGGTTCCAAATTGCCATTGTTTAGTTGTCTTAAAGTCATGATGTGGTGTTGTAGGAGGGAACTTACCCTGGAAGTCCTCCTGCCTCCATCATATTCGCCAGCGTGACATCATTTGACCAAACATCATATTGCCACTTCCTCAATCCCAGAACCCCACACAGCACACGACCCGTGTGCAATCCCACACGCATGTTCAGATCCACCTCTGTCGCCTCTGCAACTGACCTGCAATCAAATGCACACACAAACACACACACACACACACACACACACACACAGAGAGAGAGAGAGAGAGAGAGAGAGAGAGAGAGAGAGAGAGAGA
>JBCNYH010000002.1:6533458-6546013 GCA_039654325.1 Tandanus tandanus | reverse complement strand
ATATATCACTGTAAGTTACAGAATATGTTTCTCTTCCCAAGTTTTTAAATTTGATCGAAATGATGCACGTGTTTTAGGTTGAGTGTTGGCTCATTACTTTTCTGATTACTGCTAAGTGGGTGATATCAGTTGGAGATCACAGCTCGGCACTGGAGTTGGTTGGCATGGAAGAGGTAAGTTTCCCTAGAAACACATACAGTTCATTGTCAGCCATGCGTTGATGAAAGCAGGTGATAAATGTCTTCTTGATTAAGCATGCTGTTACCAATGAGTCAGGACACCTGTTCTAAGAGACTTTAGAGAGCAGGTTGAAGCTCGACTGAGCTTTGGATTTTACGAAGTTTTGTTCGAATATATAGAAAAGGAAAGGCAATATTTTTGTGACAGCAATCAAATTGGAGAGAAGAATTTGACTAACCATCATGTGGCAATTTGTCCTTCCATTATATAAGTTTTATGTACTTGGACTTGGACCTTTCTCTATTTCTTTCACTGTCCATATATTTTCTGAACAACGTTATCCTTTTATTAGGGTCTCAGGCAGTCCATTCCAGCCAATTCTCGGTGAAGGCACAACACACCCTGAACAGCTCTCCAGACCATCACAGAGCCAACTCACACACAACCATTCATACCTAGGGGCAATCAAGAACATCCAAGAATATTAGCCTAATGTGCATATCTTTTGACTCTGGGTGGAAACCAGAGCACCCTAAAGAAACGCATACAAGCATGGGGAGAACATGCAAACGCCACATAACAAACACCCTCTCTTCTTGAGGACCTTCTTGCTGTGAGGTGGAAGTTCGAACCACTACATCACCAGCTACGCCTTCTCTACCTCTTCTACTTGTATTATCAAACTTATAACACCTGAGTGACTAAAATGTTTAGTCTGGACATTTTTTATGGGGACCAAATACTGTAGGAAACAGACCTGTTTGGTGGTTCCCTGTCAAGTAAAGTGTTCTATATTAGTTTAGTTATAGTTTTTTCATGTGAAAAAACACAACCCTGCACTGCCTACGAACAGCAATACTCTAATATAGAGGTAGATTTCTTGTTTACTTTCACAAAGCACACAGGTTTGGATGCAAACACAGAAAAAAAAACAATTTGTCAAATATATAGTAGGCAAGGTGAACGAGGCAGAGACTCAGGTGATTAGCAAAGAGCCAAACTGGGCAGGGACAAATTTTTAAAGACTGCTGACACAAAGTAAAGAACAGCTTTTACCTGCTGTCCATCAGGTTTCTTCAGGCCAGTTCATTTCCATTCCCAGGGTCACTTTACACTTTTTAAAAACATTTTTAAAAGTCTCTGGGTCACACTTTCTTATCTTTCTTTCTTTCTTTCTTATCTATCTATCTATATTCTCACTCCTCTCACCCACTTGCTGAACCACTTACTCCTATTAGGGTTGCAGGAAGGCTAGATCCCATCTCAGACAACACTGGGCAATTACTGGTACACCCTGAACTTCTCGACAGATTATTGCAGGGCCAACACACAGCTATTCACACTCACATCCACACCTACGGGTAATTTGGAACAGCAAATTAACTCTAGCCCTGCGATGGCCTGGCGAGCCATCCAGAGTCTACCAGGGTGACAGAGTTAGCTGAGATGGGTGCCAGCCTCCCTGCGACTCTAATTAGGATTAAGCGGTTAAGAAAATGAATGAATGAATGAATTAACTCTAATCTGCATGTCTTTGGTTTATGGGAAGAAACCGCAGTGCCCAAGGAAACTCGAATAATGCACGGAAAAAACATACAAAGTCCACACTGAGACGCCTAAGCCCGGGAGTTAAACCCAGGACCTTCATGCTGTGAGGCGGACACGCTAACCATACACCACTGTGCCAACCCCTTACATATATTCATTCATTCATTCATACATTCATTTGCCGAAGCGGTTAATCGTACTAGGGTCGCAGGGAGGCTGGAGATTGTCTCAGTTGACAGTAGGCGAGGGCGGGGTACACTCTGAACAGCTCACCAGACCATCACAGGGCAAACACACTGGTTTGTAGGAGGAAACTGGAGTACCCGGAGAAAACCTATGCAAGCATGAGTATAACATGCAAACTCCGAACAAAAACACCCAAGCCCTAGAGTTGAACCCAGGACCTTCTTGCAGTGAGGCAGATGTACTAACCACTATGCCACTGGGAGGCACCCTTACCATTATTGTATAAATTAAATTTAAAGTTATATATATCAAGTTAAATTTCAAGATCTTAAACACAGCCTAAACCTAAAAATTTACTTCAGCTTTGCTATAAGAATTTTAAAGTGCATACAGTATGTTTCCACTAAGCATCCAGATGGTACATAAAATTAATCTGACTTGCTCACTGACTCTACTGACAGTTTATATTAATGTTGTGGAGCTGAGTATGTACTATCATGAAACCATAAAGCTATTTTGTGCATGTGCTGTGCGTGCGTGCGTGCGTGTGTGTGTGTGTGTGTGTGTGTGTGTGTGTGTGTGTGTGTGCTCACGCATGTGCTGTGCGCGCGCGCGTGTGTGTGTGTGTGTGTGTGTGTGTGTGTGTGTGTGTGTGTGTGTGTACGCATGTGCTCTGTGTGTGTGTGTGTGTGTGTGTGTGTGTGTGTGTGTGTGTGTGCTCACGCATGTGCTGTGTATGTGTGTAATGTACAGAGTGGCTGGTGTTACCTTCTATTTGGGGAGTTTGTTGGGTAGGAGGTGGATGAGTCATTTGCAAACAATTATAACCAATTTCAGTCGCTAAGGAACAAGGAGAAAGTGTTATCTCTAGTGTAGTTGAGAAGAACATGTATACTGTCGCTCCCTTTCTTGCCTCGTTCTTGTTAATTAACAAATCAGTCAGTGATAACTTACTTCTGTACTCAACAATGGGCTGATGAACTGCCATGTGAGGTCGTTATGTTTTATTTGAGAAAGAATCTGCGAGTTAAATGTCTGAGCTGTTCACTCAGCATTCACAACAGTTTTGTTAAAGGAAATACTGCATGTGCAGATACTTATCTATTCTGAAGAATTTTGTTTTTATGCTTGTTGCTTGTTGTCTGCAAGCTGTTTGAATTTCATATGCACCGTATCTGTGTACTTGTCGATTTCCCCATTAGGCTTCTGGTTTACATATGATCCGAATTCTAATTCAGTGAACCCACTACACTTCCACCCATGTTCCCAATCAGTGTTTGTGTGTGTGTGTGTGTGTGTGTGTGTGTGTGTGTGTGTGTGTGTGTGTGTGTGTGTGTGTGTGTGTGTGTTTGCAGATAAAAGCTGACCTTTAACATAGTCAGGGAGGAATGAAAGCAATCTGGGAAGGTAATTACCTGTCAAAGTTGCAACTTTTTTGAAGGTGAAAATGAGCTACATGATTATTTCAGCCATGTGTGTGTGTGTGTGTGTGTGTGTGTGTGTGTGTGTGTGTGTGTGTGTGTGTGCACGCACGTGTTAGTTTAATTTTGGCGAACAAATGAAATATCTAACAAGTTCAACCATTTTATGTGATCTCCATTATGAAAACAGTTTTTAAATAATAATAATAATTATTATTATTATTATTATTATTATTTTTATTATTATTATTATTATTATTATAAATATATACGTTTTCTTTCCCTTTCCACTGCTGGGCTCATGATCGAGAGGTTGTGGGTTCGAATCCTAGTTAGACCCCAACCGTGCTAAGACCCCTGGGCACAAGTGTGCCTCTGTCCACCCAGCAGTATAAATGGGTAACAGTAAAAGTACTAGGAAGGTAACCTGCGATGGACCAGCATCCCATCCAGGAGGAGTTGAACTCCTAGTCGCTTCACACTACAGAAACCGGGATAAGCTCCGCCCTGATGATCCAGTAGGCTCGGGTGTAAAAGGCCCAAAAGACTTACTTACTTTATCTCACACGATACCGATCATGATCCCGATTTGCCCCGATCATATTCTGATGTTAATCTGATATTTCCGATATGCACTGATGTTCTCCGATTGCTCCCCACTGCAATTCCGATGTTATTCCGATGTTTCATCCGATGTTATTACAACCCACACTGATGTCACTCTGATTTGTACCGATTTTGTTCTGATGTGCCTCCGATACTGTATACAAAAATTTGCAAATTAAATGGAAAACACATCGGGTAGCAATCAAAGAACATTCAGTACTTATTACAACAAAATCGACTAAAACATGAGAATAAAATCGGAATATGATCGGGGCAAATCCGGATCATGATTGGAATTGTTTGAGCGCACCTTTAAGGTTACAGTTTGATTAAGGTGTAGCATAGCATTAATTACCTACTTCAGTAATTATGTCACTAAACAGTCCCAGGTTTTCAAAAACAGTAAAACAACCTAAAGTAAAATGGCGATGAATTCACATGTGTGACAAAATATTGGTATCTGCGTGTGTGCGTGTTGAGTTTGAGACCTGTTTTTCATTTTCGTCCTCTAGCTGCAGGCGTTCCTGGATGCAGCTCCTGGCTTGTAGAAAGGCCTTCCTCTGGGCACGCTCAGTAAGGACTCGAACAAATACACCCGACAGGTTCACACCAATCAGCAGTACTGCATTCGCCACCAGCTACAAACAGACAAAGTGAAAATGGAAAATAGGAATCACTTTCTGTGTGTGTGTGTGTGTGTGTGTGTGTGTGTGTATGCACAAGGTATATGTTTTACATTTAATCAGCATTCAGCACTGTCATACCATATTCTGGAAATAGGGGAGAGTTTGGCATCAAACAATGTAGATGTGAAGAGGGTGAAAGCGAGAGTGACAGAAAGAGACAAGTGTATTAAATATAAAATGGTTGGTTAAAAGGACAGGAAGAATTTATGCATATTTTAAAAGATGGATTATTCAATCATTCATTCATCCACTCATGTTCAGTAACAGATCAGGATGATGTCTATCCCAGGAACACTTGACACAGAGCCAGTGGATCACAGAGCCCCATACACACACAGACACTCATTACCTACAGGCATAATTTGGAGAAATGAAAGGAAAGCAGAAATCCTAGAGGATTTATATATACACTAGATTACTAAATGGGTACAATATAACGTAAATATTTCTACACTATAACACATACCACAATATGAAACCACATACTGAATGGCTGCATGATGAATTGTTTATATTTACCTTGGTGACATTAAAAGATTAAGCAGTTTAGCACACGTTATTTAAAAAGAAGAAAATGTAATATATATTCCACTCTTTTGCCCCTCAGTTATATTACTGTATATTATATTAAAACTGTATGTTATGTTAAAAAAAATTATTCCAAGTGGATAATGCTTGAATCAAAACCGGACACTCAGTTTTGATAGGACATGGAATGTGGCTTACTTTCCTTTTGATGTAGTACGTACAAAACTCTGAATGAGTAGGCTAAACAGTCGATAGTTGCACATCGCTTACGCTTACCTGACCTGCCTCTGTCATGGTTAAAATATTGTGGGCTGAGAATTTACTGGACCTATCTCCACTATTAACAAAATGGAGATAGGTCCATTTAATTCTCAGCCCACGATATGTAAAACAATAAACTATGAAAATATTCGTTAATAAAAAAACAATTTTCCAGCATAGTATATACCAAAACTCTTAAAGAGAGGTAAAGAAACACTGTTACACACCTGTAGTCTGCAGTTGGAGCTCATGTGTCTGTCATTATTTAAAAAACATTAAAATAAAACAAACATCTCATTTTAGTGGGGTTTGTTTTGTTTTGTTTTTGTTCTGTTCCTGTGTATCGCTTTCAGTATATAATTGTTAATTATTAGAATTATGTTCCTATATGTGTATCCCAGAGGATCACTGGTATCTGTGAATGTGGATTGTGAAATGGAATCATCATATTTCTACCTCAGCCAGTGTTGGCTGTGATAGGCTCCAGCCTCCCCGCGACCCTAATAGGAGTGAACGGTTTAGCAAATGAGTGAGTGAGTGAGAGAGTATTTCTACCCTGGCTATGTTTGTCCCTACAAGGTATGATAAAAAAAATAAAAAATACAGAGACTGTTCTTGCTGCGAGCTAACAGAGTGCAGAATGGTTATGTGACCACAGCAGGGGTGAGCAGTAACTGTCATCAGTCAGTCTGATATTTCACTGTAACATTGGGACTTTTGTGACAATAAGCATGTGTGTATTTGTGATTTTTCTAACGTCTTCAAACGTGAGCTGAAAGCCAAAAGACGCTTGAAATCAAATTCTGTCAAACTCGGGAAATCACCAACAGAGACTCTTCAAATGCTTGACAAACACAAACCAAGAAACTACACAAGTACAATGTGTTTCCTCGGCCTGACCTCTCGTTGGCCTCCAGTGACATTTTGTCCCTCTTGAAGCAAGCACGCCACTCAAAACACATCGTCCAGTTCGTTTTGGGGATATTTATGATAGAAATGTAAAATGTAGTCCTGATTTTTTTTAAATTGAATGTTTGCTATATCTGTACAAAGTGAAGTGCTTCAATAATGACATTATTAGCAGCAAGCTGTACTTCATATATGTTTGGCAGTCTGGGAAAGCCCACCACATGCTGCCACCAAGAATATTTTAAAGCCTCAAAGCCTTTTTTTAACTTCTTTAATAGTCATGTCTCACATTCAGTAAATAAGAAGCAGGTTTAACAAATGAGGCTGTAAAAATGGTCAGTGTGAAAGTAAACATTAATCAATCAAGTTAAATGCCATGACTGACATTATGTCAGGTAATAAGACAAGAGAGCCAGATGTGGATGGTGGTGAGGATTACTTAGCTGATGTAGTGATTACTCATTTTTCAACGTAAACTTTGTTGCCTTCGTTATAGCTTGTCAGCTCGGAGTATCAGGTTAAGATCATTCCAAGTAAAATAATGCAGAGATGCCAACAGCAATTGACGACTCAGCATCTAATTTATAATCTAAATATAATGAATTCTATGGTAATAATTGAATACTACTTGCCTTTTTAAATAATAAAATTAAACATAGTTGCTGGATGGTTGGGATTTCTGAATATCATGTCAATCTCTAGCCTATAAAAAAGTTTCAACAGTCTGTTTAAATAATTTTTATTATTATGCTTTTCATTTTGAAATTTTATTTGACATTTAACTAAACTGATAACCAACAGTTATTTTTAGGTGTTAAATGTGGCACAGCCTGTCAGTAGGATTGGAAATAAAATTGTTAAAAGCAGTTTCTCCCAGGGTGGCATGGTGGCATAGTGGTTAGCATGTCCGTCTCACAACAAGAGGTCCCGGGTTCGAGTCCTGGGCTCGGTGAGGATGTTTCTGTGTGGAGTTTCATGTTCTCCCCATGCTTGTGTGGGTTTCCTTTGGGTACTCTGGTTTCCTCCCTCAGCGTAAAGGCATGCAATTTAGGCTATTTGGCTGTTCCAGATTGCCCCTAGATGTAAATGTGAATACTTGTGTGTACCCCTTTTTCACCCAGAGTCGACTGAGATAGGCTCCAGCCTCCCCACAACCGTAGTAGGATTAAGTAGTTTGGCAAGTGAATAAAAGAATGAATTAATGAATTTTCTCCCTTTTCGCTTTTGAAGATAAGCATACTTGCTGTAACTTGCTATAAAACTTTACTTGTAGTTAAGCAATGAGAAATGAGATGCTAACTGTGTCACTTTATTCAGCGGTTATGTTAAAGTTTCACCATGTGAAAGGTTTTCCCAGGCCAACATACATGTACATCATCCTTTGTGCACAATTCGTAACCTAATGCATGTGTATAACTAAACTATTACATGACATCATTAATCACTGTTAGTAATCTCACAGCATCAATAAATCAGTAAAAGTGCACAGGGTGATAAGTCACTGTTCAATTTAGATCAATCTGAACTGGAAGAGATTCACAGATGCCTTTATTAATCTTTACAAAATCTTTATACAATGGTGGAAATTATTTGCAGCAAATAATAAAGCACTATAATATTTCAGACATGCATTAGTTTCATCTCCAGTTCTTTGATTTCGCATAAAGAAACAGCATATTCCATAAAAGGCCCCATTTCAAATAAAAATTTATATAATAATAAATATGATGAGGACTATGGTGGATTAAAGAAAATGCTCAGACCATAAACAAATATAACACAATAAATTATAACACTCACCTTATAACTTAAACTGACTCGTAAACTTGATGAGCATTTGCTTGAAAAAAAATTTTCAGTATAAAATTTCAATATAGATTCCATAACACAATTCAATTACCTTATATTTATATAATTGCCTTATACCCATAAACCTCCCCTTGGAAAAGTAGACTTGTTCGGCACAACACAGCAACCAGACTGCCATTCGGCTTGCTATGATGCTGGACAGGACAGGTTTAAAAAAAAATAATTTTTTTTTAATAATTAAAAAAATTTCAGGGATGCACACACACACACACACACACACACACACACACACAAACACACACACAATGTGGGTCAAATCTTTATACTTTCATTGCTCATTTTTCCTGCTTCCAACACATCAACTTTGAGAACTGACTGTTCATTGGTCTTAATGGTTTTAATGCTATGGCTGATCGGTGTATAATATAAAGACTTAGACACTAGCTAAACGAGCTAGCTCCAACAAATTAATTTCTCCTGATAAAAGGTTTCAACATGAATTTGTTTTGATGATCATGTAACCATCACATTATATAGCGCCCCCTCCACAAAGTTTAGATATTCTCTGAAAGTGAACGCTATCGAGATACAATTTCTGTAATGGAAACCCAGTATCACCACAGGGTATTGAAGTGCCAGTCTACTGGATGTTATATGCGTCAGAAACGTCATGCGCTTCCTCAATGTGTTTGGGCTAAAAGCCTTTCTATTTTAATGAATAATGAATCGCGAGACAGTAGTAGTTTATTTTACCAGCTAAAAAAATGAAGATACCTACTCATAAAGTAGAAGAAGTTACTCTCATTCATTCAATCATACATTCATTCCCATTACAACGGTTATATGCCAGCATGCGAAATCTCACCGCAGGGTTCCCACATGTACACGTTCGGACGCACGAATATACGGACGGACAGACTCAGTGTTCGCGACACAATAAATCAGATCAATGCTATATCAACTTCTCTTAAGTATGGTGCTCTGTGGAGCTTCGCTATGACGTGTAGATGGGCACAAATTCTTTGGTCAAAGGTACTTAAAAAATTTAATTTCTTTAATTTGTCATTTCGAAAAATTATTGGTCTTGGGGCTAATTTCTTTAATCAACTAACATAGTTTATATAAAGCTACACAACAGAAAGAGAAGAGCTTTTTCAGTACAAGGAAATCTGCTAAAATTCTTGCCTGCAGTAGTTACACATGTAGTACAGACCTGGTATGTAGAAATTGAAAGACGTTGAGTATTCCTATAATGCCATCTGTTAAAAAGTTCACAGTCCAGACTTCTCACTTCCATAAATAAATATCTTTTATATAATAAAAGTATAATGGAATAATTTATAGTACTTGCTGAATAATGGGCTTTCATTTGTTTTTGGGTTGTTGTTTTTGTTTTTTTTGTTTTTTGTTGGGGTTTTTTTTGTATTTTTGATTCAGGTGCAGGATAAAAAAGAGTTTAGCTCATTATCACTCAGTGCAATTTGCATGTATTTATTTTAAGTGGTCTCCAATCAGAGCTGCTGCACAGCTTCACTCCTAATTTAAATTTGTGCCACTTACCCTGTTTAACTCTGCTTTTATACACAAAAGTATAAATGGAACTCTAACCTACCTTGCATTGATTTAAAAACTCCACTTGTGTTTTGTTTAAAAAAAAATAGATCAAATCTTGAACAATCAATAGTCATTCAGATATTACATTTTTTCAATCCTGTCTACAGACTATTATAAAAAGCCATCAGGCCAATTTAAACGGTCTGAGAGAGTAGAGAAGCATAAAAAGAGGAGATGTTCATTATCAGAAGTACTCAGACTGACAGGTCAGATTAAACGCTGTCTTTGATTGCATGAAAGGCATTAGTTATTGAAGTGTTTATTGATTAGGCAGCATCTTATTGACACCCAACAAAGAGATAGAAAGGTGACTTTCAAATTCACTTTGACTGACTGAGTGTGTGGAGCTCCTAGTGGAATAGAATCCGTAATATGAACAGGAATCAAACTGTCCTTGGCTATGTTAATGACTGACCACATGCAATCTTTCATGAGAAGTGAAATCTGACTAAATGTCAATCTAGCAAAACACCCCCCCCCACACACACACACACACACACACACACACATTCATTCCTTCATTCATTCATTTTCTAAGCCACTTAATCCTAATTAGGGTGGTGGGGAGGCTGGTGCCCATCTCAGCCGACTCTGGGCAAGGGCAGAGTACACCCTGAACAGCTTGCCAGGCCATCGCAGGGCAAAACACACTGACGGCAAACCAATGACCTGCTCTTTTCGAACAACAGCGATGGTTACATTATACAGCCATGGAAACAATTAAGAGGCCACTTTATATCCCTATTAAAAAATGGTCTCCTGATTAATTTATTTTTCTATGGCTATATATATAGAGTGCCGGGGGGTGGCGCGAAGGGGCGGGTGGGGGGGGGGGGGGTGATGGGGTGTTTTGAGGGTATCGGGGGGGTGTCTTAGGTGCATGCAAAGAAATAATGTATGGAAAGATGCCTTATATTTACATATAAATAATTAAATTAAATGTTTCTACGTAAATTCTAGAAAACATGGTAAACAGTAATAAATGAAAGAAGGCCAGTATTTGGTGTGATGAGCCTTTGCTTTAAAAATATAGAAATCTCTGTAAGAGTTTGTGCAGTTTTACAAGGTAATGATCTGTAAGTTTTACTGAGCATCTTGCAGAACCAGCCACGGTTCTCCTGGAGCTTTTCACTGTCACCCTTGTGTCTGTACTGGCATGCAAAACCCACCAGCCTTCAGTATGTTTTAGTTTGAAACGTGGTCTAATACGTAATATACTGCTTATTTTTTTCCTGAAACATATAATTGTAATTGTTAAATTTTAATGTAAAATTAATGTTTGTAAATCGAAAATGTATTTTTACTGACACTAATGTATAAGTATAAAATAAAAATGTATTGCAAAATTTGTCTATTCCAAATAAAATAGGGTGCCTAAGACATTTGCAGAGTCCCATAAGGTCACATTTAATGTTATGTTAACTTGTTGGGAATTTATTACCATGAGTACAGTTTTAAATGCAGTTTGCTTCCTTTGGTTGGAATAGCTAACATGGTTAATAAAAATTACATGTAACTCCACATAGACGGTAACCTAACATGCTGTCCTAATGAGCTACGTCACTGAGCTGCAGAGAATTTAGTTAATCTTGTATTCTGCAATGAATTACACTCATACGATACAACAATGCTCATTTGTTTAAAGAAATTAGCAGCCTCTGTCTAGCTCATGTAGAACTGTACACAAGCACAAAATAAAAAATAACTACTTAATGAATAATGAATGGGTAAAGCTACTTGTTTGCTTACAACAACTTTATGTATTATTTATTTACTAAGGATTTCAGGAAAATAAAATTAACAATATTCTTACAAATTATACAAGGCATTTAGCATTAATGTTTTGGGACACCCACTCCTGAGCAGTAAAAAACTTTGCCAGCTTTTGTCACCAATTCTTGCTGAAATAGATGCTGGTGTTGTTGTACCCTATCTTTTGAGATGCTTTCCTGCTCATCATGACTGTAAACACTAATCATCTGGGTTCCATTAGCCTTCCTGTCAGCTTGACCCAGTCTAGCCATTCTTCTCGGCCCCCTTATGTCAGCATGGTATTTGCACCTGCAGAACTGCCTCTCTGTTTTGCGCTCCATTCTGTGTAAACCCAAACCAACCATCCAGCACCAACAATGCCACAGTCCAAGAAGTCCCACTTTTTTTCATTCTGATGCTGTAGGAAATCATTCCTATCTGTGGCCATTAGACTGTACATATAGCAACAACATCCACTATCATACATTTCTATTTTGACTTACATTTACATTGTACTATTTATCATACTGATAATACCATACATTTTACTTACTGACAGGATTCATTCTGTATTTGTTTATATAGATATTTGTAACTTCTAATTCTAGACATATATAAATATATTTTGATATACTGTATTAATCCCACAAGGGAAATTATTTTCTCTGCATTTAACCCATCCAAAGTGAGCACACACACTCGTGGGCTGCCACTCACATTGGGGGGCCCGGAGAGCAGTTGGGGGTTAGGTACCTTGCAGTCATGAAGGTGGAGCTCACTCCCCCACCACCACACGTTTTTGGTACGGGAATCAAACCAGCGACCTTTCGGTCAAAAACTGGCATCTCTAACCATTAGGCTATGGCGCCCCAAGGTATATATACATACATACATACATACATACATACATACATACATACATATATATATAGATAAATCCCCTGATGAGTGGGCAACCACGAAACAGGCTTGTCGGGATGAATTTGTAGTCCATTTATTTTTCTTTCATACCATCTATCTGGGTCTAGTTCATTGTATTGGGCCTGTTCTACGGA
>JBCNYH010000002.1:6475010-6486680 GCA_039654325.1 Tandanus tandanus | reverse complement strand
TGTCCCAATCCACACCTTCTACTCAATCCCAACCTGAATTTGTGTCCCAATCCACACCTTCTACTCAATCCCAACCTGAATTTGTGTCCCAATCCACATCTTTTACTCAATCCCAACCTGAATTTGTGTCCCAATCCACATCTTTTACTCAATCCCAACCTGAATTTGGGTCTCAATCAACACCTTCTACTCGGTCCCAGCCTAGATCCGCCCTTAAGTCCCCACGTTTAGTTTTGTTCGCAACCAGCCAAAATCACAAGAAAAAACTCTCATCATTGAAGCCCAACCCCAGTCTCACACATCAACACATTTCACTCAAAACTGAATCTGGGTCCCAGTCTACACCTGCCACTCAATCCCAACCTGTATTAAAGTCCCAGTCAACACCTTCTACTCAATCCTAAACTGAATTTGGGTCCCAATTAACAACTGTCACTCAATCTTAACACTAAAATAAGGATAAAACTCCTATTAAAAAGCTGAAGTAAGCTTACATTACTTTTGTTCGCTGAAGTTTGTGAGTTATTTCCACACTCGCAACTAAATAGCATATAGTGTGTAGAATTGTAAAAAGGGCAGAGAACTCTGAGAGGTCAGGCTGGAGTACTGGAGAGTCAGTTGGATCCATCACGAAAGGTTTGTCGGTAGGATTTATTGGCTATTAGGGAGGAGACAAGGAAGAGATGGTGTTCAAGCTGTGTCACTACTGAAAAAAAAGAAAATGAAAATGTTTAAGGAAGTTAAAGATGAAGAAGGCGTGGCTTCAGGTGGGTTTTTCTCATATATAACCTTTTATAAACTGCCCTCAATTATTAACCGATCATTGGATTTGTGAACCCAAATTATTACAAAAAAGCAAATCCAGCATTTCAAATGATCAAAGATTAAAATACTACATTTATGAATTATGACTTCGGATGATAATTGTTACTTGTGTATGTGTGAAGACTTTATTTCATTATATTCATTATGAGTTGCTTACAAATGCATTTGGATCCTATGCATGGATCCTATGGTTACTAGCTCTGTTTAAAATAACACTTTGGTGTTGTTTTACATATATGTTACCCGGGACTGCTACCCAGTTTCACTGTACTCTGTGCAATAACAAAAGAATAAATGAATCAATCTGCCTAAGCATCTTTGCATATTTTTATTTAGCTGTAGATACATTATTTAATATTAACAATTGCTGCTCAACCTACAGTAGCAATAACCCTGCCCAAAATGATGAACACTGGTTTGTCTAAGGTCAGTGTCTTTTCTACACACACCTTAATGCTGCAGAATACCAACCCGCCAAAAGTCTTTGATAGCCGTAGTCTCATTTCATTATGATTAACTAATCGTGTGCATTTCATTACTGGCACATGGTTGCTAATTGCACTGTGGCAGTAGAAGATCTGTGGAGAAAGAGGGTATGATTACATTGTTAAAATGTTTTTTAATCATCTAAGGTCATTATATTTTGTAATTTGTTTGTATAAGTTAATGAGAACCACATAATTGATATTTAGTCCCAATCAATAAAAACAGAATTGAATAAGGGTGTACTTTCTCTTTTTTATGTAAACATTTTTGCTTCTTTATTCCTATCTAATGTCACGATTCCTGATTATTTTTTGTCTGCATTGATTTGTTTGTCCGTTTGTTGTTGGCAACTTAACAGAAAAAAATTATGAACAAATTTGGGTGAATTTCTTTGGGGGCATAGAGTGTGGCCCAGGTAATACCCCATTAGATTTTGAAGATGATCTGGATCCAAATTTTTTAAGATTCTTTAACATCAGCCTCTGTCAGCAAGTGAGACAGGTTGATTTTTCAAAGTGTGGTATTACAGCAGGCCCAGCAGGGGGAGCTACATACTTAATTTTTTGGAGGTCTGCATTCTCTCAGTGCTCTAGCTTGTCCTGAATCACTTTTCAAAAGCCTATTCCAGAGGTTTATCCTGCCCTCCAGAACTCCTTAGTAATTAGAGTATTCATTATACATGCTCTCATTTCAACATCATCTTTCCCACTGCAATAATCCTTGATCCCCTAGCCAAAGTAAAAGCTTTTATGAGGTATTTGATTAGTACCAGTTTTTATTTTTAAAGTAACAACTTGTCAATAATACAGTACAATTCATACAAACTTGGCCTTTTTGTACTTGGATTTATCATTCACCTTTTCCCATTACAACACCATTAAACACAACCACACGTTTATGCCCCACTCTTGTGAATAAAACTCAGATAACATAAGAATGAATTCTGGGTTTCGTTACGATAACAGAATCTGATCTTACCCCAGATAGCCCAGAATACAGCATTAATTAACAAAGATTTTAAATATACTACTGGCTCATTTGCATTTATTCACCAGAAACCCCTTAACTACAGGGGAAGATATAAAGCATCACCAGCATAATTACTTGTAGTACATTTTTAATTACACAATCTAATTTAAACACTTCTTAAAGGCTGATCATGACACAGCTACACTGCATTGTCATTGTGCTCACATGAGTACTAAATAAAGATAGAGGACAGAGTAAGAAGACTGGGTTAAATCCATCCAGAGCATATCATAGAACTGTATAATATTGCTTGTGCATGATCACATGGACCCAAATTCAACCCAGACCTCTGTATTTGTAGTTTTAAAGCAAAGTGAGCAGTGGCATTGCTGCTTTGGGTGTGCACTATGCAGCAAACAGTCGTGAAGCAGTATAGCCTGCACAACCTGCATGACAAGATTGAGAAAGAAGCAGACCAGTCAAAGGCCAAACATTCCAATTTGTGCATTTTAGGAGACAGGATGCAATTCTCTTTCGCCATGAGAGTAGAACTCAGAAACATAGCTGCATGCTACAGGTCTACAATCTACAATCCTGGGATCGATGATTGCGGCAGGGAAACTTCGGCGCTTCTATAGCAAGGGGAGCCAAGCTCTGCAACACCAGTGGAAGAAGTGTGTGGACTACAGGGGAGACTATGTTAAAAAAAAAAAAGTCATTAGGTCAATTTTGACCATTGCATCACAGTCAGCCTATGAACTTCCTCGTATATAAGTTCACATGAAACTAGCAGCTATATTCTGCCACCAGTGTAGGATACAAAAACAGTTGCAAGAATATTATTATTATTATTGTTGTTGTTGTCCTTATTGTTCTGCTTCTCCCTTGTACACTACATTCGTCAACAAAATGAATGAGAAATTATCTAAATGATCCTGAAATTCTTGAATACACTGCATAGAAAGGACATCTTAGTAACTGAAAATATCCTGAATACAATTAAATTCCTCTTATAATAGGAAATAAAAAACAAAATAAAGATAACATTTATAGACATTAAACCCATCTGTGGACATTCTTAAGCGTTTTTAAGCTTGAAGTGTACTGATTTTACTAGTGGTTAATTTCACTTCACTGTAGAAATAAATGCTAAATTATCTGCCAGTAGAACAAGACTATTTCAAACCTAAAATTAGTCAGAACAGAAAAAAGGGGGAAAGAAAATAGATTCGGTTTCTTGTAATGTTCTCCTAGTTTATGTTAGATCAGGTAGACTATATTACTTATATTATATAACTTCACATGATCATGTTTTGCAGCATATGCCAAATATGCAAAGAGATATACATCATCATAAATTAGATCACAGTATAATTTTCTAAGATATTGTAGGTACTTTCAGGTGGTACTTTCTAGTGTGCTTGTCCAGATCCATGTAACTGTCATCTGTAGCTTAAAAAATATATATCCCAACAATAATAGACTGTATATAAGATATTCTTAACCCAAACCACCCAACACCAGGCTAGTGATATGTCCATGCCTGACATCTGTAACCCTGACTTATGTATTTAATAATCACAGCAACACAATAGCTGATTTAATCCATAAAATTGTTATACTTATGTTATTTATATTCCTTTATGTTTCTGTTTTAAAAATATATATTTTCATGAAAGCTAATTATTGTAATCAATGTGGTGACAGTATGTTTTTTTAATATCTAAACCTAAAAATATTGTGACATTCAGCTTTATTCATACTGGCTACCCATACTCAGTCACTCAACACAGTCACCATACATTTTACACATAAAATCTGCCCAAGTGCTCTAATAACATGTTACATTAGATACTACAATACCATGACAAATAGTACAAAGAGCTAAGGAAAGAGAAAGAAATGACAAGGCCGACAGGAGGAAGTTATTAGACAGCATGTAGAAATATTAAATATGTGAATCTGGAACACATTGCATTGTGAGGCATGTTGGGGTACGTGATCCCCAAAACTGATCTGACTGAAAATCAAAGTGTAACAAGGTTCTCTGCCAGGTAATAAAGGCTGTAGCCATTGCATACGATACAGCAGAGGTTACAGAGCGATGAGAGGAGGTGGTAAAGCCACAGACGGTTGCTCAGCTGCTTGTATTTGGGGTCCTTGTCACACAGTTTGGAGTAGGCTTCACGGTTGGAAGACAGCCCAATGTCCTGGCCCAGCCCGCAAGCCTGCTCGATCATGTGCATGTCCGCCATGATCTCGGAGGTCAACTGGCCAAACCACTGAGCATTCACGGCTGCCACAGTCACACATACGAAGAAAACAAAAATCTGTCCAGAGAAGGAGTAGGAGAGAGAGAGAGAGAGAGAGATAGAGAGAGAGTGAGAGAGAGAGAAGTGGGAAGAAGAATACATGAACATTTTTACATCAGGTGTGACAGCATTTTCCCCGAGTTTGAGAGGTGGATAATAAACAATTATTGAATGAGGCAAAGTATGATATGGAAAATTATTTGGTCGAGGGGATGTTATCTCCCGGACCTGAATAGTTCTCTATCATACGAAAGCCAAATTCTATAATCGTTTGATTATTCATTCAAAACATTTTCAAAGCAGACAGTCACATTACTGTATTGCACGTGCCAGTTATGCAATAGTCATTCAATTTATCTGATGGCAACAGTGCAATAATTCAGTTATCCCTTGGCAATGATGCTATTGCAATTATTATTCAAAAGCTTTCCACCAATCAGAAACGGGAAAATCCCTTGAATGCATAATAATAATCATTCATATATACACTGTGTGGAAATAGTGTGATCTGATTGGTTCACGGTCTGGGGATCAATGAACAATTATGCGTTGAAGGCAAAGTGGCTGAATAGTTCCCAAGAGGGAATTCAATTCAACAACATTTACTGAGCCTGAGCACAATTCCATGACAACAACTTCTTTCTTTCTTTCTTTCTTTTTCCCTCTAACTCCTACCTTTTACATTTTTTTGTTTTATGCTTCAATTTAAGAATACGCTGAGACTAAAAAAACAAAACAAAAAAAAAAAAATGTAAAAATAAAAAAGATGCGGCAACCCAAAAACTTTCGACTTTGGCTTTTCTTAGGATTTACACTTTAAGATGTAAGAGATTTTTAAATCTTAAATGTTAAAATGAGAATTGCTTCAGCTAAAAATAAATTCAGTTTAGAAAACAGATTTCTCAGATTTCTGATCAGGAGAAGTAAAAAAGAATCAAGAATCAAAAGTATCATGGCATTTGAAGGGAAAACACTGGAATGCCTAAGATAGGGGCCGTCCAAGACCACATTATGGATTTGTTCAGTCAGTTTCTCTGAATTAAACCATTTACTTCATACCCTGTTCATTCTTCCTTTTAATTACTGTGCAACCAATATTAAAATTAAATGAACAAAATATGCTCTTAAAATCACTGTACATCTGAGTGGATCATAAATAATGCATAAATGCATTCTGTGGAAGAATTTTAAGCTCCAACACTGTGTTTTTGTTTACAATTCAAAGCTTGTCACATACACAAGATCAAAATGCACCAGTATTAAAAATAATGTTAAAATACAGCATGAAAATCTAACAGTTTGTACTAAAATAAGAGTTCTGTGTAACCTGTGTTCCATACCTGAAAGGATTCCTTATCATCCAGCAGGTCACTGGGATGGTACATGGCAAAAATAGCGAGGTTGAAGAAAGCACAGGCCGAGCCGATGTGCAGATAGAAAGGGAAGAGTCGACTCTGAATAAAGCCGTAGGTGTGTCTGTTTAGATTGCTGTCCATGACAAATCCTTCAAACAAAACAATCAGTACAAATAACAGTTTAACAACCAGCTACACCATTACTGACCAACATGTTTCCCACACAAACATACATCCGTTATGGAACGTGGATGACACATGATCTGAGGCAGGTTTAAAGAAACACTCTCACCAGAGAAGAAGGTGACCCATATCTGCATGCCCCAAAAGGTGGAGAGGAAGATGAGATGAAAAAGTTTTGCACTGATGGGTGGCTCGTGGTCCGTGGACATGTTAAGTGGACACCATCCAACGCTTAATGTGCTGTGCCTTCTGATTCTGTTGCCCTTCCTGGATACAATAACAACAACGTTTAGTACCACAAAAACACAAATTGTGAAACCTTTTTTTAGAACATGTAGCAGAATGTGTGACGTAAGGCTGTTAAGAACTGCTGTCAGCTCAGACAGCATGCAGAAGGATTTGTACTTCAAAAGCAATTGAAAAGTCCTCAGGAAATGACTTGAGAGCCGTGGCTTCTTCTGTGTGTTGATATAGAGTCAGTTTTCATAAGTATTTGAACAACACAATGGTTGTAATTTTGCCTTTGTTTCCGGGAAGCTGGGGCTCATCAACCTGGGAAGGCAGCTCATCTAGCAATATCCTTTCAAAGAAAAGGCTTCAGGAGTAAACCTCGAGGAAAAATCTGGAACTGAAGTCCCTAAGACAGTCAGCTGTTGTACTTAACATTGTTCTGGCAACTCCTGCGACACCACTAGCGCCAAACTGTAACAGCCTGCTGTGCCTTTGGATCCATCAGCGACGTGGAGAGGAGGGACATGCTGCAAGACCAACAGCCCGTCCTCCATATTACTGTACCCAGCCTTGCTTGCCTTTGTACAACACCACAAGGGATTTTGAAATAAAGCAATGAAGACAAGACTGAAGTGCATATATGGATGTAATTCCTTTACAGTCAGAAACCAGCTGAAGTCTGGAGCTCATGTGCATCACCAAATGCTGTTTGTGGTCATTTGTGTATCTTTTTTCATCCGTTTTGTTCTCAGTAAGTGACAATCATGCTCAGCCAGTAAGAACATTCCATCTCTTTGCCATATGAAGTAGTCACAAACACCCGTAACCCTGGCAGCCATACATGCCCATGTCCACCATGTTTGACAGATAACGTGGCATGCTTTGAAGATACCCTGTGACTCAGCTGTTCAGACATCAAGTTCAGTCCACCACCTCGTTGACAGAACAGAGAAGAGTTTAGATGCATTTTCCCCTTGTCCATTGATAGAATGAGGGACCAGTCTAGCAGTGCTAGAGGATCGGAGAGTACGTGGTGCAGTGCGAGGTGTGATGAGTGTTTTGACCTAGGAGGGTGCAGGTCCATTTTTGGCTTCGTAGGCTAGCATTAGTGTTTTGAATCGAATGCGAGCAGCTACAGGAAGCCAATGGAATAAGACATACTAAGCCTATGTGCTGGGGTAGTTTAACCAGGAAACCTGTATTCAGCCAAAATAGATTGATAGTGAAAGATAAAACACGTAGGCTACTCGCTCACGAATGTACATTTTTCAGCTTGGTTTCATCTGCTCAAAAATTACTGCTCGCAAACTGCACAGGCTTTCTTTCAAAGTCAAATCAGGTCTTTCTGTTCTTGAATGTTACCAGTATTTTGGATCTTCAGGTAAATCCTCTATATTTATATTCATGAAGGGGTATCTTGGTTGTAGAGTCTGATAATCGTAACCCTACGTCCTCAATAATGTTCTTGGTTTTATTGGCTGTTGTGAATGGGCTTTTCTTCAAAAAGAAAAGAATTTTATAATCATCCAGTATAGTTGTCTTCTACGGTCTTCTAAGTCTTTTAGTTCTGCTGAATTTGAAAATACGTTCTTTCTTTTTAAAGATTTTGCTATCCCTCTAATAGCTGTGTTTCTTTTTTTAGCTTAATGACTGCATCCTTCATTTGCATTAGAGTGTCCCATAAACAGCTGCGAAATGCAAATTCAACACTTGGAGGCAATTCCACACTCACTGATTTCATCTCCTTGTCATGAAATAATGTATAAACAGACCATAGGGTCTATTTGCAGACACAGTTTACTGGTAGATTGTTGCAAACATTACAATGAAGTTCCATAATATTTGATCAAAGCTTATGAAAAGATGATGTATATAATCTCTATCATAATACATCCTTATATTAATTATTCAGTGGGATATAAATACATCATTTGAAATGATAAATATAAGTTATATAACTTATATTGTACATGTACTGTTTGATAATAGAATCTATGACAGATAATTATGCGTGACAAATGTCACTTTTCTAATTGTTATAAAAGCAAATTTAAATCATTTGTTTTTGTTTATTATTACTCTGACAACAGTCTGAGACTATATTCTGATCTCATACAAGATATTTATGCATATTTTATTCCTCTTCAGAAGGAAAGTGCAAAAACAAAAAAATTCTAAAAATTTCACAAGCGAAACTTATGAGAATTTCAAGATGACGGCTAAGTATGAAGGAAATGCTGACAAGGCTGAAATGTTGTGTGTTGCTAGATCTGATATACATGTTGCATGTGGTAAAGTTTCATAACCTTGGTGAACTGTCCACATCTTCTTCAGGGACTCGCAAGATGAGCAAATTTTCACCTACCGTCCAGTTTTTGGACACTCACTAACACACCATATCACATTTATTCTTCTTAAAAACTGTTTGTTTTACATGGAGATATGCTTAAATTTGCTATAAACATACTTTTGGGGGGTGGTGAATATATTTTCTGTGTCAAAAATTCGAAAATACTTTGTTGGAAATTGAACTTTTTCTAAAATTGCAGTATCAATAGCAACCTAACCCTGACAAATAGAGTAACTTCGACTGCAGATGCAGACAGAGTGGGTCCTGTTCTGTTAGTATGTCAGCCCTATACAGTAATTATTAGAGGAGTTACAAGCTTTCAAAAATGACCAAAATGGTAAATTGCAAGTTGCAGGCCAACAAATGGGTACTAGCCTACAATCTTTAAATGAAAGTATCTTGGAAAGTTTTTGAATTAGGACCTCCTATGTTCTATGTCTGGTTAAAGTTTCATTGAATTCTGAGATGGTCACCTGGGAACCTCTAGGTGAATTGACATGGAATGACCCCATAAACATCATGGAAATGCTTACCAGTCAGTTGTTTATTTTGAGAATATTTCAATTAATTTCGAGAATGAAAAAAATAGACGGGCTTTATAAAAGTGGTTGTAATTCCCAAACAGTTAATGTGATATTTTTGCCAAATCCATTGAATGACACTTCAATCCTATTTTGACTGCTTTATTTCAAATCCATTATGGTGATGGTGTACAGCGACAAAATTACAAGAATTGTGTCTCAGTCCAAATACTTATGGACCTGCCTACACTGACTTTTAAAACAGGAAGGAGTGACGGCTTCTTGAGATTCTTGAATGAGTTACACGTTAGGTTAGGAATTGTTGAACATATGCCACTCCACACCACTGCCAAAGCCTATAAGTTTGTATTTTCTTCTTTATAAATGATAGCGGTATTAAAACGTTTTAAAAAGTAAGCGTTCCAATAATACTCAAGTACATTATAAATATGGCAAAAATAATACTAAAGTATCTGTAATAGTACACGAGCATTTCCCAGTCCTTACCTGAAGAAGGCAGACAGATTCACCTTTCACCTAGGTGTAGTCAAAGCAACCGATTAACTACATCTAACAGATCAACCGTGCAGCACGGTGGTGTAGTGGCTAGCGTGTCTGCCTCACAGCAAGCACATCCTGGGTTTATGTGTGGAGCTCGCGTGTTCTCCCATGCCTGTGTGGGTTTCCTCTGGGTACTCCGGTTTCCTCCCACAGTCCGAAGACATGCACTTTAAGCTAAGTGGCTGTTCCAAATCGCCCCGAGCTGTGGATGTGAGTGCGAACGGCTGTGTGTGTCGGCCCTGCACTGATCTGGCGAGCTGTTAAGGGTGTACCCCTCCTTCGCCCAGCGTCGGCTAAGACAGGCTCCAGCCTCACCGCGACCCTAGTTGGATTAAGCAACCTGGCAAACGGGTTAATTTTAAAATTTAATTTGTTATGAAATCAGATTCACTATCTGTGTACTATTTTACAGACTGATGTATATAGAATTAAATATCCTGGACTACCTGCAGTTTATCCAGGTACAACAACTCACCTGTACTGCCAAATAACTCACATAACTTCATATTAACTATATTGACAACATAATAAACTGACTAAACTTAAGTCTACACATGTTTAACAACACATCAATGGTTAAGTGAGTGAAAGGTGACGTCAGACATTAGACATTTTACCAGGTATAGTGTTAGCACACAGCTTGTTCTGCTAGTTAAACAGCAGCTCTAGCTAGCAACTTCCTCATGGAGCTTGGTGTTCTGAATATATACTTTTATAACACATAGCAATGCGTCTCAGTACACGGTTACGCGAAACTTCACTGAATAACTTATAAAATATTCATATTTAAAGTAAAGACCAACCTGAAACCCCCGTCAGTCGTTTTTTTGGCCACTCTGCAACAAAAACCTCGACTTTCCTCCAATCACAGTAACTCTCGGAGAGTGACGATGTAGTTTAGATGACTGGGCGTGGCACAAAGTGACGACACACTCAGAAGGACAAATAGCGTTGTATCAAATCTGCATACATTTGCATATTAATACCATTATGAGTTACAATTATGATTGGAGCTGACATGAGAGGAAATCATTAAAAGGCAGAAAATAACATCAGAAAAATAATTAATTTGAGGTTCATTGTTTAATTGGTGAAAAATTAAGTTGAAAATGATATGGAATTACTAAAGGTTTATTTTGGCTAGTCCTTATAATTTAGTAAATTTCATAAAGATAAAGAATTTCCATTTTTTTCATGCATTCTTTTTTATTCATTCATTTATTTTATTATTTATTTTATTTTATTATTCTTTTTTTGTTGTTGTTGAAAAACAAAAGAGGCTGTACAGTGGCTTAGAGGAAGGATAGCATGTCCACTTCAAAGCAAGAAGGTCTTGGGTTTCGATTCCAGGGCTGGGGTGTTTCTGTGTGGAGTTTGCATGTTCTCCCTGTGCTTGTGTGGGTTTTCTCTGGGTACTCCGTCTTCCTCACACAGTCCAAAGTCATGCACATTAGGTTAACTGGCTGTTCCAAATTGGCCCTAGGTGTGAGTGTGAATGGTTGTGTGTGTGTTGGCCCTGAGATGGTCATGGCGAGCTGTTCAGGGTGTACCCTACCTTCAGCCGGTGTCGGCTGAGATAGACACCAGTCTCCCCACAACCTGAGTAGGATTAAGCGGCTCAGCAGATGAGTGAGTGAGAGAGTGAAAAACAGGAAGCCTGGTATGAGGTCATGAATTGCATTGTTGCTAGGAGATAATGTATTAAATTTGTGTCATGTTACGTTTACATAATGATACATAATGTCTTCTCTGACACACAGCACTAGAAAGTGTACAAGGTCAAAATACTACTAACAAACAATACATATATATATATATATATATATATATATATAGAGAGAGAGAGAGAGAGAGAGAGAGAGAGAGAGAGAGAGAGA
>JBCNYH010000002.1:6407636-6433948 GCA_039654325.1 Tandanus tandanus | reverse complement strand
ACACACACACACACACACACACACACACACACACAACCATTCACACTTACACCTAGGGGCAATTTGGAACAGCCAGTAAGCATAATGTGCATGTCTTTTGACTGTGGTAGGAAACCGGAGTACCCAGATGAAACTCACACAAGCACGGAGAGAACATGCAAACCCCACCGAGAAACGCCTTCGCCAAGCCTGGGACTCAAACCCAGGACCTATTTAGGGGGTGATCACATTACAGGTGTGATAGAAAAGCGATTGATGCAAACGGCAATTCACGGTTGCCGCTTTTCATTCTCGAAATGTTCTTAAATTTGTCTTGCGACATACGCAGCATCGCATTTTGGCTGCCTGGTTCGTGAACTCGTTGCAAAAAAATTCAAACATGTTTGAAATTTCCGCAAACTGTCACAAAACGAGGCTCTGACGCAAAGTAGTCTTAAACTCTTCTCAAACGGTCACAAAGTTGTTGTTTTGCCGATAAATGATTTGTTTTCCGTTCCCAAGAAAAAAACGACAAGCTGAAGACTTCCACGCGGAAAGTTTGCGAAAAGTTTGAGATGTGCTGGCATCCGCCATATCCCGTGCATTTTGTCATAATCCGTATTTGTTTCGCATTTTGTTTGTGCTAATAACAATAACATGAAACACAGTAAACAATAAAACGCGAATGCTTTGAGAACAAAAATGCGGCTGATTTATGACAGGAGATTCGCTTTAATTTCTTCCAAACATCTGCAAACCAGGGCAGTGGTGGCCCGGTGGTAGGGTGCTGGATTACTGATCCCAAGGTCGGGGGTTCAAGCCCCACTATCAGCGGGTTGACACTGCTGTCCCCCCAGTGCAGCTAACTGGGTTATCAAATGCCGGCCATGTCTCTCATTGTCTATGGTGGGAGGCATGTAAAAGAACCATTGCTGATTTTCGTCAAGTAGGCTGCATAGCCGTCAGCGTGTTTCTGCCCTGCGATGGCCTGGCGAGCTGTCGAGGGTGTACTTTGCCCTCGCCCAGAGTAGGCTGAGATGGGCGCCAGCCTCCCCGCGACCCTAATTAGGAATAAGAGGTTCAGAAAATGAATGAATGAATCTGCAAACCAATCGCAAATTACTTGCGCGACCTTCTCGCGATTTTCGTGCGATGTACACGTTTAAGCCGCAAAATATTCGCTTGCATGTGGAGTCGCCAAACATCACACGAATTTCAAAATTCGCCAAAAAAAGGCAAAAATAAACAAACAAACAAATAAATAAATAACTATATTTGCGTCGAAGTCGCTTTTCTATCGTGCCTCTAGTGTGATCACCCCATTACTGTGAGGCGGATGTGCGAACCACTACACCACACACTGACTTTTATGTTGATTTAATAAGCCTGGTATAAGTGAATGGTCCACTTTAAAGAAGAAATAAAATCTCTCTCCCCAAAACAAGAAGAATGGACGTAAGCACCACACAGTGGTTATTATTTGGGGATTTATTTACCCCTGATCTTTAATCCAGCTTTTTGTTTTTTTGCTTTTTCAATCATCCAACAGCAAATCCCAGTAGAAGAGCAGCAGGAAACCATTAAAACCAGTAGAAATGCATCTGGTTCTTGTTATTTGTATAAGGAAACCTAAACTCTTTTTAACTTGTCTATAGTTTTTACAGGAATGCATAGGTCTGGTTCCAGTTGGGGGAAAGACTGATCGAGGTTAGAGTCTGGACTTGTGTGCATACATGATGTGTGTTGACGCAGATCTTTGTGCGCCTTGTAGAACTTCCTCTGTCTGTAGGACACAAACAGCTGGGCTGGAAGGACACTCGGTGCTTTTATAGCTTTATTGCAAGCCGCAAGCCCTGTCTCAACGAGCCGAGGACACGAATCAGACCCTCCTGGAAGCATGAAGGGACTGTCGACTTGTTTCTTCGGTGAAATGAGTGCCATCTTGCTGTGTTTGGGCTCTGGATCTTACAGGAAATGATCCGGACCTGAGCTCGGCTCTGCTGGTGATTCAGCTGCTCCGTGACTCGTGTTTTCATGTCGTTTTCACCTCCTGGCTGCTCCAGAACGGCTCGTTTCCGCGTAAACACCGCTAATGTTCATCTTCAGGCGGATCTTCACCAAAAATAACCACCTCCACCGACAATAACGAGGTAAGCTGCGAGAACATGCGGCAAACACACCAGTATAGAGGCGGCATAGCATTCTGCACACACCGCGTCGCGCGCGCGAACATCTGGCTGTGTGTTGTCAATAAAAGGATTCAGGGATGTTTACATGAGGTTTTGCACCCCATCACATTTCTGTGCATGCATATATCTTTGCATGATCAGTACTTCTCATGCATTAGACCATCCTGTGCTTTATGCATCCTCTCCAGTTTTTGGCATCATCAGTGTAGACAGGGCTGAGATCAACTCTGGTGTCATGTGATGCCCCAAACTTGTTGTTTCTGGGCACTAAACAGCCAGCAGTAAAGGTTTTAAACCCAAAGGAGATCTCTTATAACTTCCATTCGTACAGGTGACTTGGTGATTTATAACGTGAACTAGGATCATATCAACTTCACCTACAATAACCGTGTGAAAGTGCAGTCAGACAGATTATAACAGGTTATGTCATATCTATGTGTCATCTTGGGGGCGGCACGATGGCATAGTGGTCAGCACGCCTGCGTCACAGCAAGAACGTCCTGGGTTCCAGTCCCGCGCTTGTCTAGTGGAGTTTGCATGTTCTCCCTGTGCTTGCATGGGTTTCCTTTCACGTTCCAAAGACACGCACAGTAGGGTAACTGGCGGTTCCAAATTGCCCCTAGGTCTGAGTGTAAGTGGACTGGCAAACTGTCCAGGGTGTACCCCACCTTCGCCGAGAGGCGGCTGAGATAGATCAAGATCCCTGGCGATTCTAGTAGGATTAAGCGTTCAGCACATGGATGGATTTTGCTATTTAACTGACATGCTGTGTGCTGACCATTTTCTTTACGTAACCATATTACCATTCTTCAAAAACTAGAAATTGGAAATGTGCAGCCAGATTTTTTTACTTTGAAGTGGCTAAGGTGTGGCAGCTGCTGGATATTGCCTTTGCCACATGATGTCCTTGCTCAACTCTGGGGTTAGGCTGTTCTATTAGTGGCTTTATCAACAAGTGATACTACAGCGAGTGCTTTGGGAGTGCTTTGTCATAGGGAAAATGGTTCAAGGTGATGGGCAGTGAAAGCACATCTAAAAATGTACTAATTCTAATTCTTTTTACTAAATGCTCAGCTTTTACCCTAGAACCTATTAACAAATCTTTTACATATTACGTTTTGTATATCGTTTCATTCACCTTGTTAATTTTACATTTGTGCACTGATAGATTAAACTGCTTCCCTTATTTTTTAGGTGGTTCTACAGATCTGATTGCAGGGGGAATGAGCTGACACCAGGCTGGCCAGGCTTTTTGTGCTGTGTGCAAAAAAACTTCCTCATACACGTACACGCTTACAGTCCCACCTGCATACACCCTCACCTGGTTTTAGCAGCGTGGCGGGCAGTGAGGCTGAGCGTGACGACTCAGAGGAGCAGAGCAGCGTGCCCCACAGAGCACTGGTGAGTGTCGGGGTGCTGCTGGTTGCCCTCGGCATTGTCCTTATGGTGATTTCTACAGTGTACACTGCAGCATTTGGGTCGGCCCTCGCTGCTCTTGGCTTCTTTGTTCTCATCTACTACTTCTGCAGAATGATGAAGTCCAGCAACCACAACATGACCATCCCAGGACACTTCTTGCTGCACTCGCGCACCGGCACCCAGTACACATATGAGCAAGCCATTGCTTTGCAGAGGTAAAGAAACCAACCTAGCCCTTACTCAATATTTTCCTTTTTCAAGGTGGAACAATAAGAAGCATGAAACGAGGAGTATATGCTCTTGCTATTTCTTTATGCTGCTAATAATTGAGATGGAGATTAGAGATAACCTGGTACACCCATTGCCAAGAAGTAAACAGAACCTGAAGGTTAATGAGTAACATTAATGGCCAGACGAGAGAAAAGTAAACACAGCTCACAGATTTCAGAGCCACTGAGACAATCAGCTGAAAAGTGGTTGCAGATTTGTGCTGTTTAATTTTCCATGCCATCTAGCTGTAGTCATTTTTCAGATTAAAAAAAGTCTTAAATGTGGTGATTACACTGTTAAAATAAAATCCCTTACCAGGCCAGTGTTCACATCAGCTGATGCTATCTTTGGCGCAGAGGCGATTGGCTCGTCCCTCATTGCTTTGTTGCTAAAGCTTTGTCGCCACACAAGCATACAACAGTTCCTTGGTCGCCTGGACGTTCCAGATTCTAGTTGCCTAGGTAACATTCTTGTACATTTCCCACCACCAATTTTTCCCTTGTCAAACTGTGAGTTGTATCTGGCTAGTTTGCTACAAGACTACAAATATATCTTTAGGGCACAGTCCCCTCCGGAAGTATTGGAACAGCAAGGCCAATAAATGAGTTTTTTGGTGTGAACTGAAGACATCTGTATGTATATGTATGTATATATGTACAGATTTGTATGTTAAACAACATAGACATAACACTTTTTCTGTCGAACCACCACATCTTCAGTGCACAACAAAAACAAATTCATCGGGCCTTGCTGTTCCAATACTTTTGGAGGGGGACTGTAGAAGATCAGAGCTCGTATCTAACTAAGTTTATTTTAGTCCATAGATTGCAGTTTATAGATGAAGCCGTGACATTTTTTGGCAGTCTGTCTTGTTAACTGTAGAGACTTCTACTGAGCACAATAACTCATATCTATATCACTGACTCTTCCTATCAATATCTGATAAATATCTGTAAACAACATGCTGTAATTTAATCTGCATTAAGGTCACGTCACGATATCACAGATGCAGGATCAAAGCAATTCGGTGTGCTGTTTAGTTTTTTCCCCCTTGGTGTTTCTGTGTGGAGTTTGCATGTTCTCTCCGTGCTTGCATGGATTTCCTCTGGGTACTCTGGTTTCCTCCCACAGTCAAAAGGCATGCACTTTAGGCGAATTGGCTGTTCCAAATTGCCCCTATGTGTGAGTGTGAATGATGGTGTTGGTTGCCCTGCAATGGTCTGGTGAGCTTTTCAGGGGGTACCCTGCCTTCGCCCAATGTTGGCTGAGATGGAATCTTTACGGCACTTTCTGCTGTTCGAAAATAGTTTCAGGCGCACTTGGTGCGATTTTGGTGTAGAGCTACTGTATCTTGAGTTTTTGTAGGAATGTGGCAGGGGTGAACCGGCTTTTTATGTTCATAAAACAAATAATAACACATACGTTTGTCTCCCTGTGTACAGATGTAGATGTTTTTTTTAAACATCTATGGAAACTACCATAAATAGCCAACGGAGGCCTAAATGCCCCTGCCCCAAATATAAAAGTAGTTCCCATGATGCAGTGCTCAACATGGGGTTCCGCCTGAGGCGCATTTTGACAGAAATCGCAAAGGGTTTCCAGAGTGAAGCCCCCACTCCTTTCACTGATTGTTGAAGGACTGGTTGCACAGCAGCTCCACTTGCGGTAAATGCATAAGTTGCCTCCCATTTTGGCAGAGAACCTCGAGCTCATAGTTTAACAGTTGGAGTGTTAGACTGGCTCACTGCCTTACTTAATATTCCATGTAGTACAAATAGGGCGAGGAATGATCTCTTGGAGTGAAACAGAAGGTTAAGGTGATGTCTTTTATTGTTCGCAAGACCCTAACGGAACCCAGATGAATAGGGTTCAATAATGTGGGGGATAAAAGGTCAGAAGTTTTGCCCTGGTATGCAGTGGATGACAGATATAACAGTTCAGCACCCTGTCCTGACTGTGACCCTGTTCCTTAACCCAGTCGAAAAAACATGTTGTGAGGGCAAACCAAGACCTCAGCAGTTATTCCATCTCTAATTATCACTAATTATTAATCTTTCTTCTTAAAATATCTGATTTACAAGGCAGAGATTCAGCTTGGGTGAACTGGTCACAGTGTTGTAGTATGACAGAAATGAAGTTTATTACAAACTTTTGTTATGGTGTTAGTTGCTCTCTGTTAATTGTGTAAGATCTGTAGTTCAGACGAAAGCACTCAGCAGTTGCTCAATAACTTCCTTCTTCTTAATGTTGTCCATGTTCTGGAGCAAGGAAAAACAGGCGAGCTGCCAATCAGATTCTTTTGAGCTCTTGGTATGTCACCAAAGTGGTCTGACAGTGGATTGAGAGACAATGATAGGGTTGTGTTTCAGAGCTAAGCTGGAGAAGACATGGTTTGCATGAGTTGCCAGATCCCTGTGCTTTCTTGATGGTAATCGCATGATTTGGAAAACAAATGCTATTGGAAATCGAAGTCAGCTGTATACACATGTTGAAATGAGAAAGCAAGTTTTGCAAGGGCTGGAGAGATTATTTTGCTGACATCATCGAAAACGTTCTAGAGAGGGTCTCTCCACCCCCAATGTTCCCCCTCTGTCTCTTTCTGGAATTGAAGGTGAGTATAAACACTCCAGCTGACAGTATAAACTCAACTTTGGGTCTACTCCACCAAGTCCAATGAGCAAATAGGCTGCACTTTTCCCTCATGCATTCCCACAGAGTCATGTCAGGCACGGGGTGTTTGAATTTACATCGGGCCATCACTGATTTCCACCCTAACCATATACTAATGCCAGTTTTAATAAGCAGGCTTATGTGGATCTTTTATTAAAATTCTAAAAGCATGATGAAGTACAAGAGCAAGACAATGTAAAATAAACAATACTGCCTGTGGCAAGGACTAATGACGTTACTAAGTTTTGTTGAACTGCTGGCCAGATGAAAGTCTGGATTGAAGTTCTGGCTGGAGGTGGATGGGATCTGTCGTTTCTCTGTTTGAGTTAAAGACATCTGTGTATCTTCTCCTTTATAAAACGAAGCTGGAAGATGACAGCTTTATAATATATTGTAAATAATAATATATGCTTTCATATTACACTGTATACAGTTTCTAAAACTTGGCACCACTGAAATACAAGTCTTGCCCAGTGTTGGATCATAAATTATGGTGGAATTTTATATAATGGATTTTTTTTAATGGATTGCTATTACTATAACAAATTATTACTATAACCCAATTTTTGTTAGTCTTTTGTTTGGTTAAAAAAAATCACCTCGGTGTCATTGCTATAGAAATGGAAGACTTTCATTGGACAGCATTTACTTATTTATGTATATATATATTGCCCGGCTTAAAAAAAGAAGTTGTACACTAATATTTTGTTGGTGTGCCTTTATCCTTGATAACTTTTCCCAATCTCTTATGGCATTGTTGGTACAGTTGGTCAGGTCGAAACCCAGCAACAGTATGTGGGAATAAAATGAAGTCAGCCGAATGTACTAAATGAGCAGGTTATCCCATCAATCAATTCTTTCTTCCCTGATGGTACGGATATAGAATTGTGGCTCAATTAGTGAAAGAGTGGTTCAGGGAGCATGAGGAATCATTTTCACACATGAACTGGCACCCCAGAGTCCTGACCTTAACCCTACTGAAAGGCTTTGGGATGTGCTGGGGAAGACTTTATGGAGTGGTTGTTTTCTCGTCATCAATTCAAGATGTCAGTGAAAACTGAACCCAACTCTTGATGGAAATAAATGTTGTAATGTCACTTAATTTTGTTGAAAACAATGCCATGGTGATTACACACTGTAATCACGGCTAAAGGCGGTCCAACAAAATGTTAGTGCATGACCTTTTTTTTTTGTTTTGTTTGGCCAGGCAGTGTAGTAGTATCCAAACTAATAAATGGTTTTAGGAAAGATAAGCAAATGTCAAGCTGGAAGATTTCTTTTTGCAGATAGTAAAAATAAACAAGTAATTTGAAGCCAGTGCTTTTATCTCTGAGGAAGGAAATATCATGTCTAGTATTTGCTGCCAACTTTGTTATACTTTGAGCTCATAACTTCCATGGGCCTGCTGGCTCCTTTACTCTCACATGAATAGAAAATGTAGTTGGGCAACCTATCACAGTCTCCAACTGTTTTACAACCCTTTATCATCTGCAGGAGGCTGGACAGGATACGCAGAGCTTCAGCAGAAGAGCGACGCTCAGCCCCGAACCCTCCTCCAATACTCAGTCTCCAAAACCTCCCTGGAACACCACCTCCCTGGGACATGGAACCTCCACCACCCTATGAGACTGTCATAAAGATGCCACACTCCTACAGTCAGCTATGATCATGACTCCACCCTCCTGACCACAAAAGGACAATGGTAAAGGTGCTAATGAGAGCTCATCCTGCCTAAGCATGTTATCAGAATTATGATACTTCCTACTTTTGATGTTGGAGTACAACATGTTCAAGTGCTTTGTTGTCGGAGGAACATGAGAAATGGAGGACTCACGGTTAACTTTGATGTTCCCATGACAACAGTTCAGCCATTATAACTTTGCACCACACTAGCCAACTAGTCCAGTTGGATAGAACGATAAACAGCATTGTTCTACAGTATATCTAATTACGTGGACATAATTTGCAGATTAAAATTAAGTACACATGCAGTAGCTCACAGTATGATGGTGGGCTGAAAAGTTCATAGGCTGATGAAGAAGGAGTAATTTCAGAGCAAAGAAATTGGAGAGCTTTTATACCAAGGGGATCTAAGTGCTGCAACAACACTGGGAGAAGTGTATAGACCTTAGGGGTTTACCATTGCATCATGGGAATCCTATGGTCTTTTTAGCCCACCATTATAGTTGCACTGTTAAACATAGGATTATGTACCATACATTACTGAACGTGTCGTCTTGTCAGTCGTGGTGAAAGCTTAAAGGCCGCCCCAACTCGGGAACTCGGTTATGAAATTTACTTCAGAATTTCCCACGGAACATTATGACTTGACATGAGGACATTTGTGTACAATCTCTGAGTCGACAACTCGTATTTACCATAATCCCATGGTACCATAGCACCTTACGGCAGTATTGGTGCCGGTTCTCAGGCTGTATGTTAACAGTGTTAGCATACAGTATCACTCAGGCAGTTTAAAAACCATAAGTGACCATTAAAGTCATGTGATTTTATCCATTAAGTAAAACATGCATCATGTCGTCAGTGGCTTAATGGTAGTCATATGACTTTTTACGACCTAATAATACCAAGTAACATGCAACTTTAACCCTGTTTAAAAAACTGCATTTTTTCCTCCTTAGAAGTGAATCTAACATGGAAATCCCCAGCAGAGTAAATTCTTCAGGCAGTGAGTCATTAGAACCTAAGAGTTGCTCAAATGAGTTTATTTTCCTAACAGATGGCCAAGATGTTTCGAGCCGTTGCTATAGGTCTGTTAAAAGTGGGGCAGGAATCAATTTTATGTCCGATGAAAGAGTTCTATTTTATTCTTTGTACTTTAAGTACACCATTTTCAGGGAGTCCTTTTGGTTTAGTTTCTCCTTCACCCATGGGGTAAAAAATAAGTTAGGAAGCATACAGTAGATTTCCAGATATTTCACTAGAGGAGAAAAATATTGTCTCCTTTTGTAATGAAAGAGGAAAATAGTTTAAGTATTTTGTACTTTAATGCAGTGTTGGATAAAGAGGGAAACTCATACTCCTCAGGGAAAAAAAAAAAGGTTTGGCCCTCTGGGGGGGAGGCGTTTATAGAATGTTCGAGCAAAGAATTTCCTTAAGAGAAAAACTCTTAACCATCCAAAGAGCACTGCAAATGCAAAGGTGTCTATAGAACCATATGTAACGTCTTAGCTGTGTTTAATAACAGATTTAATATACATCACTTTGGCTGAATCGGGTTTTTTTGTTGTTGTTGGGTTTTTTTTATGGTTGCTTCCTGAGAGGAAGAAGAGAATTCTTATTTTCAGACAGTATTTCTAAGTAATCCTGACAATCCCTGAGCTGGAGTTTAAAAAAAAAAAAAAACTTCTTTTAGATCCAGACTAGTGCCTGCACATTTCTGCATTAACAGAATAGCACAATGCACATGTAGAAACACTGCTGTGTATGAAAGACAGGATGGGAGACACTGATAGTGAAAGAATAATATAACATCACTGTGAGGTATTTAACAGTGTCAAGAACGGTGCTGTAATATTGCAAACTAGAAATGTGTGACTTCATCCCACTTCATGACCCTTTACATTTTTCAGATGATCGTCAGTACTCTTTATGACAATCCTGTAGCATTAACACCACTTTAGTTCTACGGTGCAAACGAGCCCTGAAATCGAACAGGTTTATGGTGAAGCCGATAAACAGACTAGATTCTAATAGAGGTCTCAATGTGTGTGCGTTTATAATTCTTGTGCTGATGATGTAGTGGTTAGCACGTCCACCTCACAGCAAGAAGGTGCTGGGTTTAAGTTACGGGTGAGGCGAGGGCGTATCTGTGTGGATGTTTTTTCCGTGCTTGTGTGGGTGTCCTCTGGGTACTCCGGTTTCCTCCCACAGTCCAAACACATACACATTAGGCTAACTGGCTGTTCCAAAATGCACCTAGGCTTGACTGTGAACGGTTGTGTGTGTTGGCCCTGCGATGGACTGGAGCGCTGTTCAGGGTGTACCTCACCTTCGTCCAGAGTGTTCTGGGATGGGCTCCAGCCTCCCCGTGATTCTAGCGTTATAAAGCGGTTTGGAAAATGAGTGATAGTTCTTGTGCTCGTGTGGTGCTTTGCTCGCTGAAACCATCTACTGTTATAACTGTGTATTTATCCCTTCAGTGCCAATTTTTTTAAAACAATGTAAATTTTTGCTACTGCCTTGGACCACTGATCAGTTTAATGGCCCATAAACTTTAATGTCTCGGACCAGCCTGTGTTATTTTAGAGGAGGTCATTTGTGATTTTCATTTGGCCACAAGTTTGTGACAATGTTAGAAAAGAAATGCACTGCCCTGAATGAATGTAAAATGCTCCTTTTTCCACTGTTTCCCTTTTTATTCACACTACTTCCTAAACAGGCTTCTGTGCAACAAGCATTTTCAATCATATATACTGGGTGTTTGTGTTATGTATTTGCTGAACTTTTGTATAAAAGATATTTTGATGTTTAATGTCAAGTAAAAGGATTAAATCAATTTACTGCGCACTGCTCATCACTTCACTAAATTCCGTATAGATATCAGTATTGATGTTGAGTTGTGTGGCCTGCTGTTGAACCTCTATGTAATTTGACAACAAATAAATAACCAGATTGCAGCAAAACAACCAAGTTATCCAGGAATGAGTGAGATTATATGATTTAACCCACATTAGTTAATAATTGTTGCATACATTAATCTTATCATTTCACTTATCATTATAAAAGTACACTGCCATGCCTGTCAATACCTGGATTTAAATAAGCAAATAGGCAAGAGCCTTGACTGAATGATTACCAAGATGGCGCTGGTGGTGTGGCAGCTGTTACAGCAGCTCTGTACTATTATATTCTAATAATTATTGTAGTAATTACCATGTTTCAGCTGGCAATTTATTTAACCTTAACTGATGCAGTGAGTACCTTCTCATTGTGGGATATCCTATATAATGGGTGCTGCTCCACTTGGAGGACAGATTGTTCCTTTGTCTTTTTGTCACGAAGTCCCACCGTTGTGTCACATGACCTACACACTCTGTGACATCACCTACTGATTTTGTTTGGTTCTTTTGCCATGGTTTTGGGAAAGACTTGTTTATGCTAATCCACAAACCCACAAACCGCAAGAGAACAGTCCGACTCGCAAAAATAAGGTGTCACTCCTCTTTATGGCCCAGTAATTAAACCATAGCACACTCCTGTAATACGGATGCTTGAGTTCAGGTCGTGCTTTTCCACATCAGAAAGGTGAAAAAATGTGTTCAGTGTCCAGTTTTCTCCTAAACATTGGTGGGACGTACTATGGCAGTTCTTTACACAGCAGCACTGACATACCATGGTAAAATTTCTCGGGATCATAACAGAAAATCAAAATATAGCCTTCAGCATTCCCAGTATATACTAGACACTAATGCCGTGTACAATATCTACACAGAGTACATGGTAGGCCAGTTTAAACTGGTTCTGCTGAAATGCATTTGGGGTGGCATGGTGGCGTAGTGTTTAGCGTGTCTGCCTCACAGTGAGAAGGTCCTGAATCCCGGACTCGGCAAGGGCGTTTCTACGTGGAGTTTTCACGATATCCCCTTGCTTGCATGGGTTTCCTCCAGGTACTCCAGTTTCCTCCCACTGTCTAAAGACTTGCACATTAGGCTAATTGGCCCTTAAGTTTAAGCATTAGTGTGAATGGTTGTGAGTATATTGGCCCTGCAATGGAGTGGTGGGCTGTTCAGGGTCTACCCCGCCATTGCCCAGAGTTAGCTATAGATAGGCTCCAGCCTCACTGCAACCATAGTAGGATAAAGCAGGTCGGCAAATAGTGGATGGGTTGTTATTTCAACTATTGGCTATCAGGATTTTTTATTAACAGATGCTGATAGACACAAATGAACTATCTGACTACATAAGCCCCAAACCTCAAAAACTGCCACAGTACACCTCTTTGCCATGCAGAAATGGTTAGGCATAGTACAGGTGCAGCCTGAAGGAAGGTCAACTTGTCAAGGTCCATTAGGACTTCAATGATCCTGGCAGCTTTGTTCTCCTCTGGCGCTACAAAGCACCAATCACATGTGGTCTGCTTGCTTGGTCTCTTTGTTCTCATTGCAGTGAAAGTCACTGAATTTCGATTCTTCAAACTTTAGGCTTAACATAGTCTACATGGTGGAGAACAAGCCTTACCGTTACGGGCTTATCGTCCTGGGGTTGGTGCTGGTGGCATTGGGAGTCTTCTTGGTGGCTGCAGAGGAGCCTCAGGTGTTTGTCACCTTTTGTACAGGAGGGGCACTGATGGTGAGCATTGGAACAGTTTGGAGCATGTGCCAGTGCTACCCACGGGTGAGGAGAAAAATTCACATACAGCAATTTGTATACTCTGTTAAGAAGTCTTTATATGACATTGGCTGAACACTATTCATGTTTTAGTAATAGATTCTATATATTCAGTAATGTACTGCATTATATGTTATATGTCAGCATTTCTGTTTTCAACACCATCTGATAAGACGAGACTGTAGACTAAATGTTCAGCTGAAGTTTTTTTAATGTCAAATCACCTGACTAAATCCAGTATTATGTTACTTGCTCTACATGATCAATGTATCAGTATAAATACGATCCAATCTAAACCTTATTGTAAATATTAGCTACTCTGATGACCCAGAAATGTTCACATAGCTATTTTATGGTGTTACATGTCTAAATACAGTATGTTCCACACCATCAATCCACATTAGTCGGTAAGCTTTACAGATGTGATACTGCTGCATTCTGTAGGTAACATTCACCCTGCCAAAACAGGATGAGTTGGGAAGCAGTGAGGAACAGGAGCTGTGTACTGAAGTCAAGGTCCTACAAGTCAGGTAGGTCACAGCAACATGAACAACAGATATCCAAGAACCTGTAATCAAGATTTGCTTTGAGGTTTTAAAATGAACCAGTTAAACTTTGCTAAAGGTTTGCAATTTAAATATCAATATCTTCTAACACCTTGGTTGCAATGATATGAATTACATTATATAACACCAAATTACTGACTAGCTATTTTAAGCACAAAGTGTCTCTACAGTTAGAGACATACCCAATATAACCGGAAATCGATTCACTTGTACTAAAGCAATCTAATTTACACAACATCAGAATGAGAGGCTTTCTCAGTCTGGCTGTGTGCTTGCATGACCTATCAGCAATCATTATGCATCAGTTCGCCGATCAGTCCCACACTAACAAGGCTCTGAGGTCCGCTGATTGAATCTGGCCAGACCTTGGATGCGGTTGTATAGACTATGATGAGATTATATTGATGGTAATATTGATAGGATGGAGGTTTGGTCCTGCAGGCTCAAAGACTGCATGTTTCAGAGAACTAGATATGTCCAAGTGATTATTTTATGAATGTACATCTAATGTGCATATCCTTGGACTGTGGAAGGAAACAGGAGCATCCGGAGGAAACCCACACAAGTGTGGGGAGAACATGCAAACTCCAAACAGAAACGCTCTTGCTGATGTGTTTCGGTCCCAGGACCTTGTTGCTGTGCTAACCACTACACGAACATGCTCCCAGTTAATAGAGAACAAAACAACCTGAATTCCATCCATGCATCCATCTATTTATCCATCATCTGTTATGCTTATCCTTTATGGTTGTAGGGGAAGCTGGAGGCGATCCAAGCTGGCCTAAATTCCAAAGATGAATAAACTGTGATTTATCAGTATCTACGTCTGAAAGAACTGGTGAGCTGTTCAAGGTGTACCCCAGCCCAGAGTCTGCTGAGATAGGCTTCAGCCTTCCTGTATTCGTAGTAGGATGAAGTGGTTCTGCAAATGGATGGATGGATGTCTGAAAGATCTTCAGTAACAACACTCAGACACTCAGATGCCATGCTCTTTAGCAGGGGCCATAATGTGTCTCACTGTCTCTGCTGACCTTTACGGATTACTAATTCAACAATGCCTTCATGATCTTTGTTCTTTGCTTTGAATTCTGAAGTTCAAATTTCAGCACCATCAGTGGTTACTGTTGAGTCTTTCACGTGTTGATATCCTCTATCTTTTGACGAAAATGGAAATGATTTTCCTGTGTATTATTACTTAATTCGTTCCTGAGCTCAGGACCTTTGTGGAATTTCGAATCTTTTCCCTATTCCACATGGGCTCTTTCTACTTCCCAAAAATATACTGTTAGAGCGATTGTTTGCCCTAAAATATCATCTACAGTGCTAGAACGAAAATACCAATATAATTTTACAAATGACAAGTAATTACATAAATGTTCTCCTCTGATGCACTGAAACCCCTAAATTAGTTCTAGTGGTTCCATTTGCCATCAGATATCACATCTCCATTTGAATGGTGTAAAACTGTGGCCAATTAATGTCACGTGATCTCATTATGAATGCGCCTGTTCCTGGAAGGCCTTGGAGCCTGTTAGAGAAAATGCTTAAAATAAACACCATTATGAAAACCATGAAACGTTTAAAAGGAGTCTGGGAAGTTCTGGAACAACATCAATAAAGTTTTGGTTATTTAAAAAAAATCCCAAACTTTAATCACACCACAGAACACCATTAAATTCCTTATTAAAACATGGAAACAAAACGAGACAATTATGACTTTGCTTAGAAGAGGCTGTCCTCCAAAAGCCAGAGACCGCATAATGAGAACATTAGTCAGAGAAGCTACCAAGATGCCAACGATAATTTCTGAAGGAGCTGAACAGGTATACAGTTGAGGTGGAAGAAGCTGTTTTACGAAGATGGGCTTCATGCTTCATCTCAGAGTAAATTGTGCCAAATGTACACACAAAAGAGGTAGGTTTTCGGTTGTCGTTTAAAGACACCCAATGACTCAGCTGCCAGTTGAGCAGTTATGATGCAATCAAATACAGGAAGTGAGTGCAGAGCACGTAGCAGTGGAATGGTGCGGAAGAAAGGAATGGTGGGTAGGTTGAAAACAAGTCATGCAGCTGCATTCTGGATTAGCTGCAGAGGTCGAATGGCGCTCAGAGGCAGACCTGCCAAGAGTGACTTACAGCAGTCTAGCCTTGTGATGACAAGGGGTTGAACAAGTACCTGAGTGGCCTTAATGGAAAGAAATGGACAAATCCTTCTGATGTTAAAGAGGAGAAATCAATATGATCAAGAAAGATTAGCAATATGAGAGGAGACGGACAGGGAATTGTCCTTGGTTACCACGAAGGCTCTGTGCAGTCAACGAAGGAAAGATCGGAAAGTTGTCCACGAAGATTACAAGATCCTGATGTGTGTGATCCCCGCCTTCCCCCAGAGTTGGCTGAGATGGGCGCCAGCCTCCCCGTGACCCTAATTAGGATTAAGTGGCATAGACAGTGAATGAATGAATGAATGAATGAATGAAATTCTGTGCAATTACAGGATGAAACTAATAAATAGGAAATCTACTGTAGATTTGGAATCCAATTTTCGTAATATTATAATTTACATGAAAGCTTTTAAGGGTTGTTTTTTGTTTTTTTTGTTTGGGGTGCTATAACTCTCTCACATGTTTACCTCATCTTTTCCCTGACAACTTGATTTTCTTTTTTTATTCCAGTGGGAATCAGGATGAACGCATCAGGGGTCCTCTGGCTGTTTTCATTCAGTTAGAGGATGCTGAAAAGGATGAAATCCTCTCATTAGCTGAGACAGAACAATCTCCTGAGATCATTGGCATTCCCCAGAGCTCTCCCAGCATGTACCAAGATTGCTCAAGTATCTCTCTTCCAGACAGCAGGGCTACACAGCCTGATACTGATCTCTACAAAAAGGAGGTGTATGATCCCAGCTACCTAAAAACAGATATGGACAGTGAATAAAAGTCTGGAGTGCTTTTTAACCCAAGGGTCATAAATGCATAATGAATAGTGTACTGGTTGCTAGTTTCCTAGTTGTGAGACATGTACAAGTGCCCCCACCCTTCACTCTCACACACATAGACACACTACCGCTAACACCACCGCCAGCACCACTAACTGTGATCCACATTTTAATGAACATGGAAACAGAAGCACAGTGAATGGGGATTAAAATTCAGATTATACATTTTTCTTCTTAAATTTCCTTAATTTTCTTAAATTTTATAAAGTCTTTGGCTCACAGTTTATTACGGCAGCAACCCTCAATGTTCTCTTCATTCAAGCATGCTGGAGAAGACAAAAAGAGGAGCAATATGATGATTAATTAAAGGTTAAACAAGAAGTGTACAGGGTTAGTGACTGATATGTATAGCTGTTATGAGGCAGGTCGTTTACTTTAACATTTTCTTACCTGTTTCCTTTGAACTACATTTCAAATAGTAATACAAAGTAATGCACAATAATTTCCATAAAATCCAATGATTTTCATCTCAGATTTGTTTTCTGAATTCAAAACCCAGTTTAACATAATGCTTTGCAATCCTTATAACAGAACTGACTGCTGAAGGCAACATCTGACTATATTTAATAGGAGAATTTCTGCAAGACAGACAGGAGCAGGAATTAACTTTCACTCAGACGAATAAAGAGCCATTTTTAGCTGTTTGACCTCCTAGAACCCTGTAATATTTCACAGATGCTTTTATCTAAATCAACTTAAAAATGAATCAGAATACAGTCCAAGCCTAAATCTGCAATAAACTGTGATACAACTCTGTGCTGCACAACTCAGTTTCCACAAATTAACCCGGAAAAAAAACAAAACATAACAAAAAAAACAAGGAAGTAGCAGAGAGACATTTCTTGAGTGCAAAGATGGTAGCCATGAGATGCACACACACGCGCACACACACACACACACACACACACACACACATTTTGATTTGGTTCAAATATGACTCACAAAAAATAAGATCACGTCTGGAATGAGCTCTAAGACTATCTGGATTTATTATTATTATTATTATTATTATTATTATTATTATTATCATACTATAATTTTTAAAATATTTAAAATAATTCATTTCTGTTCATTTCATTTTGCAAACTGCTTTATCCTTTATTAGGTTCATAGGGAGTTCATTCAGCTCCTGAACAGCTCTCCAGACCATCACAGGGCCAACACACAGACACACACACACACACACAACCATTCACAGTCACACCTAGGGGACAATCGAGAATATCCAATTAGCATAATGTGCATGTCTTTCAACTGTGGGAGGAAACCAGAATCTGCTAGTTAAGGGTTAATGATGAGGAGATGTCTTTGTCCAGAGGAGGAAAAGCAGTCACAGATCTTGTACGTTCTCACTACCGTTCTTAAATCCTGGGATAAGGTTTTTTTGGTGGTAGGCAGTGTTGGGTTTGCTCCAAACATTTTACTGGCACCTACTGGTGACAAGTGGTAGGGCCTTGATAATGGTTCTCATGAACATACTGAGAAAGTAATAGAAAAGAATAAAAGAAAAAAACAATTCACTCTCACTAACTCATTTATTGAACCGCTTAATCATACTAGAGTCATCTCACATGACACTGGGCGAGGGCAGAGTACACCCTGAGCAGCTCTCCAGACCACTGCAGGGCAGCACACACACAAAACCATTCACAGTCACATCTAGGGGCAATTTGGAACAGCCAGTTAGCCTAATGTGCATGTCTTTGGACTGTGAGAGGAAACAGGTGTGGCCGGAGGAAACCCACACAAGCACAGAGAGAACATGCAAACTCCACACAGAAACACAGAGCCCGGAACTCGAACCCAGGACCTTCCTGCTGTGAGGCGGACGTGCTAAACACTACGCCACCATGCCGCCCACGTGTTTGGACTGTGAGGATTAACTTATGGAATTTTCTCAGTTCTGATTATATATTGTTAGAGAACAGTTCAAACAGGTCCAGTATGCCTGCCCAGAATAATAAAAATCAAGGATGGGAAATTATATGATTTTAAGTTCTATACACTTGCAAGTGTTACACAGTTCCTTCCTTCTTCATCTTTCTGTTTGCGTTCCGTATTCTTCAATCCTATTCTGATCTACCTTATCGCAGACAGTAACCATCATTCTATGCCATTCCTGTCTGTTGCTGACAATAGATTGCCATACTTCAAGTACTTGACCACACCTCCGAGCGTTCTTGCAGATATCTTTAAAATGCAACTTGAGCCGACCGACTGAGAGGAATCCATGTGCCAACTGGCAAAAGAGGAGTTCCTTTTGAGGTCTACAATCATTCATACGGCAAACATGGCCAACCCAGCGCAGACGACTCCTCACCAAATTCAGTTCTATGTCCTCAACACCTTCAAGTCTTAAGACCTCCTTGTTGTTCACAAAACGAGGTAAGCTTAGTGAGCTTATATAATAATTTCTGAACCAGTACCGAAGTTCTGGGCTCGGGCATTTCTGTGTGCTTTACATGTTCTCCCTGTGCTTGCGTGGATTTCCTCTGTGTACTCCGGTTTCCTCGTACAGTCCAAAGATATGCACATTAGGCTAATTGGCTGTTCCAAATTGCTCCTAGGTGTGGATGGATTTGTGTGTGTGTTGGCCCTGCGATGATCTGACGGACTGTTCAGGGTGTACCCCGCCTTCACCCAGTGTTGGCTCAGATAGACTCCAGCCTCCCCGCGACCCTAGTAGGAGAAGCAGATAAGCGAATGAGTGAGTGGATATTGACTCATGTAGTGCATTCAGACTTCTCTGTAAGGGTTGGTTGCCTATATTTAGACTTGAAGCTGTTATTCGTTTTCCAGTTGCATGATAATCACATTAAAGATATTGAGAATGGCAAATCCATCCCTGGCTTTCGACTACAAGACATTAACAATAACCATAATGAATGAGGAAAGACCCTGCTGTTGACAGGCTTTACTGCATCAGGGTTTTAAATACTGCCCACACTTACTGACTATTTCCTTTGACACACTTTCCTTTGTATGTGGTTAAACATCTGGAAAATCTTTTAGATGTACAGTGCATGAAAATCATCCACTTGTATCAGGTTTATCAATATCACTGCTGTCCAGTGTGCACTAATTGGAGCACCTGTACACTAACTGTATACCTGTAAACCAGCTTATTCGTGCATTTATCCAATTAGTCATATAGCAGCAGTAAAATGCGTTAAATCCTAGAGATACAGAACAAAAGCAATAGATAATGTTCACTTCAAAGAATGAGGACACGCGTGAACTTAGTAGCCGATATCCCACAGTCATCCCACTATCATCTACTGAAACACAGAGCACTTTTCCAAACTAAAAGGTGTACCACCATTAACATGAAATATTCATCACAGCAAACAAGAACGTGTACTTAGAAGACTATTTATTTCACCTCCTTAAATAAAACCTGTACAGCTATTTATGTAAAATGTCCACCACCACAAACAAATACAAATATTAATGAATCTATTTACATGGAGAGCCCACATATAACACAAAAGCTAGTCTATGCTAACCGCAGCATTATGAAGTTATGGACTGCAACTAGCTCACTGCCTAAAACAGAGGTGATAGTCTTTTTCTTGCAAATAAGTTTTACAGGCTTTCATTTACTTACAAACTTTCTTTTCTTACATTAAGTGAACAAGCTTTTATATGGCAGCTAACGCTATGTCTGGCTAAAACAGTTTAGCTTTCGACAGATGTTCAGCCAAATTATATTCGCTGTTTAACTAGAACAATAAATTATTAATAAAAAAAAATAATAATAACACCAAGTGAAATGGTCTAAACCGAGCCTTTCACCTTAGCACCAGTTGGCCTTGTCTGGCCCATGGGTATTTATCAGGCCAAATTCCCCAGGCTTCTAGCCTTAATATAGCACCGGAGAAGCACAAAGAAACCACTGATGTGACGATGGAAATGATAATAGTCTTGGCTCACAATAGCTAACATGGCTCGTTATGGCTCAATTGTGGCTAGTGACTGTCCATGGCATACCTAGTGCCAGATGGGCTAGGGTTTGAATATGTCAGAAACTACTGAACTCCTGGGGTTTTTCCAACACAGAACAATGTCTTGAGTTTAAAGGTGTGAAAAACGCGCGCACGCACACACACACACACACACACACACACACACACATACACACACAATGGAAAGGCTCTGGTAGCTCAACTAACTACTCTTTACAAACGTAGTATGCAGAAACGCATCTCTAAATTCAAAAACATTTAATACTGAGGTGGGTGGCATGGTAGTGGTTAGCACATACACTTCACAGCAAGAAGGTCCTGATAACAACATTAACAGGGACCTTTAACATTGGCCTTGACATGTGTCTGCATGATTTTTTTTATGAATTGTGCTGTTGTTATCTGGATAAATTCAGGGCTTCAAGGCTGGTGCCCATCTCAGCCGACTCTGGGCAAGGACGGGGTACACAGCTCACCAGGCCATCACAGGGCCAACACTCACACAACCATTCACACTCACGCTCACACCTAGGGGCATTTTGGAACAGCCAGTTAGCCGAATGTGCATGTTTTTGGACTGTGGGAGGAAACCAGAGTACCTGGAGGAAACCACGCAAGCACGGGGAGAACATGCAAACTCCACACAGAAACGCCCGAGCCCGGGAATCAATCCCAGGACCTTCTTGCTGTGAGGCGACATGCCAACCACTACGCCACTGTACCATCCTCCCGCCCCAGGTCACGATTTTCCAAATTCCAAGTTGAATGAATGTCCCATTGCTCTGTGTCCCTCATCACAATTTTGACTGCAGAAAGTTTTTCAGCGTGATGGGCACATTGGATTGCAGCATAACTTTAGGAGAAGGGGAAAAAACGAGCCTGGTGAGGGAACAATTGTTCAGTTCCAGTCAAAAGTCTGGACAGGTATACTAGGTCTGAACTAAATAAAAGGTGTGTCCAAACCTTTGGCTGTCACTGTATAGGGGTTCCTAAAAAGAAAATTATAATTAAAGTGGGGGGAAAGGGGAAAGGTGTCCCCCCTCACTATTAGAATATGATTATGAGACTTTGTGGCTCTTGTCTTTATGCTTATTGCACTAAACAAGGCATTTTTGATGAATGGGATTGATTAATATTAATTATATATTAAAGAGATATTATAACCTGATGTTGCAAACAAATACTTTTCCCTCTGTATGAAAAACATTAGATCACAGGAAAACACAGGTGATGCAGAACGCAGGAATGAGTTTATATCTACCTGAGAAAATAAAAAGCTGGAGAATTAAAGCTGCCAAAATCTCACTTGAAACCTGACTCCGTTTCCGAAAAGTCCTTACGTAAGGTGCAATCGTTCGATCTGAAGGTGGTGGCGTGAGCGCTTCCTACGTCACCAAGCCCCGCCTTAAGTAACTGACAATCAAACACCTGCAGCCTTAAATTAAATAATAGCAGGTAGATGCGTCAGACTGGAGCTAGAAAGGAAAAGTAACCTGCAAAGTGCGCGTTATTTCAGGATCCCAACACACACACACACACACACTGAGGCAGCATCACGTGAAAACATTCTGCGCTTTTTACGGAATTCTAGCATCCAAACAGATGGGAAACTTTTGGGACATGAGTGTTTTCCTCGTGCTGTGTCTGGCGGTGTGGGCGGCTTGTGATGATCCTGAAGAGAAACAGGTGACCGATCATCCCCCTGATCCACCACCTGAGCGCGTGGCTGAGCTCCTCAGGTGCACACAGGTGAGACTGCAGCCTCTCTGCGCTTTAACGCGCTCACAGCTGTGAGAATCAATGCCTCATATTTCCTGCTTTAACCAAAAAACGTGCACAAATCTACCAATAATCCTATTAGGGTCGCAGGGAGGCTGGAGCCTATCTCAGCCGGTACTGGGTGAAGGAGGGGTACACCCTGAACAGCTCACCAGACCATCACAGGGCAATACACGACCATTTCACACTCACACTTAGGGGCAATTTGGAGCAGCCAATCAGCCGCATGTGCGTGTCCCAGAGGAAACCCACGTGCACAGCAAGCACAGGGAGAACATGCAAACTCCACACAGAAATGCCCTGGCCGAGCCCAGGACTGTAACCCAGAACCAGCTTGCTGTGAGGTTGACATGCTTATAATTACACCATCGTGCTGCCCATACATACATACATACACAGAGATACGAAGCGCGCGCTGTACGAACCGTCGCCTGGTACGTCATTGGCTTTCCGCGCCGGGACCATCTTTGGGAGGTGAACCAATGTAAACAGTACGAACCTCAATCACTGGGGTTTATATATATATATGTGTATGTATGTATATGTACACACACATACACACACACACACACACACACACACATATATATATATATATATATATATATGTTAAAGTTTTTAGAGCCGCCAAGAAATTGTTACAATATTGATTGAAATGTGAAAATAAAGGTATTATTTATAGTCAAAATTTGTTATTCAAATGTTTATATATATATATATATATATACACACACACACAGTCATATGAGTTTTTAAGGACTTTTTCTCATCATATAGTTATATCAGCAAATATGGCTGATAAAGATGAGGCTAATTTCATGATTTCAGTGAATATTGAGATTAAGTGCCTGAGCTATTAAAAAACCGAACCAGTATGAATCCACCACTATATTGTGGAATTGCCAATATAACCAATACTAAATACGTACATATAGGTCACATTTTTACTGAATCAATAATCGTATCATATTTATATTCCTTTTATATTATATACACATTAATTAAATCAGATTTTCATTATTGTATCATGAAAGTTATATCACATAACTGCAAAGGAACCTTTGATGTATACACAGTCTCGATTTTGTTCAGAAACAGTTAACAGCTTTCTGAAATAACTATTACAGCTCTTGTAATTGTTATAATTTTTTTTATTACAGCTCTTGACTGCCCAACATATTGTGCAGCAAAATGCAAACTTTTGGAAGTACAAGCATTTTTTAATAGTGTCAGTATAATATCAGAGCGCCTCTATACTGTTCCGTATATTTTACATGATGTATATGATCACTAGGCAGCAAAAATAGCTGAGACTTGCTCCCACAGGTATAAACACATGTTGTGTTGTATGCTTGCTGCCAACTCGCACCACCTTAAGATGGCGGATTGCGCGCTTGTGTGGATCTGCCTACAAGTGTATTATGTGGGGGGGGGGGTCAAAGTATCACTTTGATGCCCTGTCTTCCTGCCCAGTTTTTTTTTTTTTTTGTATTTTATTGTTTGTATTAGGGGTGGCATGGTGTTGTAGTGGTTAGCACATTCACCACACAGCAAGAAGATCCTGGGTTTAAGTCCCGGCGCTGTTCAAAATTGCCCCTAGTGTGAGTGTAAATGGTTGTGAGTGTGTTGGCCCTGCGATGTTTGGCGTGCTGTCCTGGGTGTACCCTGCCTTCAACCAGATTCGGCTGTGATTGGCTCCAGCCTTCCTGTGACTCTAGAAGGATTAATCAGAATCAGAATACTTTATTGATCCAGAAGGAAATTGTGTGCAAACAGTTGCTCCATACCAAGTAAGAATGAGATAAAGACAAAGATAAAAGTCTCAATAAAGAAAAATTACAAATATCTATATATACAAATATACAACTATACAAATATACACATTAAGCGGTTTTGTGAATGTTTGCATTAGGACTGGCCTCTTGGTAGTCCTTTTATAGACACCCCCCAAACACCCCTTTATATCATTTAATATTTGCTGCATGTTTATAGAGTTGTATTTTGCTTTTCATGCAGTTAAATGTCCAAGTTTCCTTAAAAGTGATGTCATGGCATTCCTTGCAATGTGTGTGTCTGTGTGTGTTGGTTTGTGTACAGAGTGCATGGCGCATACCAGAGCAATACCTTGTGGTGTTGCGGGAGGGAATGCGAGACAGTCATGTGCAGCGGACGGTGTACAGCCTGCGCATGCATGCAGCCAGGAGCGGACACACCATCCACATCATGCACACATACTCTGGAGCTTTCTACGGATTCCTAATTAAAATGAACAGCGAGGTCCTGCCAATGGTAAATTAGCTATCTGTGTTGTTGATTTGATTGTCATTCCTTCCTAAATAAACTAGTGTTGTCCCCTTTGAGATCACATGACACTTTACTGCTTCTTTAAAATAATTATGTGACTTCTGATAGCTGATAACTATTTGCTTCAGATTTATTTATTTCTCTCAAATCGTGGAGATTGCAGACATCGTGTCCCAGTGTACATCCAGGGTAATCACAAAGCTCCTCTTAGTTACAAGCTGTGTTAGATTTCGGTCCCCAGATGTGTTGGGGTGATGGTGAATATGTATGCGGTGGGGTTTGCCTGGACCCAGAAATATGTGGAGAATTATAACCACTAATTTGCATCACAAAAACCATACGACCGGTTCTTTACACTTTTATCTCAAACTGCATTTTATAGTTACGTTGTTAACATATAGTGGTGAACAAATGTATTAACCACACCTGTCAAATTAAGAAAGAAATGCAAGTATTTTTGAAAAGTTTAGTACAGCTCATATTTCTGTGGCCCCATGCATGAACCTGATAACCCACGTGCTCCCAAAATTTTAGTTTGACGTGTCTAACAAAGCTGTTGAAAATTGCCTGAGTGTAACTTTCTAATTATTACAAGGTATACAGCCATCATGAACCTAAAATCCATGTCTGGTTGACCGATAAGAAATTTACAGATTATTGTATTCAGATAAAATTTTCTCATTTTTATGAATCTGTGGGTTATCAGCTTCATGCATGGGGCCACAGATTAGTTAAAAAAAAACCCCAAAAAGAAATATGGCTTCCTTTGGTGTATAACAGTGAACATTGTTGCTGCTCTGTCGGCGGATTAAAAACATTATCCTGAGTGTATAATGCATGAATCAAAATGACAGCCTCTCACAGTTTGTCATGGTCGCTTGGAGCAGGCGGCCTCATCATCATTGTTATGCTTTAAAATGGAAAAATTATTTTTTTTTAATGTTTTTCTTGTGTTCCCATGCAGTAAATACTAAAACTTTCAATGAGTAGAAGTGTGGTTAACTTCCGTTTCTATGTATTATGTACTGAGCTCTGAATGAGACTCTGTCAGCTGCGTAGCATTTACTTCTGCTCGGAGTATGCAGTGCTCACCTGACCCACCTCTGTAATGATTATAATATGTAAAAATAAACTCTAAAAATTTCATTTTAGTTTGCTTTTCTTTATGTTCCTGCATAGAATAGACTTAAATTCTTAAAGAGAGTTAAAGAGGCACCGTTACACAGCTGTTCTACACCTGTTTGTGCGTGCACTCGGAGCACACATGTCATGATTTAAAAAAAATTATATCTCAAAAAAAAAAATCTGAAAAATCTTATTTTAGTGTGATTTTTATTTTTTTTTGCCTTTGTTCCCAAGCAGTATATACTGACACAATTATTCACCCCAGACGCAGTGGGTCTGTTCAGCGACAGCCACCTTCCCTTTGATGAATAATTGGTAATTATACATTTTGGTAAAGGGAAACCGAAAATGTTTAAGGTGTGAATTTCACTCAGACGATTGCTTTTCCAGTCTAAGGTAGAGTGCATCACACCACCTGCTTCTCGGTCTCGTCTCATTTCACTCTGTGTGTCACTCACAGGCTCTGAAGCTTCCACATGTTGCATACATTGAAGAGGAGTCGTCCGTTTTTGCTCAGAGCATTCCGTGGAACTTGGAGCGCATCATCCAGACGAAGCATGAGACTGGAAAATACACACCACCCAGTGAGTACACTTACACACATCTCTCTCTCCCTGTCTAACACACACACACACAACCTTTCACACTCACACCTAGGGGTGATTTGGAACAGCCAATTAGCTTAATGTACATCTCTT
>JBCNYH010000002.1:6385595-6395992 GCA_039654325.1 Tandanus tandanus | reverse complement strand
ACACACACACATATATATATATATATATATATATACACACACACACACACACATACACAGCTGATGCGTTCTGAATGAACTCCAATCTGGAAAAAAAAGTACGTGGAGAAAAAGGCTTCCATTCCAATCCAAAAAATCCGTTATTACAGTTGTTAATTTTACCAAATTCACATTGCAATCTGATATCTTACCCTCTTCCTGACCGTGCCAAAAAAAAAATAAAAATCTAAACAAAAGAAAGCGAAGCAGCAAAGAACATGGCCACTCAATCGCCTGTCAAATGTCACCTTCTCAGACCTGACAAACTGAAGTTATATATAAAGTGCATGTAAAAAAAATACCAGCGAGAGAGAAAGCGAGACAGAGAGAGAAAGAGAGAGATCATTTAAGTAGCTAAGAGTAACAAGTTCCTCTTAGAGTTGATTACGAGGCACCTCTCAAACAAAACTGTATAGAATTCTTAAAAATATTATTTTACATTTGAAATTACACCTATGGAACACAGCTGTAAATGTTTCATGAATGCATTTCTTATTATATTGGCAAATATCCACAAACAGTGTTCTTTTACTTTCTTCCCCCCCCCATCGCTGTTTAAAACACCCTTCCTCAGCACCACTAAATCCTGCACGTGTATGAAAAAGGACACAAAACAAAAACCTCTCCATGTTCTACTGAGCTCGGGGCTACATGATGGGATCCCAGTAAACATGATATCCAGTGAGAGTTGAGCTCCGTTCTTATCAACCTCAGCCTTTTCCTTGACCAGCCACAGCCATTTTCCCCATTTCTTCACTTTAGGGCCTTCTGCAGTGAGAACGCTCATTGGCTGGCTTTGTGCCTCATTTCCTGATCATCCATTCCTTGCCCCGCCCAGGAGGTCAAATGCAGTCTTTCGATTGGCTGCTTGGAGCTACAATATCTCTCCATTGGAGGGAATCTTGTTTTTTGCTTGTGTAAAAAAAAAATGCCCCTATTGCTGATGAAAAGGGTTAGGGGTCGACGTCTTCTAAATCACTCTTAGAATCACCCAACATCATAGGAGACTCTGATCCCTGAAGAAAAACATAGACATTGGAAGACAGCAGTCAGAATTAAAAAAAACTTACACACAGACTCCTAAAATATGAAACAAATGGTTCACACTGAGGGTACAATTGAGGCTCTTCCCCACAAGCATAAACATTCATCAGTCATTCATTTTCTAAGCCGCTTAATCCGAATTAGGGTCGCAGGGAACGCAGTAGTTTGCCCCATATGGTTACAGCGTATATTGATTTTGCGGTTGCCAGTTACAGCACTCGATTTCAACACCATAATGATTTTGACTGTTTTTAATGGGAAACCCAAGCCCAGGTTAAAAATCACAGCCTTCCTTTAACACTTAAAACCTAATTAGCATATTTTAATACATACGCACACCATAGACACATATTCGCCAAAAGAGAGGGTGGGACATTCGGGTATGTTACCTGTCTGAGGCTGCGGTCCGAGTTCTCATTAGCTGGGCTGCCATCAGAGCCATTACTGCTGCCAGACTGGTCCTTTTCATTTAGTAGAGCTGTGGCATACGCCAGTGTATCCTACACACACACACACACACACACAGTGACAGCCTACACAAAGAGAAAGGAAACGCAAAGTGCAAAATATTTCATCAAGTAAAGAAAACTTCATGCCTGTGCTGAGATGGTCCGCTGGAAGGTCTTAGCCGTGGAAGTCTCATTGGACACGTTGCTCTGAGGTGTCCAGTAGTGCTCGGACATCTGTGAACGTGGGAACAAATGAATCCTTAAATAATTAAATCTCCATGCGTATGTAACCAGGGCAGAAAAAGGGTTTGTTCTGGTTTTATTTGTCAGTATCTTGCCTTTTTCTGCAGCCACTGCACTGCCCAGCTCCAATGCCCTGACAGCTCCTTAAAGTAGTCTTTAGCAGGAGCACACCTGGATAAAACATGAGCAACCATTCGGTTTTGGGCGACACTCACATTCACTAAATCATACATATCCACCACTGTTCACATTCTGCCAATGCATTAAACACTGAAGACTTTTCTAATAAAACAGCAGTGAGAAATAAACAAACTTGAGAACTATCAAAAGAGAGCGAGGAGAGGACATCTGCATTTTCTGCATTTCACTTACTTCTGAGCTAACGTGACCAGGAACTTGACACACTGGTAGCAGCGGCTGCTGTCCACATTGTTACTCTGATGCATCAAAGCTGAAAGAGGGAAAGACAGGGCAACTTTAACGATGTTTGGCAAATGACCTTATACAGTACGACTTACAGAAGTGCTCTGAAGTCACGATCAGTGCTAATACATTCTGATACAGGTTCACTAGGACACAGGCTAAGTACACCATCAGTTATGTTTATATGTATATAGGATGGAGACCAGGATAAATGATACCTACCCAGAAGCCCTTTCTCAGATTCGAATGCATATTTGAGTCTCTGGGACTGCAGAGGGTCCTCTACCATCTAGAGGTAAAAAGAAAAATGCAATAAGGCATCTGGGCTAAACCTTTTAAAGAAATAAATCACACTGGACCTTGAAAATTTTCATGTGAGGATGTTCACTGTTTCAGTAAATGGTTTAATTAAAAACATCATCAACAACAACAACAACAACAAAACAAAGCTCTGTTGTCTAGACTTCAGTTTGAATCTGTTATTAGAGCTTTAATATCCCTCTGTAGTGTTTTATTTCAGCTTTTAGACTTTTACTTTAAATTTCAGTTTAGTTTTAGGTAATAAAAGGTTAGGTGGGGGCAGCCATTGCCTAATGGTTCGAAAGGTCGCTGGTTTGATTTGCGAACCAGCAGGAAAAATGTGTGGTGGTGGGGGGAGTGAGTTGCACCTTCCCTTCCTCCACTTTCATAGCTGAAGTGCCCTTGAGCAAGGCACCGAACCCCCAACTGCTGTCCGGGCACCCCAATGTGTGTGGCAGCCCACTGCTCGGACTGTGTGTGTGTGTGTATGGCAATAATTTCCCCTTCAGGATTAATACAGTATATCAAAATCAAACATCAAAAAATCAGTACATAAGCAGTTTTGTTTTTAAGAAGTAACTAAATTGTAGTTTAATTTTTACCCCTCAGCCGGTTATGGATGGAGGGGTATTGTCAATGGCTTGGTGGCCGGGCTGGCGGGCGGGCAGCATGACAATAACTTTGTCTTGGCCATTGATCGGCTCATTCAGCTTTCTGACATTTTGCATAGGCACTCCCTATGACCTGACCCTGTGCGCGGGGTAGCCAATCTGCATATGTGACCTTTGACCTTGGCACAGTGACCTTAAACATAAAAAGTTTGTCCGGGCCATTGCTCGGCTCATATGCATGATAACTTTCTGAAATTTTGCATAGGCACTCCCTATGACCTGAAATCTGTGTGTGGGGTAGCTAATTTGCATATGTGACCTTTTACCTTGGCACATGACCTTGGAACTTGGCGGGCGGCGTGACAATAACTTTGTCCGGGCCTTTGCTCGGCTCATTTCAGCTTTCTGAAATTTTGCATAGGAACTTCCTATGACCTAAACCTGTGCTTGGGGTAACTAATTTGCATATGCGACCTTTGACCTTGGCACAGTGACCTTGAACATATAAAGTTTGTCCGGGCCATTGCTCGGCTCATATGCATGATAGCTTTCTGAACTTTTGCATAGGCACTCCCTGTGACCTAAACCAGTGTGTAGGGTGGCTAATAAAATGTCGATTGTCCGAAACTGTTCATATGGGGAACGGATTTTGTCCTCCGTGCGCTTGACTGTGGGGTTACCACGTTCTATAGAACGGCTATTTTTTAGTTAAACTTAATATTAGTTTTAGTAGCCCTGCAATAGACTACGGCACAGGTGTCACACTCAAGGCCCGTGGGCCAAATCTGGCACAACTCAATTTATGTGGCCTGCGAGAGCTTTTAAAGAAAATGATTATCATGCATCAACCGTTACCATGAAACATAATTCATCATCCTTCCCCTAGGTGGCAGCAACCTATTACAAGTAAACAGCTTGTCATTCATGACTCAAGAAAAAGGAAAAGAGAAGAATTATCTAAACTAATCATTTTTGCCATGCAGATTTCATTTCATACATTCATTATACAAAAGACAGAGAACAAAAAAAGAAAGAAAAAAAAAAGAAACGATTCCAATAAGTTTATAAATTGTAAACAAGACTAAATTAAATATGACTTACACTTATGGCATTTGACAGACGTTCTTATCCAGAGCCACTTACATTTACATGTTGTTTCACAACTGAGCAATTGAGGGTCAATTGGCCTACTGTTAATGTTTTTGCACTGTGGGAGGAAACCGGAGTACCCGGAGAAAACCCACACAAGCACGGGGAGAACATGCAAACTTCACACAGAAACACCTGAGCCCGGGAATCAAACCCGGGACCTTCTTGCTGTGAGGCCGACGTGCAAACCACTGCGCTGCCTACAAATAATATAAATTATATATAATATTATAATATACGTTTTGTAAAACTTTACTATTGCAGTCGGTATAATGATCAATTCTGATTAAAGAAATTCTCATTAAAAAAAGGAAGTGCTTAAATGTGGTTAATGTAGATAAGGGATGGGAGGAAGTTTTAGTTTTTACTTTACTGCACATTACTGCCACCATCTGGAAATAGTCTGTTACTGTCTCTTCTTCATCTTCAAAGTATAGCAACCACACTGCAAATCACCGGGGTGGGGAGGGGGTGTGTGGTGGTGGAGGGATGTGTATGATTTTTTTTTGTTCTGCAATTCTATTTTGTTTTAGTCCATGATGCATTGTTCTAACGCTACGTTCACACTGCAAGCCAAGTGGCCTGAATCCGATTTTTTTCCAGAGGCTGTTCACATTATTTTAGAGATGTGACCTATAACAGACTGCAGTGTGAACAGTTTAAGGCCCCAATATGGCGTGCGTGCGCAGTAGAAACACATGAGTCTGACGTAGCACGGTGTTTTTACGGAAGTGAAAATACACAGAAGTCGATGGCAAATGTGGAGTTGAGAGATGTCAGTGTTGACAGTTTTATTTTAAAGCTATTATGCAGTGGAGGCAGAAAAATGTGTCAGCAGATGACGGGGGGGAGAAGAATGAAGAGAAAGAGAGCCAAAACTCTGGCTGTGGCTTTTTTTGGAGCAATAGCTGCTGCCTCTGTAGAGAAGTCTGTATGTATGCATTCTTTTGTCTTCGGGGCTCCCGCCGTCGCATAATTATGGTGAATGTCAACCAAGAGTGGCGTCACGGTCGCACTGAATTCCAATACAGCTCGCATTACTGTTCAGACTGAATTCGCATTTCAAATCCGATCTGTATCTGATTTAGTACCACATACGAAAGTGGCCCAGATCCGATTTAAAAACATCAGATTTGATGTGTTTATGTTCACACCGGCATGAAAAAAAATCAGATATGGGTCACATAAGGAGGAAAAAAAAAATCAGATTAGGGCCACTTGGGCTTGCAGTTAACGATATTAACCCTGGTTCAAATGACACAAATTTCTTGAATCAGCTTTTCTACCTAACATCACTCACCAGAATCTCCTGAAGCATTTGGAAGACATTCTTGAGCTCATGAGGAGGAGCCGTGTCCAGCTGATTCTATAACACACACGGACACAGAGTGTGTTAGCACTGTGATCTAGAGGAGAGTTTTCAGAATGGGGGTGTATATAGTCCAGCACATTTCACCTTAAGCAGATGAAGCACTCCTAGAGAAAAAGGCTCATTACAAAAGCAGCAGTATGTCACCATCTCTATGAGGAAGGACAGCGGTCCAGACAGCTCACGCATGGCAAACATCACCTACAAAACAAACAGCCTGGTTTAAAAACACCGCCATCGCATACATGGTCTCTATAACAAACAAATTAAAAGATGTCAGAGGATATGCATGTGTGTGTGTGTGTGTGTGTGTGTGTGTGTGTGTGTGTGTGTGTGTGTATGAGACCTCCATAAGGTACGGCTGTCCCTCAGGTTTGAAGAGCAGTGTGTTGATGTCTGGGTGCAGTGGGAGAAGTGAGGATGAAGACTCTAGGCCAGAGGAGCTATGTTTGAACGTTCCAGGAGCTGTACACACACCACAGAGGTTCTCAGAGACACAGCCCAAATTATATACTAATCGTGAGAAGAATGATAAAGTCAATATTGTGTGTTTAATACAGAGAACACTGTGTGTGTGCCTACTCTCTGTTCTCTGAGATGTGAGGTCTGTGTGTAGCACCACCAGGGCAAGAGTGTTATGCAAGTGTAGAAACTCTCGCGCCTGAGCTGAACTCCACCGGCGGTTCTAAAGGGAACAGAAGTGAGAGCAACTTTCAGATACAGAACGTGCCTCTTTCAAGTTGAAATGGGAACTTTTTAAACATTTTTTGGAAATCTGAAGGACGAGGTTCAGGTGGTGATACCTGATTGTTCTGTCTGTTAGGACCCAGCAGAAAGATGAGCATCCTCCGATAAGCAGCATGCTTTAATAATAGCTGACAAGGTCCGACTCCCTAAAGCGTGCACACACACACACACACACACACGAACAATCAGATGGGGAAAAATGCAAATGGCATTTGATGGTTACTTTATCATCATATACTTGAAGTTTTTTCTAGGATAGGTTGCCAGATCTTTCCCTATCCCTCCCATATTTTCAAACTTGGGTTCTCATTGGCTTTATTTTTTTTCCTTTTAATCTCTTTTTCCTTATTTTTTTTTATATAAATCACTAGTATTCATTTAAAAACTACTTTCTGGTGCACTTATTATTTGTCTCTTGTTTTCTTACCCGCTGAGCAAAGTTACTGAACAGGCTGAAGTACTGAGAGCAGTTTTTGCAGTTCTCAGCTACGTCCTTATCAAGCAAAGAGAGCAGCATGTCTAAAAGGCAGTCCAGCCCTGCATCCTGGAAACATAGTGCACTCTCCAGAGTTTTCTCAAGGATGGAAGCCACCACTACACGCACTTCCCGCACATTACACTCCAACAGACAGTTCCTACAGAAAGCGAGAGAATCAGAGACCAAAAGCACCATCATGTGTTCAGATTCTGTGGCCAAGGCCTATTTTCAGTGCTGTCTTGGCCAATAAGGCTAACTAAAGCAGTCACGCCCACAACTTGCACACGTGCAAGCAATTTACCACGAGTTAGTGCTGGCAAAGTCCCACACGCATGAGCATGCACACAGAACACACAAGTTAAGGAATATGTTGTCCATAACAAGCTGTATGTCAGGCCTGAGATAAATAGATTGAAAAAAAAAGTATGTGTGTGTGTGTGTGTATATATATATATATATATATATATAGATATATCAGGGTCCGAAATGGTCATAATTTTTTATATAGCAATTGCTGAGGTTTGCATGACAATTGTCTAATAACTTTTTCAGGGTTTTCAGAATAAAATGCATTAAAAAATCTCCTTCTCCAGGCTCTGGTGTTATATTTAAAATGATTCAAACAGGTTTAAAATATTCTAACATACTCTCTCTCCCAAAAGCACAGCCAGCCCATGTTAGTGTGTGTTAGTAACAAGTTAACAGGGCTGTCCGTGTTATCTGGTGACAGTAACCCCGTCTGTACTAACAGTGATTAAACTCGAAGCTGTTGGAAATGTAAGTTTATTTTCTCCTCTTATTTTACACTCCTCTTTGTGCAGTTCTACATGTTTGCTGTATTTGGTTGTAACACTCAACACAATTGAATGTTATTACCTACATTATTGAGAACCACATTCCAAACCAACTAACTGGAGATATTACACTGGAGATACACAAAATAACTGGATATATATCAACATGTAGCATTAGTGCAAACGGATATCATATGAACATCGTGTTGAGTGTTACAACCAAATACAACACGAACATAGAACTGCACAAAGAGGTGTGTAAAATAAATAAGAGGAGAAAATAAACAACAGCTTCAACTTTTATCACTGTTAGTATAGTATAGTGGGTTACTGACACCAGATAACACACAGCCATGTTAACTTTTTATTTCATTTTATATAAATAATGTTGTTATTGGCAAACATTAACATTAGCCTAGCCGTGCTTCTGGGAGAGAGAATATGCTTATAGATGATTCACTGCTTCCTCGGCGGACTGGTAGCTCAGATGGTTAGGAGACGTGCCTGTGCACAAAAGATTATTTTAACATGCAGCATTGGGTTCAAAAACCCACCGCACTTATTTTAACTGTCTTACAGTTTATAAATTAGTATTAGATTTATAGTCTTAATGAATATGCAGAAATACGGTATATGTCGGCAGAAATAGCAATACAAAGGTGAGAATAGATCGCAAAAGGGCTTATTTTATCGATGTGATACCGGACATTTCGGACCTAGCATATAGATAGATATCTCAACTTTCATTCTTACTCACTTGATGATCTCCCGTCCCTCAGCGGCAACCAGATACTGCACCATCCACCGACATGCTTCACTGCTCTTAGACAGCAGCATCTCCACTGTTGCTAGCCATTCCTCTGTATCAACCCTGGAAGAGATGGACAAACAGATGAAGACGAATATACAGAGTTATGTACTTAGCCGAGATATTTGCCTACAGGATGACTTATTAAATGAGTCCTTGGCACATAAATAAACAGGAACGACAGAACTGTTTTATCTTGTCTTGCTAACCTTATGTTACACAAATGTTTTGTTAGGTCTTAAAAAAAAAAAAATAAAGGTGTTCAAGAGCATCGTATTTCAGACTGATAGGGAGGGGGGGGGGGGGGGGGGGGGGGGGGGGGGGGGGGGGGGGGGGGGGGGGGGGGGGGGGGGGGGGAAAAAAAAAAAAAAAAAGGGGTTTAAAGGGACGGGGGGTTGGGAAGGAAAAAACCCCCCCCCCCCCCCCCCCCCCCCCCCTTTATATTTGCTGTAGTATTAAATAAATGACTAGATGACTTAATAAAGTGGGCTTCCATACCGAAGCTTCTTCTTGGTGTGCAGATATGTGTGGAACAGGAACTGCACAGCCAGCTGCAAGCTGGTCTTCGCCATGGCCTGATAAGATTGATGCTTCAGCTTCGTCTGCGTATATTGGGGGGAAAAACAGCCAGTTCTCTTCACATATTTTTAAATCTGTGTGCAAGTTTTTAGTTATTTATTCAAATGGACACACACACACACACACAACACACACACTACACACACACACACGACTTTTACCGAGTTGACGGAGGCCAATGACAGGGTGAAGTTAAAGTAATCTCGATTGTACACATCTCTGTTCTTCATAAACTTTAGGTTCTCATCCCTCACCATCTGCAAGACAAATTGGATGGTTAACACATGACCCACAGCACAAGTGGAAAATCAGTACATCACCTACCCCAGACTAAACACATTCTGTGTCAAGGATATTCGTATTTTTATTTGCAGATGGCAGAGAAAACAATGTTACACTTGGTATCTAGACTATATTTAACTTCCAAATCCCTTGGTCTGCAACACACACACACACACACACACACACACACACACACACACACACACTCACGTCTCTCTTTGATCTGTGAGATCTGGCTTTTTAGTAAATACATTAATTATTAGAGCAAGGAGGACAAAATATCTTTTTTTAGAAGAACACTGTATCCGCCTATCCATCTAGAGTCTGTCATGCATTGCGGTGCTGATTGGCTGTTATGCATTGTGATTCTGATTGGCTGTTCGCTCTCTGGCAAGAACATAACACGCCACATTACATTTGGTAATGAATACTAAGACTTTGAAATTTTACAGTTTCCAAAATCACTCACTAATCACTATATAGTAAGTTCGCCGTTTCGTAGTGGTGTCTGAATGTATGGTGAGAACTATATATGCACTCAATGTATCCCATAATGCATTGTGAAAAGTAGTGTACATTTAAGGCATTTGACACCCTTATACAGAGCGACTTACATTTTTGAGCACATTATACAACCGAGCACAAGAGGGTTAAGGACCTTGCTCATCTTCCCAAAGGTGGCAGGTTGATGGGCCTGGGGTCTGAACCCCTGACCACTGGACCAGAACCTAAAGCCTTAAGCACCGAGCCATCACTGCCCTTGTACAACCAAGCAATATATACCATAATGCACTGTGTTTGGGCTGTTGGAAAAAAATGCCTGACAGACGGGGTGAGAGAGTACGGAGCCCCTAAAGGGACATGGGTAAAAAAAAAAAAATAAAGGTTAGGTTTCTAGAGAAACTATCGCGAACTATCGAGAAAAGTGACATGGTAAAAATAAAAAAAAAAGGATAGGAAACTTTCTCGTGCGCACAAGAAAGTATCGCGTGCGCACGAGAAACCTTAGGTAACTGGTGCGCACGTGATATTTTCTCGTGCGCACGCAAAACTTTCTCGTGCGCACAAGAAACCTATCCTTT
>JBCNYH010000002.1:6360945-6378713 GCA_039654325.1 Tandanus tandanus | reverse complement strand
ATATATATACACATATTTTATACTGAGCACCACATGATCATTTTAGTTTAACTGATTACATCATACTATTAAAGACTCTGTTCACCTTCCAGAAGTTTTCAGGCACATAGTACTGCAGCTTGCTCTCCATCAGATGGCCAAACAGAGACTGCACTTGACAGAAGACGCTCTCCTCTGGGTTCTCGGTGTCATCTTCTATCGACAGGAATGCCTGACACAAACATTCACAAACACAATTAAAAATCCTCCATTAGATAATATTCAGCTATTTCTGAGACAGTAGTTTCTCACTTAGAATAATGATTTCTCATTAACAAACAAACAAATAATGAAATAATAAAAAGTTAATGTATCTAGTGCCATCTTGTAGAAATTGTGTGTTAAGAGCTTAACCTCATACCAAACCCACACAGTGTGAGTTTCACAAAAACTAAGGGAGTTATGTACTATGTGAATCGTACAATAGTGTATCTATCTGAATAACATGATGCATTCTGACCAAACATGGCCATCTACATGCATAGTGAACTAGACGACAGCGTTACACACACCTCAGGTAAACCAGGCTGCATATAGAGTTGTTGAAATACAGCGTTCATGTAGCAGGTCGCTCCACCATTCTTCAGCCCCACAAACCCCGATATGGAGCGGCCATCCACCGGAGGGAGGTACTGAGGCGACAAACACAAAAGTTCCACTGTATCTGACTTGCATTTTAATTTAATGTGTAACGACATACAGCATGTAATTACAGCAAATGCACATTTAGTGTCTACTAGATTAAACACATTCACACAATTTTCCATTTAACCAATCAGGTGAAAGGAGTGCACAACAGTCTGTACACTTAGCACACACACTCACTCACACAGTCTCTCTCTTTCTCTCTCTCTCACACACACACTCACTCACTCCTTTTTCTCTTAATATAATGTACAAATCAAAACAGTCGCTCAAGGTCAAAGGTATTTGTCTTATTTCAGGGATGTCCAAACTTCACCGCAAAGGGCCGGTGTGGGTGCAGGTTTCCACTTCAACCAAGCAGTGGCCACACCTTCCACCGGCCCTTTGCGGATAAGACAGGACATCCCTGTTTGATTTGAAAGTTCATATATAGTATTCCTATTAGTCTATCAGAACTCATTTTGAGGTTATAAGCACTCTGTCGCCAAACTTATTTGACCTTGCTCTGAGCTTCAGCTTTGTTCTTGACCATCCCAAATCAAATCATCTTTAAGAACCAGGCAGTTTTGTTCATATACAATACTGCTGCCAAGGTGAATAGGTTTAATAATCTCAGACTTGTCGTCCTTAGGAAATGCTACATCATTCCAACTATAGTCACGATAATTTAACTTTCTAATACATCATTTTGTACACTGAATGACCTTTGACCTGTATGTATGTGACTTTACGCTTTATAAAGCTGATACATTATTGGCTGATAGGAAAACTACTAAACCATACCTAATAACTAAACCTAATAAAGTGTCCAGTGAGTGTAGTGTAATTAGCCAAAAAACAAAAGGGGGTGGGGTGGGGACTTACATCGAACTCCTTAGAGAGGGAGGGGTCCGACTGGTGGTGCATAGAGAGCAGCTCTCGAGTGATGAGCTGCAGGTTGGCGATAGAGCTATCAGCCAACATCACCAACACCTCATATGCCGCTAACCGACTGCTGACTGTACTGCACCTGCGAGGGAGACATAAAAAGAGAGCGAAGGTGAGAAAACGTGTGTGACTACGTGGGCGAGTGTGATGGATAATAAACACAAACGCCACAGTGTGAATATTATTTAATCCTTATATTATTCACGCAGTCTAAAGCACAGAATACGCATAAATACATTTATTTATAAAATAAAAAGAGGGGAAAAAAGGAAGAAATGTAAAGAGATATCTGATGTTGTTTCATTGCATATTACTTTCATATAATGGCTTGATTTGGACAGTAGAGTTGTAGCAGAAACCTCAGGAACGGGGCGTATATTTGTGTGAGTACAAGTCGAGGTTGCTGGAAGTAGTGCACGTGTACTCACTTTGGGTGGAAATCATGAAGAGGAGCTGTGCTGCTGGAAGGGTTGTTGCTATTCAGGATAATGCGTGATGCTCGAAACAGGAAGTCATCCAACAGCTGCTGGATAAGAGAGGGGCCTGAAAAAAAACCAAAGCATCTCATTTAAGCCTGTATCTCACGAATGCTGATGAATGTAGCGAAATTTGTATTCGCCAGCTTTTCTGATGTATGGTGATCAGGGTTCACCTCTGTGATGTTGCAACATTTAATGACAAATAGCAACATTCGCGTGAATGTTAATGGAAGTGTTTGCGAAAGACAGTTGGAGGACATTAGCGACTGTTAGCAACGATTGCCACTCTTTGGGAACTGAATCTGTTTGGAAAAGTTTGGGACCTTTTGCCAACTCCTGGGCAATCCAGACGAATGTCAGGCGAATATTGGAACTGAACCACTAAACACTATAAAAAGGGGGGGCAAACCCTTCCCAGACATAGAAGATGGTCCTTGAGGAAGAATTGCTTAGACTTTTCGGTTGCTATTGTATACCAGAAGAGAAGGAAAGGAGAGGAAGAAAAAGAAAAAAAAGAATTTGATTGACAGACCACACCCTATAAAAAGGTGAGCAAAATCATATTTCTTTTATTGTGCTGTTCTATTTCAGTTTAAAAAAATTAAGAAACTTTACAGTCATCACATATACTTAAAATAAAAAAAAATGAAAAATTAAATTAAAAAATTCCAAAAATAAAAATCTGGGTGACACGGTGGCTTAGCGGTTAGCATGTCCGCCTTACACAAAGTCCTGGGTTCGAGTCCCAGGCTTGGTGAAAGCATTTCTGTGTGGAGTTTGCATGTTCTCCTTATGCCTGTGTGGGTTTTGTCTGGGTACTCCGGTTTCCTTCCACAGTCCGAAGACATGCACATGAGGCGAACTGGCTTTTCCAAATTGGAAGGTGTGAATGTAAGATGGCTGTGTGTGTGCTAACCCTGCAATGGACTAGCGAGCTGTTCAGGGAGTACCCCGCCTTCGTCCAGATTCGGGGGAGATATGCTCCAGCCTCCCCGTGTCCCAAGTAGGATTAAGCGGTTCGGCAAATGAATGAATTTCCAAATCCCTCCGTCAGACAGCGACATGTTCAGAGGTGCAGGTACCATCATCCTAATTAGAGAGGTTTTTGCAAGAGAGATGTAACACATGCTGTGTTTGAGCTGAGCAGACTTACCAAACTGCTCCTTCTCATTGCCGCAGAGCGAGAGCAGGGTCTTAATGAGGCGCAGATGGCCGGCCTGCAGGATGTTGTCGGCCTCGCTGGTCTCCAGCTCACTTGTCCACGTTGGCTCAAAGTTATCCAACCAGCTGATCTCATCCTCCAACATGGTTGCTGGGCTGATCTGCAGCTGCTCCATTTCCGTACCTGCATAAAAACCAAGGACTGATTAACACAGAACCTGTAAATTATGTACAGCTTCAAGAAATCAATGAAGCGACAATATCATGAATATCATATCAATTCTCTTGAGGAGAATCAGAGTCAGTCCAGAGAGAGATTAAATAAAAAGTGTTTGATGATGGATTAGCATTCTTACTAGTCAGATCATCCAGGAGTTGGCATCGCAGGTCAAAATACTCTGTGCATTGTGAGAGCAACCTAAAGAAACAAACAACCCCTACTTCAGTTAGAGTAAAGAACTAATTCAGACCATGCATGTATGATAATCAGTAACAAACACTATAATAAACTTTCTTTAAATATTATGACAGTACTGAATAAGATCATATGGAAAGACTGTATAGAGTGAATGCTCTCGCTTTTGTCTGTACTAATAGTGATGACGTCCATGCGTGTGTTTATCTATGTGTGTGTCCGTGCATGTGGTCGAGGTATCAAGGTTGTGGGGACCTAAATCTGTTTATCAAGTCACATTATAGGGTCTTGTCATCCCTCTGGAGAAAAACGGACGTCTCCATAACGTTAATAATTAAATATTTAGGTGAAGACATGTTTGAAGGTTAGGGTTAGGTTAAGGTAAGGTCAGGTAATTAGTGGTTACGGTTAAGGTACAGCTGTAGGAAATGACGTCTGGCAAGTGACCGTGCAAAGTCAATGACCTGCAATGAAATGAGTGATGAGAGGTGAAGTTTTCTCAAGCTGCGCAAAGTGGCCGGAGTTCAGTTGACCTGAACTTTCATGTGAGTGATTCGAGCGATAACCAACCGCAGCTTAAAGATACTGTCGATTGAACGGTGCCACCAAACTCTGAATTGCCCACTGAGTTGCCTGGCTTGCGTGTTGCTCGTCGCCTCCTGTGTGAATGCATCTTTAATGTAGGTCTGTGCATTGTCCCCCGAAGTTATGGAAACCAGACTGTGTGTGTGTGTGTGTGTGTGTGTGTGTACCGCTGGTTGATGCCCCTCATGACACTAGTAGGAGACCAGAGTGGGAGCTGAGCAGTCAGTACCACCTTTAGCAGGAACAGATTGGACTTCTGCAGCTCTGGGTAAGCCGACGTATCGCTCTGACTCAAAGTGTACAGCTGATCACATGCTACCCTCCGGATCTGTATGAAACAGCAATGAGATAAAGCGAAGAGAAGCACTAAATACATTTATTACACAACTGAAAATCCTGTAATGCCAGAAAGGAAAGACACCACTCACCTCTCCGCTGGGTGATCCCAGAAGAATATCGATGATAAAATCATTCACACAGGGCAGGTTATAGAAAGAAGCTGTGAAACAAAAGAAAACATTCTCTATTATAGGCACACATTTCAGAAGGAATTCAATCTGATCAGAGCCTTTTCAATATACTGTTTACACAAAATAGCAATCAGAGAATTGTGTGTACAGTCGGGATGTAATTGCTCCGATGTCATGATGTCATCACTGCGGAAACGCATACCGAATGTGTACAAAAGGTTACAGGTGCAGAAGGCAATCAGCTCCATCCACACCACATCTTTCGATCGGATTAAATTCTCAACAGGAATTGTATTTCATTCTGATCAAGCTTCAATCCAATCATTAACAGATTATAAGGTCTATGTAAACGTAGTTAATGGCACAATCTGATTGGTCTGCTATATCAGGATTTAAAAAAAAAACAATACTCAGAGTACATAATGGATAACGCTGGAGGAAGGTTGATATTTATATTAAATCGTAATACTCATTATGTTCAGTTTGCTGTAGTCAGAATGGTCATAACATGATAATTTATTGACGTATCACTGAGCCCTGGTGTGAAGAACAGCTGAGATAAATAGATAGATAGACAGATAGATAGGTAGATAGATAGACGGATAGATAAATAAATAAATCAGGTGTCTGTAGAATCTTTTTCTGAAGTCTTTGCCAAATTGAAAAATTAGTGAAGCAAATGCAAATAAATTTTTTTTTTTTAATACAATTTTTTTTTAATCACTTTCGCAGGAAATGCCACTATTACATGAAACTACAGAAAGTCAAATAGACATAACAGCAAACATACAAAGGGGATTAAACTGCACAGCTGCATGACATGAGCTCAAGAATAACATCAAAAGAACGTTTGTAAGAGATTAATAATTTAACTGGTGAGTGCTCTTACACAGCTGTTGACAGCGAAGCTGCAGGCATGTGACCAATAGTGACAGGGCTTCCCGTGCGATGATTGTATCTTTAATGGACACAGACTGTTGTTTGACACAAATACCAGCCTGCAGAGTGGTGGCTTCTCCTTCACTGCTGGAGCTGCAGTTACTGCCTGTAATACATGCAAACACACACAAAGAGAGAGAGAGAGAGAGAGAGAGAGATGTGATCAGAAAAAAAGCATGTACACCAACACTTTCCTAATTCACTCATTTTATAATTGTGTAAACTGGGAGTAAAAATTTAAAGGGGCATTTCATAAAACAGAAATCACTATATCACCAAAAGAACTCATCAGTAAAATCGCCTGCCCGTTGTAGCGCTGGTCGTCATCTTTTCAGTGCATATACAGCAAAAGAATTCAGAATTCATTGTGATGCTATCATTTGCAATAAATCTCACACTGCACCGTTTTTACGGTCCGAGCCATCCCATAATTCCATGTACATCGTTCTCTTGTGTACACGGAGTAAATCCAAAGTGGGTTTTGTTCACTATACCGATTCTGAGTCAAGTGAATAATTTGGAGTGATAAACGCACATGCAAAATTTAACTCGTATTCTGACCAATTTATTCACGAGTGTGATCGCTCCAAAGTAAACTGCCTGTGAATTTATTAAAATCATCAAGCCAAAAGTCAGTGTGTCCCTGAATTGGCTATTTCATAATTCAATAACTCCATTCAATAAATGGGTGTCTGGGTTGAAAGTAGATCTGTTTCCCTTTTTGTGCAGAAAGAATGTTGCTGATTCGAACTGTGATCTTAGCATGGCTTAAGCTTATCAAGTTACTTTACTTGTGTGTAAGAGAAACCATGTGTCACCTGTGCTGCTAACCCTGCTACGGACTCCCAAAGGCAGTGAATTGGTGCTCTCTCTGATTGGCTGGCTGCTGCCCACCAGGTCCAATCGTCCAGCAGCTGCAGCCCAGGTGAGTCGCATGAAGCAGGCCACTGTGGAAGTAAAGTCGCCCACCTCCATTGTCTATGGAGCAACATAAGCATAAAAATCTGCTGATTATTGTCTCTTGTTACAATAATCTGCCCACAAACCCACAACGATGTGTGCACACCTGACATGATACACACCTGAATGGCAACACGTGCTGCCGGTATAATCTCCTCCACTCTAATCGAAGACCTGTCAGACATGGACATCTGTCTGTAGGAGGATTTCTCTGGTGTCCCGCAGAGCGAGAGCTGGCGTCCGCTCTGCCTGCTCGTGTTGCGGAACGGCCGGGAGGACAGAGTGTCCACGCCCTCTTTACTCAGCTCATCGTCCAGGATGCTTGGCATGGTTTGTCCTACCAGTAAGAACCTGCAGAAGAAGACAGGTACGGAGACTGTTGTCATTACTCATGTCAGTTAAACTTCCTTGAGGTAAACTTAAGTGGAGGAGAAAAACAGATACAGAAAGACAGAAAAACATACCTCGCAAGCTGCAGGCAGATGGAGTAGACACCCTGTCTGGTCTCATAGTCCACTTCAGAAGGGATGGAGTCTCTCTGCATGACATTAACCACCAGACTGACCACACACACACACACACACACACACACACACACACACACACACACACACACACACACACACGCACGCACGCACGCACGCACGCACAGGTATATTTGAAATATGATTTGCTTTCTCCACAAGTCACAGCTATGAAGTCACAGTCATGAACCAGCTCAAGCAGGTTGTTACCTAAGACCTCCAGCTTTAAGAAAATTTTCACAGAAGGACTTTACACTAGTCTTTGCCATCTCATCATCTGACGTAGGCATCAATTTGGAGCTCAGCACCTGCAACAGCAGATGAGAAACAAGTTTGAGGTTTATTTTATGATTATACATGCAACCTTATCTGTACTTGTTCAGATTTCTGAAGTACCTCAAGATTATAAAGCACTCTGAACGTGGACATGCCCGGGGCAGACGAGCGGAACAAGGACTCCAGGATGGACGCTGCACTTTGCTGATGCTGCTGCTTGCTGGACAGAGATGGAGACTTGGAAGCCTGGGATCCAGAACCCAATGTGAACAGAGTTTTCTATTAACAAAGAGAGAGGAGGGCAGAAAAGAGGTCATAAGAAAAGAGAATACGGTGTTAAGAATATTCTGTTCTAATAAACATGCCAAGCTTATCAAAATGTCATGTGAGTCACATGGCGCTGTTTCAGCTCTCTACATGATGACTCAGATCACACGTTAGTCAGTTTGGCATTGCAGGACGCCTGTACTAAAACACTCTGAGAGCCTTTTACTTTAAGAATCTGATACTTTAGGGTGCCTTCAGCACACTGCTCGCTGTATGTAAATTAGTGATAAAAAACAAAAACAAAAAACCAACCAACATGGACTCATTGTCTAATCACTGATAACACTATGGTTCTTTATGAAGAAAAAAAAAAGCATAAGACTTAAAGGATAGACATAAATAATGCATATTTATAATTTCCCCTCCTAAAAAACAGTGTTAAAAAACGTGACATAAATGTTCCCTATTACTAAAATGTAATTTAAATTCTATCATAAAGACAAAAAAATTAAAGAAGAAATAGAAAGGACCATTTCATAATACTGTATTCCAAAATAGAAAATTTCACTAAATTGACCGCTGCAAGGCCAAGGTGACACATATACAATCCCAGCACACATTCCTAAGGGGAACCCATCCACCAAATTTGGTGATCCTGTGCCATTTCCTTCCAAAGTTATCACATTAACAAACTTTGACAAGTTAATATTGAAAAAGAGACCTTGAAACAAGTTCAAGGTGACCCATATATAATTTCACCCTATTTGCCCCTAAGGGGGAAACCATCCACCACATTTGCCAAGCCAATGTCCGATTTCTATATTCACCTTTGGTGAGTGCAGGTGTGGAAAGTTTTTGAAAAGCATTCAGAGAGTAAAATTTGTTCCAATAACACTAATGAAATTACATGACCCTAGTGTTAAAAATATGTTTTTTTTTTTGTTTGTTTGTTGCTTCTTACTTTCTCTGTTTACTGATTTTTCTCCTAAATTTTCTCATCAATTAAGTCGTAGCCAATTCCCACCCATCAAAGGGATCCTCCCAATCACAAGTCAGCTACCCAACCTGGAAGGCGCAAGGGCAAGTACATGCTTTCTCTGAGGCCCTTAATGCCAACCGGGCGAAATTTTTACTCAGGGCAGCTTAATACACTCAGAGGATATCGCTATCCACCCCTTATGTGCTTGTGTTTGCAAGTGACAGGAAAGAGAGCACATCTTCACTCCTTGAAAGCTTGGTCAATTATATCTCATGGGCACCTAGCTGTAGATATGAACCTGCCAAGGCTTGCACTCACAAACTCATGGATGGTAGTGGTGTACGTTATCGCTACGCCACTCGGGAACAGATATAAGATTTTAAAGAGTGTTTTAAAATATAACAAATTCATTATGACTCCCCCCTTAAATCAAATCATTATAAGGGGTTAAAGATTCCCACTGCTAGTGAATATAACATTAGTGTATGATGATGATGATGTTGATAATAATAATAATAATTTGTGAATTCATTTGTGACACCTGGTGGCTCCATACACTGGATTCTTTTGGTACAAAGTTATCCAGGGCATCCTGCACCTCCGGATCAGTTGGGATGAGCAGCAACAACTTCCGCACACGCAAAGTTATTCTAGAACACAAAGAAACCAAATCCCACGTGAAGATCATTTACTTAGAAAGGATAGTCCTAGGTTACAAGGATTTCATTCTGGTTCTGTGGCCTAACCTGGGCTCCTCTAGATTAGCCAGCTGATACAACATCTCAAACACGTTACACACTAATGCCATCACGACGCCAGGCAGAGACTTCTCCTAGAACACACCAACACACACAGGAACATGAGCTTACACAGGAAAAATAGTGTTTGAGATAAGTGTGTGTGAATGTATATGAGTGAGTAGCTAGGTAAACAGTGGGATTTGCATTTAATACACCAGTGTGTGTACCTGCTCCAGTGCGTATGCTGAGTTGAAGACTCCGCTGCTGCTGGAGCTGGCGGAGGCCGAGCTGTCGGCCGAGCTGCCAGATGGCGTTCCGGTTCCTGAAGTCTTCACTGTCAGACTCTGCTCATCAGAGAAACCCAGCTGATTCAACAGCTTCTGGTCCCTGTTCATAGTCAGCTAGACACAGACATACTGTAAATATTAGGATATAGACCATAACAATACAAACTATGACTGCCATTATTCACAATGACAGTAGCATATCTGAAAACAAATAACAAAATGAAACCATTTATATAATATAAAAACACTGGCCACTTTATTGGAAACACCAATATACCACTGGGTTGAATTCGCTTTGCTCTCGGAATTCTACAAGATGCTGGAAACACTTCTTTAAGATTCTGGTCCATGCTGGTGTAATTGCACCTAATGGCCACAGATTTGCCAGCTGAACAGATTTGCTTATACTGTGAGTCTCCTGTACGACCTCATCTAAAAAGAACTCAACTACATTCAGATCTGTTGATAGGGAGGCCATTGGAGAACACTGAACTCATAGACATATTCATGGTTTCAGTTTGAAATGATTTGTGCTCTGTAATATTGTGAATTAACATGCTGGAAGTAGCCAATAAATTATGGCAAATTGTAGCCATATAAGAATCAACATAGGAACTGCACTCAGACAGGATTCTGTATTCAATTTATGATTAATTGGTATTAGTAACCCACTGTGTCCCAGGAAAACATTCCCCACATCGTTACACAACCACCACCAGTCTGAGCTGCTGACACAAAGCAGGCTGGGTTCATGCTGTTGGTGCTCTGACCCTACCATTTTCAGGTTCATTAGATTGAACGACATTTTCGAAATTTGTAGCTGTCCAGCTTTGGTGAACTATTACCCACAATTCCTGTTCTTTTGTGAGTGCAGCGTAACCTCAGTTTCTGGCTGCTATAACCCATCCACCATTCTAGATGCCTTTTGTTGTCCATTCAAGATGCCTTTTCTGTTCACCACAACTATAAAGAGTAGTTATTTACATAACCACAGGCTTCCTATTGTCTAGCCATACTCCTAGAGGATTTTCCACCCTCTGAACTGCCGCACATTGGATTTCTGTTTTCAGCACACATTGTGTTTAAGCTCTGGACACTATTGCATTCAAAAACCAGTTCCTGATTACATGTTTCCCCAGTCTCATGTTTGATGTGAACATTAAATGAAGATTGTCGCCCATTTGTATGATTTTATGCATTACACTACTGCCATATGGCTAAGTATAAATATAAGTGCATGAATGAACAGGTGTACAGTTGTTCCTACATAAAGTGGCTTGTGACTGTTAGCCAGAAATGACTGTTTGGGATTACTGTGTGATTGTCTCACCATGCTGTCGTTGGCAAATATCTGCACATTGTCCACGGGACAGCTAAGCTGTTCTGCAATCTTCCACCTGATGCTCCCGACTGTCTCATTACTGTGAGTCTGCACACACACACACACACACACACACACACACACACACAGAGATAGAGAGTTGTACGATAGTATTCTTTCACATAAGGCAAAGGCTGCTTTCTAATTGCCAGCATAGTTCACTTTGTGTTATGGTGTTATCCTGTTTTCTGTGTGTGTGGCTGAGTGATATGAATATACATCTTGGATGGCGATAGGAAAACATCTTCATCATCTTCATCATCTTCCACTTGATCCGGGATCAGGTCGTCGGGGCAGCAGCCTAAGCAGTGAGGTCCAGACGTCCCTCTCCCCAGCCACTTCCTCCAGCTCTTCCGGGGGGACACCGAGGCGTTCCCAGACCAGCCGAGAAACATAGTTCCTCCAGCGTGTTCTGGGTCGACCCCAGGGTCTTTTCCCGGTTAGACATGCCCGAAACACCACACCAGGGAGTCATTCAGGAGGTCTGATCAGATGCCCGAGCCAACTCAACTGGCTCCTCTCAACGCGGAGGAGCAGCGGTTCTACTCCAAACTCCTCCCGGATGACAGAACTTCTCACCCTATCTCTAAGGGAGAGCGCCGCCACCCTGCGAAGGAAGCTCATTTCAGCTGCTTGTATTCGTGATCTTGTTCTTTGGGTCACTACCCAAAGCTTGTGACCATAGGTGAGGGTAGGAGTCGCTGCAGCGAGAGCTGGAGGTCCCGGCTTGATGAAGCCAAAAAACCAAGGTCATCCGCAAAAAGCAGAGATGAGATCCTATGGCCACCAAACCAACCAGAACCCCTCAACGCCTTGGAAACAGATCTGCGCCTAGAAATTCTAGCCATAAATATTATGAACAGAACCGGTGACAAAGTACAGCCTTTTTGGAGTCCAACCCCCACTGGAAACGCATTTGACATGTTGTTACCAATGCAGACCAAGTTCTGACTCCGGCAATACAGAGACCGAATGGCCCGTAGCAACGGGTCCTGTACACCATATTCCCAGAGCACGCCCCACAAGATAGCCCGAGGGACACGGTCGAAAGCCTTCTCCAAGTGCACAAAGCACATGTGGACAGGTTGTAGTTGTAGATCCTGTAGTGCGTAGAGCTGGTCAAGAGTGCTGCGGCCGGGGACGGAAACCACATTGTTACTCCTGAATCCGAGGTTCGACCATCGGTTGGATCCTCCTCTCCAGTACTCCTGAATAGACTTTCCCGGGTAGGCTGAGGAGTGTGATTCCGGTCCCCTTTTTTAAAAAGGGGAACTACCACCCCGGTTTGCCAATCCAGAGGTACGGCCCCTGATGACCACGTGATGCCGCAGAGACGTGTGAACAAGACAGTTCTACAACATCCATAGCCCTGAGGTATTCAGGGCGGATCTCGTCCACCCCCAGAGCCGGGCCACCGAGGAGCTTTTTAACTACCTCGGCGACCTTCACTCCAGTAATGGGCAGAAAAATATCTATCATTTCATATTATGGTTTATCAATTATATCCTTGTGTTGTGAATCACACTCCTTATGGCAATATATCCCATCATTTGGATGGTTTATTTGGGATGCAGCTGCACGAGCCGCCTAAATAACAGGCTGCTCTCAGCGCTCCACGTTCCCCCATGACATTGACGGAGAGATGCTGTCGGTAATGTTTAAGGCTGTGTTAGGACTGACCTAGCTGTTAGTTGCAGATTATATACATTTTACTTTAGAGACTTTATTAACCCCATGAGAGGAAATAAGTCTCTTTATTTTAACTATCCGAAACAGTACAGCATGCACACACACACACACACACACATACACACATCCCCGCAGCAGTGAGAAGTTGGGGGATTACAGCATGCCTTTTTCCCCTCAGCTGAATTACATTACATGTAAACCCATTGTCTAAGAAATAATGATAACATTACGAGAAAATTTTCTCAGTATTATTAATACAAGTTTTTGATAACTTTTTAAATGGTAAACAGCTAATGCTAACGATTTTACCCAAAGCTTTAAAGACTTTACATGCAAGTCTTCATAGTGATGCTTTAATTTGAGTTAATCAGTGATCATAAAGCAAGTGTGTGCATTTGTGTGTGTTTATGAGATAAACTACCTCCAGGCTAAAAGTGTCTTTGGTAGATTCGTATGTTATGTGTAGCGTTACAGGATGGCCATTGAAAGAAGCTCCATGAGGTAGAATAGTCCTAGGAACAGAGTACAGATCCTGAAAGAAAAACAAAACAAGAATAAGTGTTTCTGTTACAATGAGCAGTACAAAGTATAAACAGTTCGCAATGTGTACAGTATATAATCGCTATCAATATCCAAGCCAAGTTTTTGGTCAAGTCATCAGACAATGAGCTGTTTAATAGCTAATAACTTCTAAAAATGAACTAATGGCTAATCATTAATAGCTGATAAGTAGGGACTGAAGTAGCTTGTCTTCAGAGATAACAACACTGAATTGCAAATACTGACAACATTGTTAAAAGAGACGTTTTAGTAGTAATAATTAAGGTTCCCAATTGGAGCATCGACAAAGTACGTGACAAGCTATCTCCAGGTGATAGCTGGAGATAACCTGGAGATAGCAGGTTCAAGTCCAGGTTGATGCTGCAGCCATAAATGGCCGAGAATCCATGGGAACTAATTGGTCGAGCGCTCACAGGTCACTTACAGCGATCAACAGCCAATCACAAGTTCAAAGGGGTGGATAGCTCTTTCTCTCTGAGTGTGTTAGGCCGCCCCTTAATGCACATGCACAGTAGTTTATAAAGATGAGGGTGGCAGCATCAAAATGACACAAAGACAGCATCACATGACACCTCTTGTCGGTGGTGGAAAAACAGGGGAAGACAGCACATGATTAACATTCTGAGAGAGTGGGGAGGGGGTCACGAGTTTCTCGCTGGGGCCTCCAGAGGGGGGACAATGGGACCTGGGTGACATATTAGAAACCTCTTCCCAGGACCCCATCAAGTGCTTTCACGTAGCGCAAAGCTACAGAGCACAGAAGAACATCACGTCTGAGGAAGAAGGTGATGCGGCATATAAGCCGCAGAGGGGGGAAATGAAGTGGAGGAAATCTGGGTATCAGGCGCCACTGGGGGCGCTGTGTGGTTTTGGACTCATGAACTGCCGGTCTGAAATGTCATATATTTGGTCCTCCATAAATCTTATGCAAATTACTAGACTTCCCTATCATGTACTGGAATTAATTATTGATCATTAACAGCATAAACATGAATATGAATACAGAAATTGTAATATCTCTGGAATGAGTGATCATTTTCCTTTATTTAAAGACATTTGTAATCATGAAAGTCATCTCTAATGAAATATATATTTAAATTTTTAATGATTATACCTATAGCAGAGCAATTGTATAATTTACTGCACTATTTAATTATTGGATAATTTATGTGACTAGTGTATGAGAAGTTTATTCACTGAAGTGTGTGTAAGATTATTTTATTATTTTATGTAGGGCCCATTCCACTCTGTACGAGTATTGCTAAGACTGTCCCTGAACACGGAACATTGAAGCAAAATGTCGGACCATGAAAAGAAACAAAATGGCAGTCATAAGTGAAGGGAGGCGACGAACCTTCAAGGTCAGCTCAGGACATGTCGAGACTCGGGACATGTTGATGCATGTCGAGACTTGTTGAAACATGTTGAGATATGAGGTCATGAGGGAAGAGCTAGTGGATGATAGAGCAATCAGAGTGAAATGGGCACTATATAAGCCAATTGCAGAGCTGGTTCGACGTCCAAGATTTTCCTCTTGGGACAATCTCTTCTTTGTGTGATTGATTGTATGCTTTTCTTTTCCTAAAGGCTAAATAAACACATGGATTTGAATCTATTGCGTCGTGACCTGGACACTTTTCGCCACGACATCATCTATACACATAACCCTAAATGTTGGATTCAGATTTTAATCAGATTTATAAATATGGGGTGACACAAAGGCCGAACTTTCTGAAAACCCAAAACTAATGTTAAGGCAAAATAAAGAAGCTTTTTGAAAACTTTAACAAATTGTAACTGTACTGAATCTGTCATAAAGAGGACACAAGGGTATTTTGTCCCCACACATAGCGAGGAGGATGGGTACAGAGAGAAGAATGTCTCTGATCTGTTGCTGTTTTGGTTTGCCAAGTCTCCAAATCAACAATCAGATACCACCTCCTGTACAAAACAGTGAACATTTGGAGGGCATGGAAGGCAAAAAGAAATTCCTTTCTTACATGTAAATGCAAAAGTACTACATGCTATGCTACTAGAACTGAGCTCTAGAGTCAGATGAGGCAAAAAAACAAACAAACAAACAAAAACCTAATGGCAACAATGCAGTTCGGTTTAATATCAAAATGAGGATGGTCGTACTAAAAAGATACTTAATCTATTGTGTAAAGTACGTTGGTGGATCTATATTGGTGTGGGCTGAGTCTTCCTTCAAATGTGTTAGGATAGATGACATCATGGTACCAGGAGATTTGAAATAAAAATCTAACTACCTTTGAGAAAAATCTAATTCCATACAGACATTAGAGTGGGTATTGAAGTGTGTTCATTCCTTATAATACCTCATTCTGTGTTCTGCAATAAACAATATATAAGAAAATGCAGTGCATCGGAAAAGAAGGTTTTCCAACAAATGTAACAATAATTTAAATAATTCACAAATAAAATATATAATTATCTATAAACATGCATTTTACTAATAACTGCCAAATAACGATAATGATATTTCCATAACATTTTTCAAAATCAGATTTTACCATAAGGTGCCAATAATTCTGTAGACAAAATAATAATAATAATAATAAAATGTTTGCTGGATCATATTTCATCAGAAGGGTTCTGAGGACATTTTCACACTAGATGAGGGGTCCTTGACAGAAAGAAATTTGATAAGCTCTGCTTTGAGCAATACTGTGTGCCAGAAAATATGTCTTATGGGAGTGTGTGACCAAAGCCATTCGAATGAGAAAATCTAAATTGAATTCGGGCCCCACCTCGATAGTAATGACATATCTCTCCGCCAGTAACAGCAACCTCTCAATGATTACCAGCTTAGTAGACCTATAAGAAAAAAAAAGTCAATAGACCAACAATAAGCCAAAAAATGTCCACCTGCATGGTCCAAAATCGTACTTCAGCTCTGTATTCTACCAAAGCTGCAGTTTTCCTGTTCTACCTAGAGGGTGACTGCACTGATGTGGCAACGGTTGGCATGGCAGTAGCGGTCAACATCTTGGTTGCTCGTGTAACAGCATGGGTTAAGGTTGGACCACCCAGAGCAGAACTGGCAGCCTAAAACAGAGAAATCAGTGATGAGGGGAAAAAAATTAAATGCTGACTTACTCTCCGAGATGGCAACACCTACCTCCAACCTCTTATAACAATCAGCTATGAACTTCTTATGTAAGGACACTGAATCCTGTAAGGAAGGGATGAACACATACTTTTGTATTCCTGTGTATTTAAGTGAGTGACAGAGAAATAGAAAGAAAAACAATGGTTAAATGTGTGTGTGTGTGTGTGTGTGTGTGTGTGTTTTCACCTTCTTCATCTTAGGATTAAGATTTATGTAACTGTAAGTGATGATGAGCTGAATGGCCTCATTGGCGATGTCCTCATCAGGAGACTCCATGGCAATTCTCCAGATGAAGTCCATGCCGATTAGGTCCAAACGCTCCACACACTGCAAGCATAACAGCACATTCAGCGTGCTTAGGGCTTCGGTCATGTTAGCAGCTGTTCTAATAGCTGGGTGCTACAACTAAGATTGAAATAAACACAACTGAGGCAACAGATCTGAACAGAGTAAACTTTTTAAACTCAGCGTGGATGTCATGGTGTAAACTGCTTTGGCCATATCTGCAAAATTGGTGGAAAATGCTAATTAAAGTCTTACCAGTAGAGTTCCCTGCCGTTTGAGACGATGATCACACAGATTCACATTCTCAAAGAAGGTCTTAAAAAGATTAAACCCTTAAAAAAAAAAAAAAAAAAAAAAAAGAACTGTAATAATAATCCAGTGTCCTTTACATAACAGGGCTCGTTTGTGAGGTGCAATCAAAACATTTTTGTGACTACGTAAACTTGTGCCTTTGTGCAGTCAAGATTGGAGACCCTTGAAATGCTTTACCAAGCCTATGGCAATAATGCAACACATGATGAAGTGTTTTGATTGGCATTCATGCTTTATGAGTGGCGGGACTTCATGAGAATGACCTAGAACCCCTCCTGATGCACAAATCGCACATATAACACCTTATCTAGCTTACTGTATGCCTGCTGAAGCATTTCAAGGGTCTCTAAGGGCAAATGCGCACATGCATGTCATCACAAACGACATGTAAAACATGTCCAGATGCTTACAGCAAGATGTCTCATGGCATACTGTCTCATGAGAGTTAGTGCTCGCTCCTGCTGTACGTGCATGACTGTGCCACACTAAGTTCCCTCACTACAGAAAGAGTCCTGGAACTTTTCAATTGCACCTCGTATACTACAGTAGTGTGCAGTGAAAATACCAATTTTTTTTTACTTTTGCATAGCATGAATGAACTTCAAACAAAATGGAACGGTTTATCGAGTGAATAAATTAAAAAAATATGTGAACACTATGCCTGAAAGGTTAAATGCTGTAATCAAAGTAAAAGGTGGCCACAATAAATATTGA
>JBCNYH010000002.1:6339597-6351807 GCA_039654325.1 Tandanus tandanus | reverse complement strand
TCATATGTGTGCTGGAGGAAAGCAGAGTTATTGTAACGAATATACTGTGTGGAGCCACCACTGAAAACACACACACATACACACACACACACACATAAACACTCACATTCACACGCACACACACTCACATGCACACACACACACACACACACATAAACACTCACACTCACTAACACACACACACACACACACACACACACATAAACACTCACACTCACTAACACACACACACACACACATAAACACTCACACTCACTAACACACACACACACACACACACACACACACACACACACACACTAATGTGGCAAGTTCCAGGAAAAATATCCTATTCACAAATAATCCGTTTTATAATTAATAAGCCACGACCTCCTTCCCACCCGCTATATATTTAGTCTGTAATCTGCACTTCCTGTTTACACTCCAACCTTTCAGGTCCTCTGTTGTTCTCTGCAGGTCAGTAAGAGCTCGATTTAGCATCATTTAGCATCACGTTTGGAACTGCTGTGAACTTCCAGGTGCTGACCGTGAGAGATGAGATAGGACACGAACATCTGGACTGTTTAAAGAGGTATACAGATGTTTAAGAGTCTATGCTGAAGTAAAGACCAGTGAGTTCAGGTTTCTGAGGTTTTCTCACCTGGTCAGTACATGGTGCTCCAAAAGGTTCTCATTCTCTTCCCTAATTGTTCTTACATTGGACATCTGAAGTCATCTCAGTGTTTTTTTCTTGCCGCTGTTTCATCTGGCTCCCTCAGCGAGGATCTAAATCTCTGCCACATTTCTCTGGTTAACCCTGAACCCCACCCTGAGCAGAATATAGGTGTTGTGAAGCATCATGAGGATGAGAAGACACTCTGTCTGGTTGCACACTGTGTTCTTTCATCTCCACTGAATATAAAATATATGGCTTATAATAAAAGCCTTTTTATATTAAAGGTTAAAGATCTTAAAGGAAATGTTTGACTGGTGCGATGACCGGCAGCTCGTCTCCGAGCGCTTGCGAGGTTACAGTGAAATTATACATGTATTCAGTGACATTTAGGAGAAAAAGAGAAGGTGTTATTAAGAAGTGAAGAGAGCGCAGCGGAAATGAAACGTGTCTCTTTCATGCAGCTTTTCATCAGGACACGGAATGTCGTAGGGAACATCGTCAGGTCCACGAGTACGTGTGGAATTCAGAAGATGAGACATGGAGTTAAAAGGAGAGCTGGAGCGACAGGTCAGGAATGGAGTGAAAGAGAAACAGATACAGAAGGTCATTTATACAACGATGAAGAGAAAAAGAAACTTGCAGAAGTGAAACGTTAATGGAGGATGAGCCTCTCATGGAATAAACAGAGAGAGAGAAAGCTTAAGATAGAGATAGATATAGAGGTAGATAGAGAGAGAGAGAGAGAGAGAGAGAACATGACACAGATGTAGAGATAGAGTGAGCATGCGATAGTGAGAGAGAGAGAGGTAGAAAGAGAGAACATGAGACTTATGGAGTTCGAGAGAGCATGAGATAGTGAGAGTGATAGATGAGAGTGAGAGAGAGAGACAGAGAGAGAGAGAGATTGAGCATGAGATAGAGACAGATATAGAGATAGATAGAAAGAGAGAAAGAGAGAGAGAAAACATGAGAAGGTATAGAGGTAGAGAGAGAGAGAGAGAGAGGCAGAGATGTATAAAGAGAGTGAGATATGTAGAAAGAGAGATAGAGAGAGTGAGACGGAGAGATAGCTTTCATCCAGACGGTGATGTGGAGAGGTGAGTCCTGCTCTTTTCATCTCTTCATCAGGAAGTTCAAAGCTGGAGCAGTGCTTTGATTTCGTCCTGGCCTTGATGTGCAAATCTAAATTTGAGCGAAATTGAAAAAAGGAGAGGAGCTGAGAAAAGGCCGGAGACACATTACAGCAGATGAAGAAATAAACGCATCATTCGCCGCCTCACAGCCCTAATGATGCGAGAGAGAGAGAAGAACGAAAGAGCAATGAGAGACAGAAATGAAACGGGAAAGGTGCGATTCACCGCAGTGTTCCAAACCACGCCATGTTCACTACATCTCAAAGAAAATCCCACAATTTACTTCAGGAATATTACTTTCATACAGGTTATCTGTGATTAGTGGTGGGTAGGATCGTAATTATTTGTGATTGGCGGTAGGCGGGAAAGTGTTTTTTTGTAATTGGTGGTAGTTGGGATTGTGGTTATCTGTGATTGGTGGTAGGCGGGATCGTGGTTGTCTGTAATTGGTGGTAGGCATTATCGTGGTTATCTGTGATTGGTGGTAGGTGGGTTCGTAATTATCTGTGATTGGTGGTAGGTGGGATTGTGGTTATCTGTGATTGGTGGTAGGCGGGATCGTGGTTATCTGTGATTGGTCGTAGGCGGGATCGTAATTATCTGTGATTGGTGGTAGGTGGGATAGTGGTTGTCTGTAATTGGTGGTAGGCATTATCGTGGTTATCTGTGATTGGTGGTAGGTGGGATCGTAGGTTATCTCTGACTGGTGGTAGGCAGGATCGTGGTTATCTGTGATTGGTGGTGGGTGGGATCCTGGTTATCTGTGATTAGTGGTAGGGAGGATCGTGGTTATCTGTGATTGGTGGTAGGCGGGATCCTGGTTATCTGTGATTAGTGGTAGGGAGGATCGTGGTTATCTGTGATTGGTGGTAGGCGGGATCCTGAATATCTCTGACTGGTGGTAGGCAGGATCATGGTTATCTGTGATTGGTGGTAGGTGGGATTGTGGTTATCTGTGATTAGTGGTAGGGAGGATCATGGTTATCTGTGATTGGTGGTAGGCGGGATCGTGGGTATCTCTGACTGGTGGTAGGCAGGATCATGGTTATCTGTGATTGGTGGTAGGTGGGATCCTGGTTATCTAAATGATGGACGGCTGAAGGTCATGTGAAGTGAGACACTGTGAGAGAGTCAGCGGTGTAATATTGTTTCAGGTGCTTTATTCGCATCTGCGCGCGCGTCATCCTTTGCTTAGTAACAGACCATAATAATCACTGACTATGGAGGTTTTGTTGTGAAACCTGAGATGAGACGTGAGATTAGAAATAATTCAGCAGTGAAGATTCTCTCTCTGTCCTGCGACTCTTTGAGAAATAATGAGAATGCTCGTATTCGTTTAGTGCTGAATGTTAACACACACACACACACACACACACACACACACACACACACACACACACACACACACACACGGGTGAGAGTAGAGAACGCACATTGAAATTCTCCTCACGTTTCGCTGAGGTTCTCCTATATGCACCACTGAGCACAAACGCAGCACATGATTCGCTGAATGTTGACCAGGCTCTCGTTAAACCTGTTCTCTTCATGACTCAGTGCTACACTGTCATCACAGTGAACAAAACTTCTTTACGGACCTTAATGCATGCTGATTTGCTTTATATAAAGCTTGTATTATAATGTTAGTATATGCTACACAGAAACGGTGCGATCTGATTGGTCCGCTGGACTTAAAAGCATTATTCCGAGTGGAATAATATGAATGCATAAAATGTATTAAAATGACTCACAGTTTGTCGCGGCCACTTTGAGCAAACAGCATAATTGTTATCAAGCTTTAAAATGGAAACATAAACCATAACACCTACTTTTAAATGTATTTTCTTCTATTTCTGCAAAAGTAAACTTCAAATAAGTGCAAAAACCCACAGGACGTGGTGCTCTCACATTTCTGTGTTGTATGCGTACTAAACTCTGAATGAGAAGGCCCCAAAGACGCAGTTAGCTGCACAGCAATATTAGCTTGTAGCGTGCAAAGGTCACCAGACCCGGCTCTGTCACGGTTAAAATATATAAACACAAAAATCTCATTTTAGCTTTCTATTCTTTATGTTTCTGTGTAGTAATGGGGATAAAAGAAATGCTGTTACACAGCTGTTAGCCTATACACCATAAAAATTTTTTTTACCAAAAAAACCCCCATAAATATCATGTTATTTTGGTTTTGCTGCTGATGTTCCTGTGTTGCATACGCGACAAGAATTATGTGCCTCAGGCTCAAGGGTCTGCCTCAGGAACTATTTGGCGACATCCACCTTTATAAATTTTAACATTTTAATTTTTTTTTCATAAATAGTAGGCAACACAACCCCACACACACACCTTTCCCGTTGTTGTTTCCGAGCGTGACTCTCTGCCGATCTTCCCGATCAGACTCAAAAGCTTCTGCCTGACTCGATCAGTCTCGACCTCCCAGCTCTTAAAAACATCCAATTACGTCATTGTAGTTAGAACAGATTTCAAAAATGTGACTTACACCATATATGAACAACAACAAAATCCACAAAAAAGAGCCTTAAATCACAAAACACACACTTCATACACATACTTTCTGGATGAGCACAAAGAGGTGGTTCAGCTGCTCGCAGTTGAACTTAACGGCTGCTGCGGCGATGATGGTGTGGATGTTCTCTATGACAGTTGAGGACTGGCCAGACTGCAGAGAGAGGCATATGGTTTAAGAAGTAAACTACACACTATGGACAACATCTTGTTTTGTGTACAGAATATAAACTGCAAGCATAAAACTGAACTTCATATTAGAGAGAAAAAAACAGTGACTCACTTGGATTTTCCAGATCTTTGAAAGTTCATCCAGCGAGAGTTTACTGCCCAACAGCTCAATGATTCCCTTTATCCTATCACAATACTGCGCCTGGTCAATATTCCCTATATGACCCAGAACAAACAAATAAATAAATAAAATTAATTAAAAATAAAAGTCCTGCAGAGCAAAGATGCCTTCAAAAATGTTTCGAAATGAACAAAATACTATATAAAAAGGCAGAAAACAGTAATAAATTAAACAAAGTCAGTATCTGGTGCGATGACCTTTCTCTTTAAATAGGAGTCTCAGGTACAGTGTACAGGTACAGTGTGTAATCTTATGAGGTAATGAGCTGTAACTGTTACTCAGCATCTCACAGAACCGACATATTTCCCCTGGAGGTTTTGACTGCCACACTCGCTTCTTTCTTTTGCAGAAAAACCCAACAGCCTACATTATGAAATGGTCTTTTTTCTGTTTTATACGGTTTTCTTTGCTGGCATACAAACATTATTCTGTTTCAATTTTTCAAGTCATAAAATAAAAAAAGATTATTATTGTTTTTGTAACTTCATACTACATATAAATACATATATATATTTAGATATACACGTATTTCTATGTGTGTGTGTGTGTGTGTATATATATATATATATATGAAAAGAAAACTATTCCATATGAGAAACTTCCAAGAAACTGAAGATCGCACGCAAACCGGATCTAACCAGGATAGAAAGAGAAGTGGGTGCACAACTTAGCAAGAGGACAAGTACATCAGAGTCTCTAGTTTGAGAGACAGATGCTTAACAGGTCTTCAACTGACAGCTTCATTAAATAGTACCCGCAAAACTCCAATCTTAATTTCAACAGTGAAGAGGCGACTCCTGGGTGCCGGCCTTCTAGACAGAGTAAAAGCCATATCCGAGACTGGACAATAAAAGCTAAAGATTCAAATTCAGACACATTTGATGTATATAATACACACACACACACACACACACACACACATTCGTGGTGCTAATATAGCTACAATAATTTCTTGTTGCTGTAGATTTATGTTAAAGTATGTTTGCAGATACGTTTATTTGCTGGGTCTTGGGAAAAAAAAAAACTTTTTTAATTATGTGAAATATAAAACTAAAGAAAACCAAAGAACAAATGATCTAAACGTATCAAATCCTCTCTGCTTTTACAACGACAGACTAATAGGTGTGAAAGTACTGGGCTTGTGCCGTATTGATTTTTTCCTGCTCACAATTTTCTATTTAAAGCGATTGTGATAAACTATAGAATCTCTTGGTGTAAAAGAGATAGAAAATGGAGCATTTCCACAATTTCAGTTTGAAGCACAGTAGAGGAGCAGTAATAGTATTACCAGCTGTGCAGTTGGGAACTCTGGTTATCGACTCAGCTGGATGGTGCATTTTAAATCACTGTGTAGTAATGAGCAGTAAACAGTTTAAAAAACAAAACAAAACCTTTCAGTAATCTCTTTTAGAAATCAGTTTACACATTATTTATCATCACTTTTTAACTATAATCATTATTATTATTTGTAAAATGTGAGATTTGACACTTCACTCTCAGTTTAATATTTCTGGGTCAAAATCATTGTAAATCTTTTGACATCTCTCATCAATACAGAAAACAGATGTTAAATACTATATATACTAATTTAATGTAAACTAGAATATACACTGATTTATTTAATATTAAAGGGGCCAGGTTACCCTTCCCAGAAGCCTCTGCACTGAGTGATGTGCTGTTTTCGAAGCTGTCTTTATGTGGCAACATTTAACATCATAAAGTATAAAGTGAAATAGAAGACAGTTTGTCAATGTTGTCCTGTTTTTATTCCTTTGACCAAAAACAACAGATTAGATTCTGGAGGAATTACTATTAAAGAGTAAAAAAAAAAAAAAAAAACATTCAGCAAATCACTCCAGAGGCGCATGCTGGTTGGTACATTTCTCGTTTAATTGGGGAGAAAAAGCCTTGCTCTTGTGGCGTATCGTTGGGTAATAGCTTGTACTGCTGTAATGTTTTTCCTGTGCACTCATGCAAAATTGCTAGCAGTTGGCAGATCTGTTAATAAAATAAGAAACAAACCTCCCTGATTGTTGTTACAAAGGATTGCATATGCCTAAAATGCTTGAAATGTGAAATATTTCCTTTTTTGTGGAAATTCTTTATCTACAAATGACTTTGCATTCCTTTTTTCTTCTGAGACCTTTTCTCCCAAAACTATAAACTAGTATTTATTTATATACTTACCAGCTTTTGTAATCATCAGTGTGTGTTTGTCTGTCCATCCACCTGTTTGACAGTGAACAAAATCCTGACTACACCCGTGCATGGATTTTCACCAAATTTGGTGGGGACACTACCCTACCTTCAACCAAGAGTGAGTATTTATTTTTGCTAATTTGTTCAAATCAGCATTCTAGAGATCATATCATTAAATTAACACTGGGGTAATTAAAACCACTCACATTATCCATGCTGAGTGCTGGAGGTCCCTTGCACTCTATGAGTGTTCCTCTAGTGTTCTTAATGTATTTCCATGGTGTTTTTTGTTTATAAATTATTTTCATGATTTGTTTTAATGATCATATCCTTTATACTCCTATATCCTGCACCCATACAATTATGGTGCACAAGCAGCCAAGGCTACTAAGAGAAAATGAAACAAAAATGTACGCAGGTTGAAAACAGAAAGTAAACCGGACCAGAGTGAGTAAAGAGAGAATGAAAGCAAAATCAGGGTGGAAAGCTCTAAATAAAAATTGAAAGATGCCACAAAAGTGAAAGTCGTCATCAGCTAAAAGTGAATACAACCCTGATGAGAGACAGGGGAAAAGAGAGAAAGAGAGAAAGGGGGAAGAAAAACAAACTTTTAAGTAGAAAAGTGAGAAAATCCGAAGAGGACTGGAAAGAGAGAGAGAAAACACATGACTGTAAAAGGAAAGAAAGGGTGCAAGCCAAGCTCAAGGACCGGTGTTTTCAAGTAGGACAGAACAATGAAAGAGGAGTGTGGTGTCGATCTGCTCAGTAAACAGGACAATCTTTCAGCATTAGAGCAGCATGATCAACCATACACACATCTACACATTACAATTTATTAATGATTGCCTTTAACTATTTCTGTTCTTTTCTGTTTATTTTCAGTCATTTGAACATTTTGAAGACTTTATCTTCAGTCACCTACACCCCACATTTAAGCATTTCATTTCTGATTATAATGTAACATTGGACAGCCACTAGCTGATTACTTCAGCCGCTATATGATTTCAACTGATTGGTCAAAAGTCCATTTCACAAATTTTGGATTAAATGATACATGTAACTAGCAATGTTAGATACTCTTCATACACTATTAGAAACACTATTAGATATTCTTCAGGCAGAGTGACATCATGTACATCAGTCTTTGTTAAACTGGATAGTTGGTAATCATATGGTGGAGACAGTCAATGCATTTACATTAAGTAACCTACAGTAAGTTATTTTGGTAAAACAGATCAAATAATAATTGGTCGGAATTGTGAAATCTTGGAGTCACTAAAAACTAGTTATTTTCAAATATCACTGATCAACCTCCGCCTCACACAACTACACCCCCATTGCCACTTGCCCCACCAGGCCCTTACCCAATTTTGATCTTTTTTGAAAATGATGCAGTGGATGGGATTAAACTCAGAGCTGGGATGAAGTTATATATAAAGAACTCTCCACATGACTGACATACTTTTACCCCCTACCCCGGAAAATACCACACGGATATCAACTGTTAGAAAACAAGTCAGGGTTTAGTTCATGTAAATACACCACTAACTTCATAATCTTGGCTAAAAGAAATTAAAAATATCTCAAAATGTCAAATGACTGTAAAGAAATATTTATTGTTAAGAGTCTGCATTTTCTGATCAAATGAACATGTGAGTTTCGTTGCATGTGGAAAAAGAGACAACAACCGACCTTCCAATGCTATCGAGAGGACCGAGTTCTCCACCAGCCAGTCCAGGAGCCGGTCCGTGTCTATGGCATTCTTCACGGTCTTGGACACCGTGCTCTCCTCTATCAGCTTGGTGACCTGAAACAGAACATGGCAGTCAGCCAGACCACATTGAGCCAAACCAGTATTTGGAGAGCGCTGTATTCTCAGACATTTTCTATTTTTTTTTGCCCAGATTTATTTTGCAACTCAAAGTCAGGCAGTGTACACCATATAATCAAATGCACGGACAAATCACTAACATGGGCTCGGAAGTCCAAGCTGTCAGTTACTTATTCACAGCTTCCCAAGAGAATTAAGCTAGCTCATCGCTGAAACGTTAAACTGTTAGAAATCAATGTTTACCAGAGATGATTTGTCAATGACAGAATTGTGAAGCTGCATCATGAGAGACATTATCATAAGAGATTAAATATTACAGCTTCATAAAGTTACACTTCCCAGGAATATAGGCATTTATTTATTTTTATTAAACCGCATCAATGAGCATAAACAGCTTGTTATATACCATGTTTAACTTTAAATTGCATTCATTTTTGCTTTTTAGACTAATAAATAGGACTTCCACACAAGCAACCTGGAGCTTTCACTTGACTGATCTATTGCTAATTAGCTAACTAGCTAACTAATAGCTAGCTAATTTAAATTCTTTAAAATGATTTTTCCAAACTGGAAGTGATACCAGGACAAAAATCAGAACTACAATTATTTACTCCTTGAATTTGGAAACGTCATGCATTTAATGAACCTAATTTAAAATAGCTAATATACATTTATAATAATAAAAAATAACCACATATATGCACATTAATAGTAGTACTAGTAGATATAAGCATAAAACTCATAAGAACAACAACAATAGCATCATTATTATTGTTGTTGTTCTTATAATTATCCTACCTTATCCTATGACCCTGTTATTATTACTCCTATTACTAAGACGACCACTACTACTACTATTGTTATTATTATTGTTATTATTATTATTAATACCTGTTAATATGCGTGTTTAAATTTTTTTTTAATGAACTCAATTTCAATATTTGTTAATAGCAATTCTAATTGAATAATCTACGAGTACTTCCATGCTTACATTTATATTTCTATCATGTATAAATTCTCAATAAACAGGTACTCCGAATCAGAATCAGAATCCTTTATTGATCCTGAAGAAAATTATGTTTCTAGGCTACTGTCACTTTAAGAGGAAACGTCCCGGTTGCATGAGACTCAAGGAAAACTTTTTCCTATGCATGACATGCACATAAAACATATATTTTTCTTAATGCAAACATCTAGCGTTTAATTTCAATATGTTCGGTGAAACAAAATAAAAGTGTTTATTTAAATCATACAACCACCAGCGGTGGAGCGGATTATTGAAAGTAAAAAATGTGATGGCACTGACGCAAAGACAAGCACCAGAATTTCAGTATCACACATGCAGGTAAGTGATGTGTCACTACTCCGTCCGTGTATGCGGTTGTTGTAGTTTGTTGTTTAAAGGGTACCTGTGGTGAATTTGTATTACTAGCTCTTTAAAACAATCATGTATGGCATCAGCAGTTCTGTCAGGCAACATCATTCCTTGCTTCTTGTCAAGTCCGGGCGAGTGCAGCCACTATAACTACAAGGCATGCACAGCAACATGTTGCCTTCTTCATTGGCTGTTCCAGCCCTGGTACTGACGCAGACTCGATGTTTTGTCCTATTGGCTGAGCTGCATGCAGCAGACACCGGTCTAAGATAACACATTATCAGCCAATGCTGAGCTGCAATGCTGAAAATTGCATAGTGCAAAGCATACTGCTGCACAAACAACAAGCGTAGAAATCATGGAAAACATAACATCTGCACAGGCCATTTCAAATGCAATTCAGTAGTCTGCGAAGAAGACTTCAACCCGACCCTGCTATTGCCATGACCGCCAGGCAAAACTACTTGGCACGAAGCTTTTACGTCTAAAACCAGACGCTGTTCCTACGGAATTCTTTCAAAAAACGTCAAAGAATGACAACGGACAGGAGCATCACCTCGCCAAAAAGAACCAGTGAAAGGTAAGAGTTTTAGTATTAAAGTACCTTTAGTCCAGCCCCCGCTAGTAATCCACAGGATAAAATTGCCCAGTATTGTGCTGTTTATGGTCATTTATGTTAAACTAAGCTCTGTATCCACCTAATGCACCGCCTAAATGCACCACTGAACGACAAAGGAAATCATTCCTACCTTCCTACCTGTGGCCATTAGACTGTACAACCCCTCCATTCCGCAACATCCACTGTTATACATTTGAATTTGCCTCACATTTACATCCTACTATTTATCATACTGATAATACTGTACATATTACTCACTGACAGGATTCATTCTGTATTTGTTCATATAGATATTTATAACTTTTAATTTTAGACTTTTTATCTTTACCTTTATTCTATAATTTTATATAATTTATTGGAATGGAGCAACTGTGTGCACACTATTTCCTCCGGGATCAATAGAGTATTCTGATTTGCTTAAATGTATTACGTTACGCATAAATTATACTGTAAGGTTTTCCAATACCGCTACTCCTTTAACCATCTCTCCTGATCTGGTCTCCTCATTTAATTTCCATTAAAAAATATTTTATGGTAAATGCATGTCGAGTGTTAAGAAGTGAGCACTACAGTGTTTACGTAATCTGTACAGTGGCTGTAAAGTTCCATATTAAAACCAGTGAGCCACTACTGAGTCCCTGAGAATGAGCCAAGCTTCTCTTCATGTCAGGAATGCAGCACCAGGGAATTAAAGTTACTAAAGAACAACAAGAACCAGTCTGCTTAGAAAACCTCAAAGTGACCTCTTTAAGTGAGTTCATCTTGGCGCTGAAGTGAGGGGTCTTGAGCATCCGAAGGAGGATATCCAACCTCAGGTCATCCACTACATTGACCAGCTCCCGCTGGAACCTCATGCACAGCAGTTTAATGGCAGACAGGAGGTCTGGAATGCTCACCAACCTCTGCGGAAAAGGAGACAATGAATATAATGTTGAAATATTTTTACAAAAAAATGAAAAAAGCAGAGCTGGATTAGTGGCTATGTGAACTATACCTTGTCTTTCAGATCTTTCTCTTCAAGGTTCTGTACGTATGTGATCATCTTGTGGATGACCGGGTCCAGCATTGGCTGCAACATACAAAGACATTTCACTGACTAGAAGTGGCAAATCAATCAAAGGAGCAGAATAACAGAATATATCAGTCTTTCAACAAACAAGAATCTTCAGAAAGTTCTCAATCACTACATAAAAAAAAAACTCTCTAACAACACTTAATTACCGCCCTTAAATTACCAGAAAAAATAAACATACTGTATGTTATTACTGGACAATTATAATCTGTTGATGCACTGATCTGGTCTGATTGCTCCCTGACCAGTATTGCACTACGGGAGAAGGGGTACCCCAGCACTATTGAGGAAGGAGTTCTCCAGCACTATTGAGGAAAGAGTTCTCCAGCTCTATTGAGGAAGGAGTTCTCCAGCTCTATTGAGGAAGGAGTTCTCCAGCTCTATTGAGGAAGGAGTTCTCCAGCACTATTGAGGAAGGAGTTCTCCAGCTCTATTGAGGAAGGAGTTCTCCAGC
>JBCNYH010000002.1:6293038-6303098 GCA_039654325.1 Tandanus tandanus | reverse complement strand
AGTATATACACACATACTATTTCACCTCATTCATATTTATGCTCCCTAAATATAATATTCCTTCTTTTAACTCAACATTTTCAATAATAAGAGCACGACCTCTAAATCTAGTGCATGTTTACAAGCCCTCAATTACTTTTTATTATCCTTAAGTATATAAACCATCACAATTTTTTAGAAGCATCTCTCGGCAAGCAAAAATATAATCCAATGAAGAAACCATGTCTATCAGCAATATATTAAAAAACTTTACATCTGTATTATTTATGTGTTGTATCAATCAGAAGACTAAATAGAAGAAAAATAAGGAGAGGGTGCATATTTTCGGGATGTTTAAGGTTTGAAAACAGAAAAATTATTCTAGAAGTATTTCAAAAATATTTTGAGAATTTTAAGACTCTAAGAAACCTTGCTAGATGACTCTTATTTTGAAAAACAGAGAATGTTAGCGTTATTTAAAGACTGGTAGGTATGTCTGTCTCTAAGGCACAAAATGGTAAAAAATAAAATGCAAATACTGTAGTAATTGTGTAGCAATGGCTAACAGATGAGTTGTAAATATTATTAAAGGTGTATTTAATATTAAAGTAATGTAGCGAAGTGTGTCATGTTTAATATAAAAATAAATAAAAATATTTAAAGATATTATATTTATCTAAAATATTGGTGAGTAGTATAAACTTGCCAAGAATTACAAAACAAGCACCACATTAAAAAAAAAAAAGAAAAAGAACGTATTTACAGTATTTTCAGTGAGTAAGGTGTGGTTCGGAAGTTATAAGGGAGGTCATGTGACCCACAACATCATGTGACAGTGTGGAAGGGGAAATGGCCACTGCGGGTCAGGAGGCGGCTGCTATGGACAGCATTTCCCGAGTGCCTCCGTCCGTGCTTCAGCTGAGGAGCGACATCGATACCGGAGAAAACCCCGGACACGAGGAGTCGAGTGAAAGTGTTGTGTCTGCGCCCAAAAGAGCCTCCAACAACAGTAAGCTGATGAATGTACAGGACATGTTAGCACGCTAGCTACATCCCTCCTTCTCTATCTGCATCACACCTTGTGGCTGATTAACAAATGAGTTCCTGTGTCCTGAATCTGTGCCCTACACTGAATATAACACGTTCCCTTCTGAGCTGTTACACTAGTGCACTACAGGTCCAGTTTGGAGTCCAGCCTGTCTCCAGTATTTTGTACAAACTGTATTCACTCATGGATTTTATACTTATATTCAGGTATTTTCCAAACCACACTTCAGCACCATTCAGGAAGATCTGTGAAAGAAATTGGGTGTGAGGAACTTCTACTTTTCCTTTAGTATATATTACATGGGAACGGCGCAATCTGATTGGTCTGCTATCTCAGGGATAATAAGCAATCAGTGTATAAACTATAAGGCAGTGGCACAATCTGATTAGTCTGCTATCTCAGGGATAAGCAATTCGTATATTCTACAAGGCAATGGCACGATCTGATTGGTCTGCTATCTCAGGGATAAGCAATTCGTATATTCTACAAGGCAATGGAACGATCTGATAGGCCCACCAGTGTTCCAGCTAGGATTTTGTGAAGGCATGGTGGAATAGGGCAATAGAGGACACACCTCAGTTTCTCAGTTAAATGTTATCGTTAATTAAATATAAACCATAATACTATATAATTATGTTAGATTAGTCTGAAATTCTCTAGTTAAAATGAAATCCTTTCATAGAAACTTACAGATCACTGTCATTAGTCGATTTGCTGAAGAATCATTACAGAAGACAGGTCGAGCTGATGCGCGCTGTGTATGGACGTTCGGTTAAAGAAATATAATGCTCCCCGCTGAGGAAACGTTCCGAGGGGGCAGATGTAGTTGCCGGGGTGACGCGAGGGTCATAGAGGCAAGGTAAGGCATTTAGAAGCAGGCTGATGTGCGCTGCGCCTGGACGTTCGATTAAGAAAAAATAAATTCCCGCTGACTAAACGTTCCATCTAGTTGCCGGGGTCATGGAGGCAGGGAAAATTACGGCGGGTGCTTGTGGAAAAAAAAGCATGGGAATAACAACATGGGGCATGGCGCATGAAAAAAAGGCATGGCGCTCACGTGAAAGGCATGGTGCTGGAACACTGGCTACTATCTCAGGGATAATAAGCAATTAGTATATGCCACAAGGCAATGGCATGATCTGATTGGTTTGCTATCTCAGGGATATGAAGCAGTTACTGAATGAGGCGAAGTATGATATGGAGCATTGTTTGGTTGAGGGGTTGTCCTGCTGCGACTGATAACACCCTCTGAGACTAACTAATTCTCTATCATATGAACGCTGGTTTGTATAAATGTTTTATTTTTCTTTTAAAATATTTTCAAAGTCAATACTTCCGTTGCTGTTTTGTGCATGTAAGCTGTGCAGTAATCATTCAACTTATCCCATGACAGTGATGCAATACTAAGAATTATTGCATGACTTCCCACCAATCAGAAATGATGATAAACTCTTGAATGAATAATAATAGAAGTTATCCTGAGTGGATAATGGTTGAATCGAAATAGCGGAAGGAGCAGGTGGTATGATTACAGTCATGTGCTAGAAATGGGAAAATAATCCATAAAAATTTAATTTTAGCTTTCTTTTATGTTTCCATCTAGTATACTAAAATTATGAATCTCTCCAGCCCTAGAACAGCAGTAAATTACTTTCATCTGTTCTGCTCAATGTCTGACATATACATGTGTGCACGGAGCTCAATTTGCACTGTCATACTTAAATAAATAAATAACATAAAAATCATGTTTTAGTTTGCTTCTCTTCGGTAACTCTGTAATATATACTAAAATATTTCATCACCGGCTTGGTGGATGTCGCTCAAGAGTCCCCTCGGTGTTCTTTATAATTGTTATTTCTCCTTTTACTTGTTTGAATTGATGCAGAATGAAAATAATGAGCTGCGACATCCTGTCTTGTGCTTTTGATGAATGTTTCTTTTATATGTTTGTTCTGCAGATGATGGTGGAGTGGAAACGGCAGAAGAGGCTACAGAGCCAGCTGAGCCTGACATCAATGAACTCTGCAAAGATATGTTTGCAAAGATGGCAGTTTTTTTGCAAGGAGAACTCACAGGTGAACACTAATGATGGGTATAACAAGTGCTTTTCCACCAGACAGTACGACATGACATTTATATCTGTGATTCACCCTACTTCATGATTATAGCCATGATCGGTTTGGTTTCTCCTCTTGTTCGGGTGTTAATACATGATGATTGGGACCAGTTCATCTGAAGACACATATAAATTAACAGAGACGACCACAATTACAGTGTAGTCTCACCTCCAGCTCAGTGTCTGAAGCATGCCTCACACGGGAGCGGCTCTAGCACTGCGCAGAAAGGTTGCGAAAGGTGACGACAAAGCAGCTAGACGGTGATGCACAGTTTTGAGAACTGCAGTGAAATTTTAAACGTTTTGAAATTCTCGCTGTTTATGTTGGTCAGTCGGTCAGGCGACAATAAACATCATGGTGTCAAGATGATGTCACTGCAGTCCAACACGATTTGGAACTGAACTGCCATCAGAACCGCCCCTATGTGGGGCCAGCTTAACCGCCACCCACTCCATAATTTTAAAAAGTGGACCAGGGTCAAAGAGGGGAGGGTGGGTCACTAATTTACGACTCCCTCGGCTATTTCCAGCAGTTTTTGCTATTCGAAAATAGCCTTGGGTGCCATTGTGGTGCAGAGCTTTTTGTAGAAATGTAGCATGGGGTGAACCGGTGAACTTTTCAAGATGGAAAAAGGAATCACATTTGAGATAGCTTAATACCAAGCTTACTCACTCATTTGCCGAACCACTTAATCCTGTTGGGGACACCGGGATGGTTGGAGTCTATCTCAGCCGACATTGGGTGAAGGCAGGGTACACCCTGAACATCTCGTCAGTCCATCGCAGTGCCAACATACACACACAAACATTCACACTCAGCCCTAGGGGCAATTTGGAGCAGTCAATTAGCCTGATGGGCATGTCTCTGGACTGTGAGAGGAAACCGGAAGAAACCCATGCAAGAACGGGGAAAACCGGCAAAAAACCCAGGATCTTCTTGCTGTGACGCAGACATGCTAACCACCACGCCACCGTTTAATACCACGCTATAAGTTGTATATGACAATGATCCTGAAAAGCAATATGGCTGCAACTTGGAAAACCCACAGCGATAACAGAAACTGTCGGAAATAGCCGAGGTTCTGAATGGCCCTGCTCCAAATATAAAAGTACTACAGGCTTCAACATATCCATGCCCAACATGGCGCCCCCGCCACCTGAGGCATATTCCCACAGAAATGTCAGAGGGTTCATACAAACATAAACTAAGTAACAAAGTTAGCTACGTGATTGGTTTGTTGTGCAAAGTAAATTAGTTTAGACATTTTGAGTAGGTGGTTCCTTGTCATACTCATCTATTGATCTTCACTGGATTGGCCATTTCTTATTCGCTAGCGTTTGTGGCATTGTGTGCATAGCGCCGCCATTACTATGCCTGGACGCTGTAACGCGTGTCAGACAGGGAAATTCCATGCAGCAGAAAAAATTTAATTCTGACCTTATTTTCTGCATGAATAAAAAATAAAAAAGCTGCAAATGTCGAGTTAGAGAGATTGTTTTAATCCTTTAATGTTAGTAATAGTTATAAAAGTTTCACTCTTTTGCTTCATATTATAATAGGACTACTGCCTCCAGTGAAACTTCAAGATTCTGTTTAGTGTTTGAAGGGTTGGTGTTTGGTCCTTTTGGTGTGCTCTTTTCTTCCAGGCATAGTAATGGCAGATATTTTTGCACACTTCGTCACGTGATGGCCAATCCAGTAAAGATCAATGTGCTCATCATTAGACACACCCACATCTGCTGACCAGGGTTCTTATTTCAAATTCTTAACCTCCTATCTGGAGAAAAAGTGATGTTATTGACAACATGCTCACACTTGTACACTGTCTAACACACACTTTACTCACTGTGTTGCTTCATTCATGAACACTCAGGATTATCGCGAATACTTTAGCATTTTTCTTTGTTAAACAGGTTTTTTTTTTTTTTTTTTTTTTTCATGTATTTAATCCGTAAGTGTGGATTATGAATGGATTAATTCTTATGAAGATGTATTAGTATAAACCCACGATAAGAATTACAGCCGACTTTACTGTCAGAGCTGCTGTTAGTGAATGAAGCAACACCTTCTGACCAATCAGGTTTAAGAATTTAACAATACTGTGATAGAAATTGGGGTTTATAGATCGAAGAATGATGTTATAACTGAAATAATAGAAAGATTTACTGCATGGTTTCACAACAGTATCGTATTCTTGAAATAAACTAATATTACTGTGCACAGTCTGTGGTGATGATTATTTTTATTACATATTATTAGCCACTTGTGAGGATTATAAACTTCTGGAGAATATGAACAAGCTCACCAGCCTGAAGTACATGGAGATGAAGGACATTTCAGTCAACATCAGCCGAAACTTGCAAGACCTCAATCAGAAGTGTGAGTCCTCCTGTTCTTGATACATTTTCCTCCTTAATTCAACCACACTGTGTCCTGATTAACGTAGATTCTTCTTTTTCTTTTCTTATTTTGTAGATGTGAGCCTGCAGCCGTACCTGGACCAGATAAATCAGATTGAGGAACAGGTCACTGCTCTGGAGCAGGCTGCATATAAACTGGACACGTACTCCAAGAAGCTTGGTGAGTGCAGCTCGTGTATTTTAAATGGAGCATCTTGTCCTGAAAGCAAGAGATACTGAGTTTGTGAAAAATGTTAGCACTAGATGGTGCAGTTAGATAAGAATTGCGCAGTGCTCACACCTTGGAAGGATCTCAGCCCCTCTTCTTGCTAGAGGGTGATGCAGGAGTGGATTTTTACTCCTGTCTCATCTCAGTCCAACTAGAATACTCTTGTTCTCTCTCACAAGAATAATCCCTTCCCCTCCTACACACAAAAATACTCCCGTCCCCTCTTACAAACGCAAAAATACTCCTGTGCCCTCCCACAAGAATAATCCTGTCCCCTCATACACACACAAAAATACTCCTGTCCCCTCCCACACGCACAAAAATACTCCCGTCCCCTCTTACACACGCAAAAATACTCCTGTCCCCTCCCACAAGAATAATCCTGTCCCCTCCTACACACACAAAAATACTCCTGTCCCCTCCCACACGCACTAAAATACTCCCGTCCCCTCTTACACACGCAAAAATACTCCTGTCCCCTCCCACAAGAATACGCCTGTCCCCTCCCACATGCACAAGAATACGCCTGTCCCCTCCACACACACAAAAATACTCCTGTCCCCTCCCTCAAGAAAAATCCCGCCCCCCCCTACAGACGCAAAAATACTCCTGTCCCTTCCCACAGAAATAATCCCGCCCCCTCCTGCACACGCAAAAATGCTTCTGTCCCTTCCCACAAACACACACACACTGTCCCCTCCCACAGAAAAGCTCCTGTTTCCTCCCACTCTTGCAGAAATACTCTTGAACTTCAGGAAATCCCAGTAACCCTACAATAACCTGTTTACAGCTCTCTCCTGATTATAAAACGTCCAGTTCACAGCCATGGCCCCGTACGCTGTCCTGTGTGTAAAACATCCCAAATGAAAGCAGCTGCTTTTTCGTGATTTTTTTCGAAGTATCTCAACAGACCACACAAACGAAGAATTCAAAACAACGTGGGTGCTGTTTCTTACATAAAATAGGATTTGCGGGACATTTCTGTCTGAAACGAAATGGAGCAGAAGGCGGCGTAATAAATGTGCCCGCCGGTCTTCCTGCGGTGGAAATGATGTATGAAATCTGGACACAGGAGACGCATTCATAATGCCAGATGTGAACGGCTATCTGTCTCAGCTGTCCACTTGTGCTCACTCGTGACAGATGTTAATACCAGGCGTGAACTGGGCCTCAGACTGCACGTGGGTTGATGTCCCTCTACCTGAAGAGTACCCCGGCAATAAAATGCTTTTAACTGGTTTTGTATATGACCAACTTTCCTTCCTGTGGTGATGGAAACGCTTTAATTGCTGTTGTTGTTGCTGTTGTTGATTCGGTTTCATAAGAGGTTTTTACTTTCCACTGAACAGAATTTTCAATATACTTGTTATTCTTTGCAGAGGCCAAGTTTAAGAAACTCGAGAAGCGCTGAGACTTGCGTGGAAAGATGGAGGCCCAGTCAAATCTTCGCTTCAGGTCAGCCCTGCTTGTTTCTGCAGGCTGCCCGGGTTCCTGCCGCGCTGCCGCTTCTAGTATTAGTTTCCAAGAAGATCCAGAAACGCACCTTCGGAATTTTTTCTTGGATACACAGTTTTAGTATTAGCTCCTGATTTTTGCTCAGACTGTGAAAAAGACCTGAAGAAGCTTGTGTCCTGTATCCATATCCAATAATCTTGCAGCTGAATTGAATGTGCTGCATTGGGGTTGTGTGTGAATCAGCTCGACTGTGTGTGAAGTGTGTGATGAAAAATAAAGCGTTGTGATCGACTGTAGTGGGTTAAAAACGAATGACGTAAAAAATTTTCTTAGGATCAGATTTTTTTTTTTTCCTATTTAATATTGTTCTGAGAGCTCCTATTTCTGTAAAATGTTATCTTGGATGATTGAGAATGCAAACATTTCTCTAACTGTCTTTTATTTTTAATGTATAACATTCTATTTTATTGTTAACGGTATAGAAATCCATACTTGTTTATCAACTGAATGGATTTTTCTTTAGGAAACTAACCATCATTAAGCATTAATATCTTCTTCAGATGTTGTAACTCAAAATTAAAAACGTAACGTCCAGAAATCACACCTTTCAGAGCGTTTGTCCCTCAGCAGTTTATTCATTCTTTCGTTTGCTGAGCCGCTTAATCCTACTAGGGTCACGGAGAGACTGGAGCCTATCTCAGGCGACTCTGGGTGAAGGCTGGGTACACCCTGAACAGCTCACCAGTCCATCGCAGAGCAACTCCTCAGCAGTTCTCTGTACTAACCCTTTAGTTTGCAGTCACCACCAGGGGGCACACAGAGACCACGTTGCTCTCTTTATCAAACTGAACCTTACACCTTGTTCTGTCTGGTCGCTGCTCGCTACATTTCAGAACCATGTATGGTGAGCTTGTCGACTGGACGGTGTGTTCAAGATGATTTTCCTCTGTTTTATTCAAACTTCAGGTGACACCCGAGCTCTATTTCTATAACCGTTCATAAACACGGTAATGATAAATGATTTATTAAGGACTGGCGCTGCTGAGGTTTTGTGTAATTTGTACGAAGCATCATTTATTTTATATTTGATGTTGTTTGATGAATGCTGTTGAAGTGTTTGTGCAATTTCCAAATGCGGTTGGGGGAAAAAATTAAAAATATGTGTGTGAGTGACTTCACAATTATTTATAAATCAATTCCATGTTTGTTACTAGACGGCCCATTAAAGCAAATACAAATTCATAACAATGTATTGACTGTGCTTTAGTAAACTGTCTCTCATTCAGGTTCCAATCTGCTCCCATGATGCATTGGGCCACTTTCCTGATTTCTGTTGCAGTGTATGTTTTTACACATGAGGTATACAGTGTCAAACTCTTTGTCGCCTACTTGGTGGTGTTGTTGGCTTTATTAGTTTTTTTGTTGTGGGTTGTGGACAGTTGGCTCTAAAAGTCCTATTCACCCATTATTTTTGATCAGGACCGCATTAAACTTGGCGGACTTGTTCCTGTGGACAATAGCTAGAATTTCATGGAGGCCGATTTTGGATTTTCGAACCGGAAACAATTTTAAGTGCTTCATGATGCTTGGAGAGAATCAAATGAAATTTGGTAACATTCATCATCAGATTCCCTCTTTTGGAGCACTTGCATCATTGGGGCGCTTCTGTCCAGGGCACTCTGTCCAGCAGCCACGTATCTGTCCATCATTGTCCGCGTGATGTGGGTGGCATCCATTTGAAGGAGTTTTTCAAATTTGTTCCCTAATCAAATTAGCATTCTTCATCAAACATTAGTATCAAACATTATACTATGCAACAATACCAATAATTCTGCAGGGTCAGGTTTTTCACTTTTCGACCCGGATGTAGAATCATGACATCACCATGAAATTTCAAAGTCCAACTCCTCCGTTATTATTGACCAGAATCAATAATAGGGAAATTATTGCATCTGAATTTAACCCATCCAAAGTGAGCACACACATGTTGCGGCGCCCGGACAGCAGTTGGGGGTTAGTCTAGTGCACTTTAGCCATGAAGGTGGAGGAAGGGAAGGTACAGCTCACTCCTCCACCACCACACATTTTTCCTGATGGTTCGGGAATCGAACCAGCGACCTTTTGGTCCCAAAGCCGCTTCTCTAACCATTAGGCTACGGCTACCTGCTTATACTAGTCGACCAGATAATAGAACCATACCGGAAAATGTGGCCAAAAATGAATGCTTCAAAGATATACCACTGGTGTGTAGCCCCCCTGTATCGCCTGTTCAATCAAACAGAGGTTCCCAACCCTGGTCCTGGTGGACCCCCTGCCCTGCACATTTTATTGATTTGTTTGTTCCCAACACACCTGACTTAAATAATAAGCTAATTAACAGCTCTTCATGACTTGAAGTGGATGTGATAAAGCAGGGAAAGCACTAAAATGTGCAGGGGACCTACAGGACCAGGGTTTGGAACCTCTGCTCTAGAACAAACATTCATTACACTACCATTCACACCTTGGGGCACGTTGGACTGTGGGAGGAAAATTGAGCACCTGAAGGAAACCCATGCGATCACAGGGAGAACATGTAAACTCCATAGAGGAAGACCCATGTTGGCTGCGAGGTTTGAACGCATAACCTTCTTATGAGGCAACTGTGCTAACTCATGTTTCAAGGGTCTACCAATTTCAGCATCAAGTGCTGCTCCCAATTCCTGGACACAATTTCTTTTCAGCCGTTTAGCTAAACTTTTTAAAGTAAATGAAGACTTCATTCATTCATTCATTTTCTGAACCGCTTAATCCTAATTAGGGTCGCGGGGAGGCTGGTGCCCATCTCAGCCGA
>JBCNYH010000002.1:6277248-6292731 GCA_039654325.1 Tandanus tandanus | reverse complement strand
CTGGTGCCCATCTCAGCCGACTCTGGGCGAGGGCAGAGTACACCCTGGACAGCTCGCCAGGCCATCGCAGGGCAGTAAATGAAGACTTTTCACTCAAAACGAAGGATTGTGGAGGAGTTGGGAGATGTTTTTTGTAGCCTTCTAACAATAATCGTTTGAGAGAAACACTCTGCAATGAAGTAGTGGATACTGCCAGCGCAATAAAAACGCATCAGGTGCAGACAGACCCTAAGTGTTGTCTTAACGTTAAAAGACCAAATAGAGTAGTAAAGTCAGTAGAAACCAGGAAGTGATCAACACAAGAACTAAAACAGGAGAAGGATATTAATAGATGGCATAGTGTTCAGTGAGGACATTAGCAACAGTCAGATCCGTAAACCATTAGCATGAGGTGGGTATCCACCCTGAACGGGATGCCTGATCATCACAGGACACGTTAGTAACAGAGAAAATTACTACTAATTCAAAATGCAGAAATTTAAATACAAAAAAAGGAACAGTCCACTGGAGAGTTTTGCGTGCAAGAGGAGCAACACAAGAAGAAGAGCATTGAAGCAGTGCGGCATGGCGGCGTAGTGGTTAACTACGTCACACAGCAAGAACATCTAGGGTTCGAGTCCCGGGCTCATGGAGCTTACATGTTCTCCCCGTGTTTTTGTGGGTTTCCTCTGGGTACTCTGGTTTCCTTCCACTATCCAAAGACATGCACATCAGGCTAATTGGCTGTTCCAAATTACCCCTAGGCGTGAATGTGAGTGTAAATGATTGTGTGTGTGTTGGCCCTGCGATGGACTGCCGAGCTGTTCAGAATGTACCCTGCCTCCACCCACAGATGGCTGAGATAGGCTCCAGCTTCCCAAGACACTAGTAGGATTAAGCAGACCACAAATGAATGAATATTGAAGCAAATGGAGGCTCAACATCTATAACATTTTGAGAAATATCAATTTATGATGTTGCCATAAGCTACTTCACATTAAATCATTTCATCTTTTCAAGGCGGTACTAACATTAGCATGACTGTTTGCATCTACTGTTATGATGAACGATATGCTTTAAGTACGTGTAAATACAGCATGTGAGCACATCATTCACTCATTCATTTGCCAAGCTGCTGGGCGAAGGCAGGGTACACCCTGAGCAGCTTGCCAGACCATCATAGGGCCAACACACATACAACCATTTACACTCACACTCACACATTGGGGCAGTTTGGAACAGCCAGTTTTCCTAATGTGCATGTCTTTGGACTGTGGGAGGAAAACAGAGTACCTGGAAGCAACCCTGCAAGCACGGAAGAACATGCAAACTCCACACGGAAACACCCGTGCCTGAGACTTGAACCCAGCGCCTTCTTGCTGTGAGGCAGATTTGCTAACCACTATGCCGCCGTGCCACCCAGCATATCACTGCTCTGAATAATTCCAATTTCTTCCCCAAGTGTTTTTTATGCATGAGGTTTTCCTAGAGCAGTGCCTTCAACTTACCATTTCTTCTCGTGTGCTTGATCACGAGTAGCACAATTAACCTAATCCCTCAAATGCTTAATAAAAAGGTGATGGAAACAAGCACACTCACTCACTCATTTGCCGAGCTGCTTATTCCTGTTAGGGTCACGGGGAAGCTGGAGCCTATCTCAGCCGACACTGGGTGAAGGCGGGGTACACCCAGGGACCAACACACACACACACACACACACACACACACAACCATTCACACTCACTCTCACACCTAGGGGCAATTTGGAACAGCCAATTAGCCAAATGTGCATGTTTTTGGACTGTGGAGGAAACCAGAGTACTCAGAGGAAACCCACGCAAGCACTTGGGAGAACATGCAAACTCCACACAGAAACGCTCAAGCACGGAAATGAACCCAGGACCTGCTTGCTGTGAGGTGGACGTACTATCCGCCATTCTACTGCGCTACCCGGAACAAGCAAGATACACTGTTATTCTAGTCAGCTAAAGATTATCTCACAGTGTGTATTTATAAAGTTGAGATTCGTGCACTCAGACATCTCTTAAAAGCTTGTAGTGTAAAATATCTACAGTGTAAGACTGACGGAAAAATCAACAGAACTTTTTTTTGTAGTGGATTAAAGTGTTCAGCTTGTGCTCTTGACTCTGATGATTTTGTGTGTGTGTGCACTGCTAATCACTATTCGACACGGCTAATCATGGTCCCCAGTGAAAACACTCCTACTGCCCTCGTGGCATTTATTAAAGCCAGTTAACTATTAATGAACCGCACTTTCTTCTACATTACATGCAGTATAAAATCTCTGGCATCGCTCAAATGTCATAAACTCACACACGTCCCTGCAGCAGTAAGTCATTTTTAGTGACGCGCAACCATTTGGTATTTGGTACAAAACTCTTTTTCTGCATATTCCAGTGACATTGCATTAAAAGTGATGGAAACTGGAAAGAGTTGCAATCCATTCAACACACACACACACACACACACACACACACACACACACACACACACACACACACACAATTTTCTTTGCTGAGCGTTGAGGCCAGTACAGCTATGAACACTTTAAAGAACATTCCAGTACTAAAAAAAATACTAATCGACCTCATCTGTAGCACATGGCAGATTACTACAGCCAAGAATTTTGTTCCTATTTATAAAAAAAGAAAGAAAAAGAAAATCTGTGTACTTACTTCATAATGACAGCCTTAATATCTTTCAGTTCTTTTCTTGGTACAGAAAAATGCGGTGAAACTCTTATAAAATGGTACACATTATAATAGCACATCAGTGTTCGGGTTATTGAACAGGAATTGTTGCACACACAAATTGCACTCCCTTTACACCCTGCACTACTCTGCACACACAACAACCACACTCACTGGACATCTTTGTGTGCATACTGCACCGTCACTTTACATACCGTATTATTTATCGCCACTACATTTATACTTTAATATTTAATATTTATATTTGACTTTTAACTATTTTAACTTTTTTTTTCAAATAGTTATTGATATTTTATTCTTCTTGATAGTTTTTATTATTCTTCAAATATAGGACAGTCGTAATAAGCATATCACTACATGTTGTACAGTGTATGATTTTGTATGTGACAAATAAATTTAGAATTTGAATTTGAATTTGGAATCCTATGAGAAAGTTTTTAAAACCAATCCAATCCAATCCACATTTATTTATAAAGTACTTGAAAAAACAACACCAGTTGAAATAAAGTGCTGTACAGACAACTAAAACATTAAAAAAAACCAATTAAATACATATAAAAACAATAAATAAATACAGAAATAAGAAACCGTAAAACCAAAATAGATTAAACCCCGAGGAAGTCCCAAAGCCCTGGGAGGTGAAATGTGTTTTAAGATAAGATTTTAAAATTGATATTGAAGGGACCTGTCTCACGTGAAGGGGCAAGTCATTCCACCAAAGGGCAAAGAAAAACATTGAGCATTTTAATGGATCCAGAGCATAAGAACCGAGAACATAAGGCATGAAGTCCATTGTAGGGCACCATCCACATACATATGCAATTTCAGTTAATTCACCTTTAGGGGATCAGTGGAAGCTGTAGAACTCGGAGGAAACTCATATGGACACAGAGAGAACATCTGAAACCCTCCAGAGACAGATGTGATATCACGATTGAACATTCATTCGTTCATTCATTTGCTGAACCATTAAAGGGACACATTGAGGCTAGAGCCTATCTCAGCCAACACTGGGAGAAGACCTGATACACTCTGAACAGCTAACCAGTTCATTGCCAAGGTCAACACATACAACCATTCACATTCAGGCAGATGTGATAAGCACTATGCTACCGTGCCACCCTTTAGGATCGATCAGAAATTCAACCTATATTGGGTTTTTTTCGCAGGGATCATGGATGTGCTATACAAAGTTTTATTTGTAGATGAGATTTGGTTTTATCTCCTCCAGCCTCCAAAACACGTTGCTTGCACAGTTCATGAAACATTCTATTTCTCTGGAAGTGTTTTCTACGACACTCAAATTTTACGACATCCACTTTTATTACTGTGGTACATTGCAGTTACCTCCTCTCAGAGACATTTATTACTACATGCCAAATGTCACGTGCATGAATTCTTCATAGCTTAGCACATGTCTTCCTGTCGATGTTACATGCAAAGCTCCTTTCACAAACAACCTGTAATTATTTTTGTTTTTCGAATTTTTACGACTGAAGGAATTGACATAGGTTTGGATAAGGTGCATTGGAAAGCTGCGTAGTAGCTGCGTTTACATATAAAATATGTGTTGTACATCTGTTGAGGGGCAAAATAGGTCAGGTCTGTAAGTGAAATCGTAAGATATTCATATGAAAGTGATACGACTGTTGCAGGGGGAAAAAATCCTCGTATGATATTCCTGTGATGCTGGGTTTACATACGAAAGCTGTACACTCAGCCTAACACATGCACATGGGTATATAAGGAAATCTGGCAAGTTTAACATAGGACAATGATAGGACTAGTATAAGAAAACTGTATAATTCGGAGCGCATTCGATGACGCAAAAAGCATATGAAATTTGTTTGTCTGTCTCAGGGCACCATCGTGGTGTAGTGGTTAGCACACATGCTTCACAGCAAGACCATCCTAATTCCAAGCCTCGGGCTCGGAATGGGTTTCCTCCGGGTATTCCGGTTTCCTCCCACAGTCAAAAGACATGCATATTAGGCTAATTGGCTGTTTCAAACTGCCCCGAGGTATGAGTGCAAGTGTGAATGGTCAGCACATAGACGCTGGCCCAAGCTGTTCAGAATGTACCCTGCCTTTGCCCAGAGTCGGCTGAGATAGGCTGTAGGCTCCCTGCAACCATAATAGGATAAAGCAGTTACCATAACACAGCAGTAGGATGTCATAGGACTTCACATAACAGACCTTGCAAATGGACCTGACATTAAGAATGACCTACAAAACAGAATTTCTGTTAAAAATTTAATGACAAGGGTCTACGGTAGCATCTTCCATCACAAGTGACATTCATATGGCACACCCACAACTCTCCTAGGAATTTGTCCAATTTTTTTCACAGACCTGTTGAATACCTGTTGTACGTATGTGACAGGGGCTTAAGTAGTGAATTAATGAAAAAGTAGCAAATCCTCAGCATGTCATACGTACCTGTACATTACTGTACATTATATATGGGGTGTTGGTGACTGTTGATGATGTCAGGGGAACAGGCCGGCCACCCAACATCACCACAATCCGGAAACATTTCCCTCAGCACTTCCAATGATCTTCGAGCTGTGTGTGCCGTAGCTCCATCTTACTGAAACCATACGCCGAGTTCTTGAAGCTCAAGGTGTTTAAGTTGGGGTTGGGCTACCAGCAGACCTCAGCAAGTTTCATGTGTACAAATAATTATGAATAAAACTGTATTGAATGAAGTTTCATGTGTGAAAATATTTTAACTATCTTTAACCTCTTTTTTAACCTTTGAAATGTTGGAGGTTTTTTTGGGTCACTATGTATAAGATATCACTTGCACACTAAAAGGGAGTGAAAAGCAGTGAAGGGGAAACAGGCCATAACTCGATTGACCACTCAGAGCACTGTATTTAAATTTGAGCTCCTCCTGCATCATATAGAAGCTTCGACTAAGGAGAAAGGTAGTGAGTTTATTGGTTTTACATGACGATATTAGGGCTGACATTGCATGACTGTGTGCTTTGGCAAATATTAGATTTACGTGCGAAGACCAGAATCATGTGACCGGCATGAGCTCCCCCTAACACACCAACACACCAATAAGCGCTGAATGTTGGAGATGCAGTCACATGCAGCATTTATTTTGAAATACTATTGTGAGAGGCTATGAAAACTCAGTGTTGGGCAAGCAGCCATCTGCCTCGTGCACACTGCTAAAAGATCCCAATTTCACCCCCCGTCAATCTCTCTTTCCCTGGAGAAAGTTTTCCCAGCACTAAATCCACAGTGGATTTGCAGTACTTGGTAAGAGGGCTCTTACAATGAAGTTCTCTTAAAGTTTGCTAGAAATTGACCACAACTGTGGAGTTCATGAAGTGAAGAGAATGAACTCTGTAACCACACTAGACTCATGGAGACTGCAAGAAACACCAGGCATTGTTCAGCCCACACATGGGCCTGTTAGTATTTCCAAACCCAGCCCACACGCCCGCCTCAAAAGTAATGGACTGAACATTCTTTTCAAATCGATCAAAACCGGAGGGGGAACCTGATGAGAAAAACGGCTACCGTATGCATGGTTGAGTTAACGTTATGTGTGTAACTGTATGTTGGAAAGGCCCAGCTGTGTCCTCCTCCATTTCTCCAGACTCCTCCAGCCACGACTTCCTCTTAAGTTTGGTTTTTGACTTAAGTGCTTCTTTTGCATGAAGCTAAGCCACACCCACACCAAACATCATCAAAGTCAAGTCAGTCCAACAAATATGAGATACAGAAATAGCAATTAGGTTCCATGTGCACCATTGTAAGTTACATATTTGAGAGGCTGTAATGTACCCATGTGTTCTTCACCCAGGGGACGGAAGAGCACAGCTCTGAAACGAGTGTTTATGTCTGTGGTGAGAGGAATTACAGGAGAATTCCTGGTTTCTTCTGGGAGTGCTTGACCCTGGTGGACCCCTGGAGACCAACAGTGTTGGGATAAATAAACATACGTAAATCTGACTCCCTCAGGGGAGACTCTTACTGTGTGTGTGTGTGTGTGTGTGAGAGAGAGAGAGAGAGAGAGAGAGAGAGAGAGATGGAGAGAGGCAGAGATACAGTAACAACTAATGGATACACTTATGGATGCTGCTGTATCAAACATCATGCACAGTATTTTTAATTTTCTTGCACTATTGAAACATTAACAATCAATGCCCACATGCAGATTTAGGAAGAAATATAGTACAAATACTTCCTTGTTGTACCTAAGTAGAGGTTACAAGCATCTGTACTTTGCATGAGTATTAATTTCTCTGACATTTTTCTTTAAGTCCATTATTACCTCCGCCAAGGAGGTTATGTTTTCACCGGCATTGGTTTATTTGTTTGTTTGTTTGTCTGTCTGTAAGCAACATTAGTCAAAAAGTGATTCACGGATTTTGATTAAATTTTTAGGATAGCTGGGAAATGATACAAGGAACAATTGATTACAGTTTGGCAGTGATCCAGATTATAATAGGGATCCAGGAAATGTTAAAGATTTTTTGCGGCCTTGGTGGAGGTTTGCGCTCTCTGAGTGCTTTTCCAGTTTTGACTGAACTATATGTTCTTTGTAGTCCTATAGCAGCAGTCACACCTTGCCGGATAGAGTAAACGGATGTCTGATGGATTTTAAAACTCACTCATTACTTACTCTTTTGCAGAGCTGCCTAATACTACTAGGGTTGCGGGGAGGCTGGTAACTTTCTCAGCTGACACTAGGTGAAGGCAGGGTACACCCTGAACAGCTCTCCAGACCATCGCAGGGCAACACACACACACACACACACACACACACACAACCATTCACATTCACACTCACTATCACATTTTTTAAATGAAAAATCATTTAAGATTAAAAACAGAATAAGACACGATTGATAAGAATTTTAGCTTTCAGCTGATATTTAATAACCGACATAGGACCCAACACTTTTGGTGACAGACCACTCAGTAGGTCAATCTTAAAGCACTCGCTCACTCACTCATTTGCTGAACTGCTTAATCCTACTGGGATCACAGGAAGGCTGGTGCCCAACTCAGCCGACACTGGGCGAAAGTGGATTATACCCTGAGCAGCTTGCCAGACCATAACAGGGCAACACACAGATGACCATTTACACACTCATTCACATCTTCAATTTCGAACAGCCAATTAGCCTACTGTGCATGTCTTTGGACTGTGGGAGGAAATTGGTATACCTGGGACAAACCCATGCAAGCACAGGGAGAACATGCAAACTCCACACAGAAGCACCCGAACCCAGGAATCCAAACAAAGACCTGCATGCTGTGAGGCGGACGTGCTAACCACCATGCCACCGTACTGCCCCCGAAAAAAAAATTATTTATTATAAATAAATGAATGGTGAAAGTCATCTCCATTGCTGCTCTAGGCTCTCACGGTACCCAGGAAGATGTAAGCTGCTGCCTGTTTTGGATCTGGTGAATCTGGTGAAGACTTATTCCATGTACAGTAGTTATACTGCACTTATCCTGAAGTCGTCAGTTTTGTTCTGTGGACCCCTGTTGCACATCCATTATTCATCAGTTCCCATATATTCCTTGTCAGTAATCGTTCGTTGAACATGTGGTCTATGTCGCATGCCAGGTAGTAGTCTGGCAGTGAGTTAGGTCCATGTACAGGATGAGGAAGGCACGAGTTCCGAACAAAACACACGCCCAGCGCAACATCCATACGACCAGCGGACGATAGAGTCTGTTGTGTTGCTGTATTAAACGGACCTTGTCTGACAAGCAACACATTTTATTATCATGATAATTGGATTGAACAGATTGAAAATTACTTTCTTTATATTTATATTTTTAAATAAAGTACATTATTTTAGTTTGAATGCATTTGAGGGGAATTATTGATTTACCTTTTCAATGCTCCTTACTAAAATATGGTAATGAATCAACTCGTGGCTCGTGCAACCTTCCCCTCATCTGTGAAACATGAAGCACTCTCATTCTTTGGAATATATAATTGGAAAATTGCATGAATAAACCGGGGTACGGCTTTCCTTTTAAAGTGGCTGGTGAGTGTAGGTTACGTAAGCGAAGATGCTAAGTCAGTATAACATTACTAGGAAGTAGCGTAACAATAATAATGCAAGTATATCAAGATGTGAGCATGTACAATCCTAATTCCAAAAACGTTTGGATGCCGCGTAAAATGTAAATAAAAACTGAATGCAATGATTTGCTAAACCCATATATTATTCACAATAGAACACAATGAACTCTGAGTGGAATGGAATCTCGCAAGTTGTTGGCGTGCCAGTTTGCAGCCATTACTAACCCCAGGTTTACACTGGGGCATGATATCTATGATCTTCAAGATCCAAAAAGGCGTGGAGCTCTACAATTTATGCTTCCAAGAGATAAAACTTGAAGGAATCATGTTTCCAAGTTCATCAAGATCCCCTACAATGGCGCATCAAGGTCTGTTACGCTCTGTTAACGTCTGTTAAGCTCTACTGCACTCTATTACAATCCCCACGTTCTATCACGTCAAATCGTAATACATCAACATACAATTGCTGACTCAAAAATTGTGCCACGATCAGTGCAATCATCACAAACCCACCAAGTTCCCTCAAGATCATCACGATTCGCACCCACAACCCCCCACGCTCATCACAATTCTCTCAAATCGCAGAGATTGCGGACATCATGCCCCAGTAAACCCGGGATAGGTGCCGCATCACAGTGTGTACTTTAATAGAATGTCACTATAATTTTGAGACAAACTGAGAAAATGGTTGTGTGATCTGTAAATATATATCATATTATGATAGAAAAATATCTATAGGTTAATATTTTTTAGGGTGCACATCACATTATTTATGGCAAATTAAGCTCATATAACCCATTTAAAGTGGTGCACACACACACACACACACACACACACACACACCAGTTACCTTCAGATGAATTACAGGGATGTGTTAACTTATTATTACTATAATTATTTTTGGATCAAAAACAAGTTTTTGATAACATGCAGTTTTTAATGCTAAATGGCTAATGACAGTTATTAACAGCCGTATTTACATTTTTAGCACTTTGTAGCACTACAATTATCTCAACAAGAGGTTGAAGCTGATGTCAGTTACAAAAGATTGTATTGTTGTTAACATTTGTGAAAGACCTGTCCAAGACATTTTCCTACTTCATTAAAAGATACTAGCTCATTTAAGGGTAGCACGGTGGCATACTGGTTAGGTCCTGGGTTTGAGTCCCGCAATTTTAACCCATCCAAAGTGAGCACACACACACACACACACACACACACACACACACACACACACACACACACACGCGCACACAGTGAGCACACACACACAATAGCAGTGGGCAGCCACTTTGCGGCGCCCAGAGAGCAGCTGGTTGTAGGGTGCCTTGCTTAAGGGCACTTCAGCCGTTTTCCTGGTGGTCCAGGAATTGAACCACCAACTTTTTGATCCCAGACCCGGTTCTATAAGCGTTAGGCCATGGCTGCCCCCTGGAATTTGCATGTTTTTCCCATGCTTGCATGGATTTCCTGCGGGTACTCCGGTTCCCCCCACAGTCCAAAGACATGCACGTTATGCTAAGTGGCTGTTCCAACTTGCCCCTAGGTTTGAGTGTTAATGGTTGTGTGTGTTGCCCTACGATGGACTAGACAGCTGTTGGACCCTAGTAGGATTAAGTGGTTCAGCAGATAAATGAATGAATGAATATTAGGTAATTTTTAAATTTGATGGTAATTTTTAAATTTTTTGATTCAACAGGTCTCAAAAAAGTTGGAAGAGGTGCAACAAAAGGCTGGAAAAGTAAATGGTACTAAAAAGAAACGGAAGCTAAAAAAAACGAAACTAAGAAACTAAAAAGAAATGTTTTTACTTACATTTTTCACCGCATCCCAACTTTTCTTGGAATTGAAGTTGCATTTAATAAAGATATTTTGGTTGTGATAGTAATTATTACTTCGTTGGGTACATTTAGCCACATTAACTCCAGTTAGCCTAATTAACCTCTGTTCTGTGATATAATATCCATGTTGAACTGGATATTGGATAGCGTACAACAAACAGATGACTTTCCTGGGCAGCAGGGCCGCTTTACCTCAGAACTGAACCCTGAAGGCTGAATTATCAGAGAAGATGATCGGATGTTGAGGACTTCCAACGCTTTTCACTCTAACCAAAAGCAGCTGACCTGCACTTTGAAATCACCTCCTGGAACTTCTGAGAGCTGAAGCCTGGACCGGTGATTGGAGCCGTGCCTTTCCCCCCCACACACAGATAAATACTTAGGCAGTGAGGCGCCACTGTAGGCATTTAATTAGATGCTAGGGCTTTTTGGACACTGGCCTGTTTCTGTTGATTTCCTGAGTGGGCCCAAATTGCATTTACAATAATCTACTCAATGTAGTGATTAGCTGAGAGTGCTTCACAAGATAATTACTCATCTGTTTACTGTACTTTACTCAACTTTTTTCTTCGTTTCTATACTTTCTCTGGTTCCTCCAGGCTCCTGTATTTTACTAAACCCTCCAAAAAGTGGGTACAGATTTCTCCCCCAAAAATGGGGCCCTTAACACACTCCACACACATAGAAACCCAAGCTTACAAATAAATCAGGGACTGGGGCTCTGATAGGGCTGAGAGGCAGCAATGCCACTGTGCTAAACCAGACTGGCGCTCAGAGGAAATAACATTGCAAACAAAGTACTGTTTATGAACTATAAAAAGTGTGAACTATACAAAATGTAATTAGTTCTTTATCCTTAAATAGTTGTGTTTTCCCAGTGCTTTGTCTACTATATTAGTCTATTTGAGATAGAGTCTATTTTACACGATCTAATGTGGCCCCAAACTTCTTTCATAAGAGGCACGGTGGCACAGCAGTTAGCGCTGTTGCCTCATAAGAAGGTTCTCAGCTTGTGCCTCACAGCTGACAAGGGGCTTCCTGTGTTTAATTTGCACTTTCTCCTTGTGTTTGCATGGGTTTCCTCTGCGCACTCCAGTTTCCTATATCATTCAAACACAAGCACATTAGGTTAGCTGGGTACTCTAAATTGCCCATAGGATGTGAATCTGAGTGTGAATGCTTGTTTGTGTCTGTGTTAATCCTGCAGTAGACTAATGATCTGTTCAGGGTGTACCCCAACTCTAATCTCTCTGAAATCATCAGGGATTGGCTTAAGCATCTGCTATGACCTTGACAGATAAGTGGTATAGATGATGAATGGATGGAACTTTCTTCATTAGAACAACTTGAAAAAGATTTTTGAAATGCTCAGAAATACCATAATTCTTTGTTCAGTTTTGACAGTAGAAATCCTCATCTACATAACAATGATATTATTATTATTATTATTATTATTATTATTATTATTATTATTAAGTCAATTCAATTAATTTTGTCAAAATTGGAAGACCTTATAAAATAATATTTTATGTTAATGTTGATTTTGAAATTTTCTCTTGACTTTGTTGCCCACAATACATTTTTTCATTTATCTTTAGTAACTACTTTATTCTGGTTGAGATCATGATGGTTCTACAGCTTACCCCAGGAAAGAAACAGCCTGTATGAGGCAGGAACACACCTTGATGTGAGATGTTAGTCTACCACAGGGAACCATTTACACACAAGGGGCTTCAATTTGGTACATCCACTCGGACGGGAACATTCCGGACAGGAGGGAAGTTTGAAAAATCATGACCGACCTGGACTTCCATCATCGATTTCCGGACTTGTCCGAGCATTTGTCCGGCAATACCTAATGATATCCGGCACCAGATTTTGTACGGGAAATCCGAAGTCCGTGAAATAGGGGTACGGGAAATCAGGGTGAAGAGTATAGCCAGTCCACCTACGATCATGTTTTTGCGAGGTGGGAGGTAAACAGACAATGAGGAGGAAGCAATAAATCGGAGAACATGCACAGAAACACTATACAGTCAACAATATACAGTACAGAATTAAGCCACAACTTTGAAGATACACGTAAGTATTTACCTATATTGCCATTCCACACAACTGGGTGCATTGAGACACTTTCGTGGTTTTGTATTATTATAATTTTTTTGATATACTGTATTAATCCCACAAGGGAAATTATTGCCTCTGCATTTAACACATCCAAAGTGAGCACACACACATAAACAGTGAGCACACACACACTTGGAGCATACACATTGGGGCACCCGGAGAGCAGTTGGGGGTAAGGTACCTAGCTCAAGGTGGAGGAAGGAAACTTACTTCTCTAACCATTAGGTCATGGCTGCCCCCATGCATTTCTACTGCAGTGTATGTTGTTTTTTTGAAGCCCTCTGCGGAACTTATTCACTAGAACAAAAATACATTTACATTCACATTCACATCTATGGGCAATTTATAGTAACCAACTGGCTTAATGTGCATGTCTTTGGATTGAGGGAAGAACCAGAACACCCAGAGGAAACCCACACAAGCACGGGGAGAACATCATGAACTTCCCACAGAAATAGAACGTATCCATACAACTCACAATATTACGCAATATATTTGAGGTCTCTTGCCACAAAAGTCTGCATTAAGGTAACTAAGTACAAGTGGAAAACTTAAAGTCTACCACAATATTATCTAACAGTAACACCAGAAGGGGTGGAATGGTGGCATAGTGATTAGCACGTTCGCCCCACAGCAAGAAAGGCCTGGCTTGGCGAGGGCATATCTGTGTGGAGTTTGCATGTTCTTCCCATGCTTGCATGGGTTTCCTCCAGTTTCCTCTCATAGTCTAAAGACAGGCACATTAGGCAAATTGGCTGTTTCAAATTACCTAGGTGTGAGTGTAAATGGTTGTGTGTGTGTGTGTTGGTACTGCAGTGGACTGGTGAACTGTTCAGGGTGTAGCTCGCCTTCACCCAGAGTCAGATAAGATGTACTCCAACCTCCTCGTGACCCCAGGGTTTGGAAAAAGAATGAATGAGTAACATCAGTGCCAGTATAGTATTGTGAGAACTGAAGAAAAAGGGCATTAAATAAATAAATCCCAGAACAGGAACTATGCCGGGTGTGTCTTGTACCCTTGAAACAAATGAAAGCATTGAGCATGTGGATGATATAATCAGTACAAATCAGTGAGGTATATAGAAGCATTTTCCACCTGTTAATCAAAGTGCTTTGCAAAGTACTGCTGAGGAACAGCTGGCTTCTCTGCTTTTGTTTCTACTCCAACTGTGGAACTCCAGAGCTCACTGTGTGACATGAGGGGAGTGTGCAGTGCTGAATTAGCGCTAACAGGCGTACGCTCTGCCTGTAAATCTCTTCAAACAATGGCTGACCTGACAGAAGTTTCTGAGAGAGAGAAAGACCAGTAACTCCCAGTAAACTGAAACTCTCTCTGCTTCTCTCTGCCTTTATTCACGTCCTGTCTGAGTTTCTTTTACGATGGCTATAAATCAAGGTTTCGGAAAGACGCTGAGACAGGAATCTGATGAAGCCATTGAGATGACAGCACTGTTCCCACCGTGTCATCAGTTGAATCTCTGATTTTTTTTTTAATGTAGATGAGGTTGATGCAGAGATAATGGTGGGCAAGACCCCAAACATCTGCCTAGAGAATAGGGGGAGAAAAGGGGGAGGGTGGATTTGAGCAGTTGAGATGATTGGATTGGAACGCAGCTTTTTGTAAGGCCATCATGTACAAGGCATTCATGCACTGAAAAACATGTATTACATGAAACAACTGTCCAACATGGGATGACTTTTCTTTTTAGGTTGCTTTGCCCAGGATGCACAGCAATGCCTCATACACAATAAAAATAAAGAGTACAAAAGAAAAAAGCACAAGAAAAAAATAAAAAAAACCCAAAACAAAACAGGAAATCATTTGTGCATGGTAGGGGCCTCTAACATACCAAGTTTGTCAAAGGGTTATGATGTCATCATAGCACCATCTTTTGTTAGCCATGCAATTAAACAGCTGTCATGGGAGTAATAGGCATGATGGAATGATAGGTCAGAGAGGCATATCACTATAGCAAAGAAAAAAACAGAGAGCAGGAAAGAGCTGCTGTACAGTTTCAAGGAGTCAGTTTCAGTCTCATTCTATTCCATGCTTCAGCTCCACTGTGGCTTTCTAAAGAATAATATCTACAGAATGGTCACTTCTCGTGATTATTTATTTTTATTGTTTATTTGAGGTTAGGCCAGGGATGTAGGTTCCCACCAGCAGCAAGGACAAGGGGGCATATCGTTATCATGGAAGTAGTTTATCTTGGAAGGATACACGCATGTGTGCAGGAATCTATTATTATGTAGTCTGTTATGTGGGTGGTACACCCTATTTACCACACATGCACACACTTTTAGATTTTACTTTTTGTTTATTTGAATTAGCAATAATTATATTCAACTGTATTGTGAAAATAGGATTTGAAAAGAACTGTTTTGTTGTTCAGAAAAGCGAAATGAACAGATGTAAGGAGTGATGTTGGTTAAAACCTAAATCTTTTAAAAGCTAGACCTTCTATATGGCCAAGTGCCCAAGTCCCTGGTGCAGAGCACAAAAAGACACATACACATACATGATGCTACCAACGCCATGCTTTACTGTAAGTATGGTGTTCTTTGCATGGCAAGCTGTGTTGGCTTTATGCTAGATACAGGCCAAATAGATCGTTTGAGGTCAAATAGATTGATTTTGGTCTCATTTGACCATAAAACCTTGTTCTATTTGGCCTCAAAATCTTTAAGGTGTGTTTTGCAAGCACCTTTGAGACTCAACTGACTTGGGGCATAT